>OY728132.1:623521463-623930337 GCA_963277665.1 Viscum album | reverse complement strand
AACTAAAATCTTTCAATTCATTAAGCACGTTAGTTCCAGACATACGCTGAGGTTGATCATTGGTCTCTATGGTATTATCAAATCTTCGACGATTCATTCTATATGGATGATCCTTTGGCAAGAATCGTCGATGTCCCATAAAACTGAAACTACAGCGATGTTTCAATCTTCTGGATCGTGTATTCTTCATACAAACTGGACATGACAGTTTTCCCTTCATGCTCCATCCAGACATCATTGCATAAGCCGGAAAATCATGTATCGTCCACATAAGCGCAGCACACATCTGGAATATGTCTTTCGAACATGCATCGTATGTGCGCACACCCACATCCCAAAGAAGTTTCAACTCTTTTATTAAAGGTTTCATGTATACATCAATATCAATACCAGGATCAGAAAGACCAGATATGAGTATACTCATGAAAGTGAAAGGTTTTTTCATACACAACCATGGGGGAAGATTATAAATGTGTATAAAAACTGGCCATGTGCTGTGCAAAGTAAGCATCTACCCAAACGGATTAAAACCGTCGCAAGAAATACCCAGCCTCACATTACACACGTCAGCTGCAAAATCAGGATGTTGAGCATCAAATCTCTGCCATGAAAATCCATCTGTAGGATGAACCAAATCATCATTAGTCTTATTTCTCTCAGTATCATGCCATCTCATTTTTATTGATATGTCATCAGACATAAAAGGATTATGGAGTCTGGGGATCAATGGAAAGTGCCACATTACTTTTTGTGGAACGCGAGATGGTGTTCCATCAGATTTTGACTTCCAGCGGGATGTGCCACATTTTATACAATCATTTCGTTCAGTGGTTTCCTCCCAGAATAAACTACAATCTTTCGGGCAAGCATTAATTTTGTTTCCTGAAAATCCAAGTTCCTTAACTAACTTCCATGCCATATAGTGTTTTGAGGGAATATCTGCATCATTTGGAAGTAAATCCTTCAAGAGGGTAAGAATGTAATCGATTTATGTATTAGAAATCCCATACATAGTTTTCCCATGAAACAATCGGATTAAAAATTCTATCTTTTTCATTTTATTGCATTGTCGATATACTGGAGTCGTGGCGGCATCATTAAATTTTTTCACCCTATCAATATCATCATTTTCACTAGATGCATCAGCTGTCCTCATATCAAAGTCTTCTTGAGTCAAAATCCTTTCTTTTTCATGATGCCGAATAAATGGAAACCGATCATCTAACAAATTATCCATTCTAGTCCTTTCATTTCTATCATCTCCAATTTGAGATTTCATTTTCTCCCCATTGTGATACCACACAAAGTAGTTTGCTTGAAAATCATTTTTGGTTATGTGGTAGCTGACTTCTTCACGGCTCAACCAAGGTCTACCAACACAATTGGAACATGGGCAGTGTATGTGACCACTATCTGAAGCATTGTGAAATGAAAAATCTATAAATCTCTCCAAATTGTTTTGAAAATCTCTTAAGATCTGATCGGTTTCATACATCCAACTTCTTCCCATTCTGTAAAAAGAATTTATATAAGTCACTTTGTCATAAACAATTCAATAGGATTGAACTTTAATAGAAAATATATTTAAGTAAACGATAAAGGAAGGAGTTTCTAGTTGATGTATTGAACTATTAAAACAATGTAAAGATATACTAATTAATTCAGTTATGTGTTCCTAGATTTGAGGTGAGATGTGTTTTGTAATTTTTTCATTTATCACATACAAAGAAGACACCATAGACCTGATAAAACATTGTTCATGATATTACAAAGTGAAGGCTTTTCATGAAAGATGTAGAATATGTAAAGATTGTTTTTTAAATAAGTTATTGATTCTAAAAAATGGAAATATTGTGAAAAGTTAGTACATTTCATAACACCCAAAATAAAGTCCACAGAAAGTACCATATTACCCCACTAAAAAAGGAAAACCACCTACCCCACTACCCCAACCATGTCAATTACCTCAATGAGGTCTTCTATGTCTATATTTGGGAAGAGGTTGAAGGAGTCTAAATTGGACGGGGGAGTTGCAACCGATCAGATGGAAGACCTCAGGTTAGGGTTCACCTACGCTGGGGATTCTGGAAATCGAGGGAAATGAAGAGTTATTTGCTTCTGTGTAATCGGGGGTGGGCTGTCCACGGGGGTGGTGAGGTTGTCTAGGGGGTACGGGGTGTCCAGGGGGTAGGCGGGCTTTCCACGAGGGTGACAGGGCTGTCTAGGGGGGGAGGGGGTGTCCAGGGGGGTGGGCGGGGCTATCCATAGGGGTGGGGGTGGGGGTGGGGGGTTCCAGGGGGTACAAGGTGTCCAGGGTCGGGTGGGGGGTGTCCGGGGGGGGGGGGGGGAGTGTCTAGGGGGTGGGAAGACTTTCCACGGGGTTGGGGGGATGTCCAGGGGGTAGGGGGTGTCCAGGGGGTGGGAATGATTTCCACGGGGGTGGCGGGGTTTTCCAGGGGGTACAAGGTTTCTAGGGGGTGGGTGGACTGTCAACGGGGGTGGCAGTGCTGTCCAGGGTGTAGGGGGTGTCCAGGGGGGTGGGCGAGTTGTCTACAGGGGTGTGACTGAGAGCTATGAGATTTTATTGGGTTGTCATTCATGTTATGAAAAAAATATGGGTGTTAAGGATTAGAATAGTATTTTTAGTGAAAATCCAATTTGGTAGGATTAGTGACTTGATAACATGATGGTATCAAGTTGGAAATTGGGAAAATGTTGGGGCATTGGATTCTAAAAGGCCCCCACAACCTTCCAAGGATATATTATTTCTAGAAAAATGTGTTGTGGGAGAAGTAATTCAAACTATATAGTTGATGTCACTTTTAGATCATGTGATGCCTTACTCAACAAGATGACTAGAGAAGAACCAAAACCAAAGAGGTCTCAAAACTATCCAATTATCTAGAAGTGATGAATTCCCCGTGCTTAATGGTGAACTATGGAAGTGATGACTTCCCACCTGCACAGCCCCCCTCCCCACCTCACCCCCAACAGACTCCCACTACACAACCCCCCTCCCATCCACCAACTGCACAACCCCCCCCCCCCCCCACCTGCACCCCCACTTGAACAACCCCCCCTCCCCCACCCCCACCTGCACAACCCCCTCCCATCCACCCACTGCACACCCCCCCCCCACCTAACCCCCCAACATACTCCCATCTGCCCTGCCCACCCCCAATTTACACACTGCCCTCCCCCCCCCCCCCACCCACTTGCACAGCCACCCCCCCCACTTGCACAACCCCCCCCTCCCCCACCCCCACCTGCACAGCCCCCCTCCCCCCACCCCCACCTGTACACCCCACCCCCACCTCACCCCCAACAGACCCCAACCTTCCCAGCCCACCCCCCAACCTTCACACTCCCCTCCCCCCACCTACTTGCACAGCACCCCCTCCACTTTCACCCTCCACTTGAACAGCCCCCCCCTCCCCCACCGGCACAACCCACCCACACCCCCACCTGTACAACCCCCAACTCACCCCCCCCAAGACTCTGACCTGCCCAGTCCACCCCCCCAACCTGCACACTCCCCTCCCCCCACCCACTTGCACAAAAACCCCCCTCTACTTGCACCCCCACCTGCACAACCCACCCCTCCCCCCAACCCCACCTGCACAACCCACCCCCACCCCCACCTGTACAACCCCCCACCTCAACACCCCACCAGAACACCCCCTCCCCCCACCTAAACACCCACCAGAACACCCCTCCCCCCACCTACTGCACCCCCAGCACCTCCCACCAGAACAAAAACATAAAACAAAAACAGAATAAAAAATTGATTCACACATGACACCAGAATAAAAACAGAAAACAAATAACAAATCGAATTGAAATTTTTTGGTATACCGTACTGCATGAACCTTAGGTTTAACCAAAATCAAAACAGAAAAGAAAAAAATTAGATGAAAAACATTAAAAATAACGTACTACTTACAGATTTGAAGTGTAGAACAAAACAACCTTGTGATTGAGTATGGGTATGGTGGAATGATTTTCCAGCCTAGAGAGATCTTAGGTCTTGATTTTAGCAGTTCAATCACGTGGATGGGATCTCAGGTTCGCTGGGATTTTAGGGGAATACATTCCTAACGGTTTTAACAAACCTTTGGGAAAGGTGAGCTTTACCAACGGTTTGTGTAAACCGTTGGGAAAGCCTTCCTAAGTCATGGCATTTATCAATAGTTTTACAAAACCATTGGTAAAGGGATAAAAAATTTTAGATTTCCCAATGGTTTCTTCAAACCATTGGGAAATCCTTGTTTTATACATCTATGCAAACGGTTCAGCAGAACCGTTGGCAAACAAGCGTTGGGAAAACCCAACTTCCCAGTAGTGACGCATGAGTAACGTTCTCATTTTTCAATGATCATTATGGAAAAAGGTAAGTAACATTAATCTATAAATAATTATCATTATATAATAAATAACATATTATTTATTTATATATACTTTTAAATATAATTCTTTTGATGTGAAAGTAATCAGATCGTGTTGAGGAGGCAATATTCCACATGTCTATGGACAACATTATCACTTTTTAAGTGTGTAAAAGGTTAATAAAAAAATGATATATTTTATATTTAAAGAAAAGTAATTATTTAATTAAAAATAATATATATGTTATTATGTCTCATATATATAATTAAAACCATCATTTATACATTCCATGTATCGTGTGAATGAATCACATCACTTTTTAGGAGGTAGTAGTCCACATTTCCACAAACGATGTTATCGTGTTTACATAAAATGGAAAAAATAAAGGTATGTTCTATATAAAAACTATATAAGAGTAATGAAATTTTAAATTTCATATATATCATATTTAAAAATACTTTTTATCACAATTACTACCATGATATGTGGTCAAGGAATAACGAACAATCATCATTCCGTGAGGCGGTAGTTCATCATACACATAAACGAAAAGTTCATTACCCATTATATAGAAGTGTGTGTAATTGTAGTTATAAATATTAAAAAAACATATTATTATATTGATTATACTGGTATTTTTATATAATTATTGAATAAAGAGAGTTTAGGTGGTGGATAATGGAAATAAAACTAAAGAGTTTGAGGAAAGATGTTACTAGTTATTTGGGTAACTCATTTTGGTTTGCACCAAAGGGATTACTTTGATAGATTAATTACCAAAGTGAGGATTATAGTATGAGTGGAGGGATTTTGAATATATATTTTGGTAGATATTTTTTGAGAAAAAGATTCTTGATAGGTGTGAGTAAGTAAGAGGGTTGAGTGCCTTTTTTATTGTAGAGAGGACTGACACTCTTGTAAATTTTTGAAAAGGGAATTCCACCAATGTTTTTTCCAAATAAATTGGATCCAATAATGTTAAAAATTAATGAAAATAGAATATAGGGTATAAATATGTCCATCAAATTTAATTTAGAAAATTATATAGGTGATTTTTTCCCTTATGTGTAAGGTTTAGTCTTTGGTCAAGCTAATTTTTCTCTTCATCGTTGTAATTAATTTTAATCACATTGACTATTTTTTTGGTGAAAAACTAATTTGACCTTATTAAAAATTATAAATTAAGATTATTAAAAATATGTAATCCATGTTTAAAAAATAAAATAAAATAAGTGAAATAAATTAATTTAAATTTAATGCTACAAACGAAATGACAATGCAGGTTTTTAAAGTAAAAATGTTCAAAAATTTGATAAGTTTTTTTATCCAATTTCAAAGTGAAATTGATTAAAATAAAATAAATTGGATTAATTAATAAAAATAGTATCTAATTAAACTTTAAAATAAATTTAAAATAGAATTTACCCTTATAAATAAATTAGATAAAAAAAACTATTTTGAATTAAAATTCTGTATTTTTCACTATTCATTAAAAAATGAAAATTCAGAAAAAATACCAAAAAATCACCCTAACCTAATATTTGTGTTTTTATTTAAAATATGAAGTTTATTTGGAAATATAAAATCAATAAAGGTTCCAAAAATTGGATTTAAAATAGGTTCTTCATTAAAAGATGGTAAAAGTGCGTTTATAAAAATATAGGTTTTATGCAAAAAATTGCATCTATTCATATATTAAGCCAATAAAATATATTAGATGAATAAAAAATATTATATTTAATATATAATATATATGTTAAATTAATATCACTCAATAAATAAAATTAATTTAATTTTTTAGGTTAAACAACTTTGTGAGTATAAAAATTGGTTTCTATAAAAACATCACCATTATATTCAATTGGTTATTATATTCATTTAAAATTAATTTGAAACATATGAATTAATTTTACATTTATGTAAAACATATATTTTCATATGTTAGTTAATCATATTAATTATTGCTAATTTAAGAGTTATGTTATATCTTATTATATTAAATAATAATATTTTAATAATATATTGTTGCTTAGTAAAACATAGTCTTGCCTGTAAAAAGAGCTATCAAAGAAAGGATTTGTTGTGTGTGATTCATGATAACTCAGTATCATGTGAATTTCAAGCTATATCATATATTGAATTTATTTAAAAAAGTAAAAATATTTTAATATATTGGGATATTATATTCCCTTACATGTTTGGCATTATGTGTTATACACTCTATCGAATATAATGTTATTACTTTAAAATTTTGGGGTATTACACTTTTATTTAAATGATACCTAAATAATTTATTTTATTTTATTCTACCCAGTCATAGACAGAAAAAAAATTGTAAGATGCCAACCATAAAAAAGAAAAGTCTTTTGGCCTTGACTCACAACTCATGTCACTTTAACAAATCTATCCCATTAATTTTTTGAGTAGCCAACATGTAATCAATTTCTACCAGAAAACAATAATTTTTTCTACTAACTTAAACATGTGAAAGGTTCTTCTTAACCCCTTCAAAAAAGTATTAGATTAACTAATATCTTCACTCTAACTCTACTGAAAAATAAAAAAATAAAAACAAAATCTTGGAACAGTCAGCCTTGAACATAAATACTAAATTTGCAAGGAAACCTCAACAGTCATCCTTTAACTCAACTTCCCATTGTTGAAAAAAAAACCCAAAACTCTGTATCAGAAAAATCAATGGAATGAGATCAAAAAATTTCTATAGGAAAGAAGCAATCAACCTTGAATACTTCTTTATTAGAACTCAAACATGGATGGAACGACTTCCTTGTATAAATTAAATAAAATGGGTATATCTTTCCGTTGTTCATATTCACCATAAGTGGCATTAATTTTCAACTTCAATTTAAAAATTCATCAAATGAATAATTTTTAAGAATTATTAAAGTTCCCATTTCATGGTCAGACTAATCCTCTTCCATAGCACAAATAGAGGTCTTCACGATAGTGGTGGTGGAGGTCGGCTTGAGAACAGTGGATCAGTTTTATCCTACTTATTAAGATGTGATCAGATGAATATAGGTTGGTTAATCTTTTTGTGAAGAAAGAAGAGGTCACCATTCATCACAATGAATCTTCCGGTGTAATATCATTGAAATTATGACATCATAAAGAATCTGTGGTTGTTCCAATATTCATACCCTCAATGGTGGAAAAAAATATCATTGGTGGTGGATTCTGGGTGGTTCTGTCGGCTTGATGGGATTTAGTAGATAATAGAGACTTGAAACTGGAGGATCATCAATCAATAATGGCTAGCATCAAAATCATTAGTGAGGCCTAGTTCAGATTTATTCACTAGACATGTAGTTCCTTAACCCCAGTAATCTCGGAGCTGGTGTCATGCAACATTACATTGTCATATAATATTAATAAATCATGTCCCAAAGGACTGAATAGTTTAATAGTCTTGGTAAACTAGATATATTCATGATTTTTTATTAAAAAAATTACATCATATTTTTTTCTTTCAAGGATAATAACCTTATTCCATCAAGTGCATCCTTTCATATCATTCTTAGTACACTTCAGGGAATCCTAGGGAAAGGAAATAAAATAAGGGTGAGATCAAATGCTCAGTAAGGGTAAATTATAATAGAATCAATAATGAATAAATGAGAATAGTTAGTATGAAAAGGTAATAACTGAACACACATTCCATGTAATCAATAAACTGATAATGAAATGCATAAAAAATATGGAAAGATAAATAACTGAAAACACATACCTTTTAAATAACTAGATAAGAAAAAATCAATATTGAAATGTAAATAACAGAAAACAAATTCCATTTAATCAATAAACTCAATATAGAATTAATCCATAGACTTTTTCATAGCGAAAATTTCATGGATGATAAATATTGAATCATAATTAAGGAAATGCTTAATTATTATATGTCACATTTGAGGCACATGAAAACCTATATCTTAGAGACCTTTCACAAGATGGTTTAAAACTATAGGTATAAACCTGTTTAATTAGTGAAACTAATTTTTCTCATTAGAAACTATTGATTTATCGATGGGTTATATAAATTTCAGGCCCACCTATCACTACTTGTCAAAATCATTCATTATATTGAATAAAAAATATTCCTTATCAATTATCAGTATAGAATAAAGAATAAATATTTATCAATGTTTTCCTAAGTAATAAAATAAAATTCAAAGTAAAAACCGTATGTAAAAATAATATAAAATTTAGGCAATGAAAATATCCATGATAAATGATATGGATAATTAATTAAAATTAACTGTATAATGATCATAGGAAATTGAATATAACAAAGGGTTCAACGAAGTGAATATCAATACTATCCTTAGCCAAATAAATCATAAACCATCCAAAGTAATAATTAGTATGGTATCAATAAAACATATCCTAAGTGGAGTAAAAATAAATGGTTGTTGTCATTGATGAATGGAAATATTAAAAAAATATATTTTAAAAAAATTATTGTGGAAAATATCATTTTTATTTTGAAAAAAAATTTGAATTGTTTTTTTCCTTGAAAATATATTTTGAAAAAAAAAATTTAAAAAATAACCCTTTAAACTTGAGAAGTAATATTTATTGAAAAGGAATAGGGTTAATCTTTACATGCCAAACACGGTAAAAATAACATTACTTCTTAATGGAAAAAGGTTAGAAAAGATCATTATTTCGAAAGATACAAGAATATTCTATTGAAAATGTTTCTAAAAGATAAAGAGAGAAAAAAAATTATTTTACAAACTTTTTTTAAAGGTTAAATTTTTTTTGAAAACCTTTTTATAAGATATGGTTTTAAAAAGAAAACATGTTCTCTAACTAAAGAGGGAAATAAATTTAGGTTTTCTGAAGAAAACAAATTCTAAATTTTTTTAGTATCAAATAGTTTAAAAATGGAAATATTTCTTAAAAAGGGTCATGAATAAACATATGGAAATAAAATAAAATGGTATATTAAATAATGATAAAATAATTTCTTCTAATATAAATTCAAGTTTAAACAATCCTGAACAAAGTTGAAAATTTGAATTATACCCTAGAAAAGACCATAATTTTTAAGCTAGAATCAATAAATGAATAGATTATGTGTGTCAAATTTAAATCTACATGAAACAAGAGGAAATAAAAAAATTGATATAAAAAAGTTATTACACACATAATATTATAATATTAGCGACAACAAGAAGGGAATATAACCAAATGAAATGGAATTGGGTTAAGAAATGCTTTAAGACTTGGAAAATTTTAACTCAAACCCACATAGAAGAAATAATTCAATTTGAAAATAAGAATAACATGAATATTAAATAATTCATGATATAATATATAAAAATTTGTAGTATATACAACACACAAAATAAGTAAGTGGTAAATATGACATTTATTCCACACATAAAAAAAGGGAGATGAAAATATATTACCTTGCATTTCCTTTTTGGGTTAACATCCTCTATACTTTTATATAATGGTCTTAAACATGTCAATAACTTATACCAGAAAAATAATAATATTTAAAATATCATATGTTATCATATTATAATATATTATTACCTATTTGTTAATAATCTTTCATTATTTTCACTATTTAAAGTGTTAACTGTGTATTTTTTTAGTATGTTTTGACATGTTACTTATTATTCCTATTAATTAGATCATGGTTTCATAATATAAAGAATATAAAACATTATTTAAATATATTATATTTCCATAATATACGTATTTATAATAATCCATAATATTTAGAGATAGGAAATGAAATGCACCATTCATGTAGACGTTAGGCCGTATGTAAGCATGAACGCTACTTGCATTTCCTTGTTGTATTTAAAAGATTTAAAAGAAAATGATAAATTTTTATATATATATTATTATCCAAGTATAATATTTATATCATATATTTCACATAGGTTTATTGAAACCATCTTTTATATGTCCTATTTATAGTGTGAATGGATCACATCACTTTGAGGAGGCGGTAGTCCACACTTCCCCAAACGATGTTATTGTATTCCCAAAAAATGAAAAGAATAAAGGTATATGTTATATAAAAATTTTAGAATCATCAAGACATTATAAATATCATATATTCATAAATAAATAGCACGCACATCATAATTACTATCCATGAGATTTGGTAAAATAAAAATGAACGACTTCATTTCACGAGGCGGTAGTTCGCCATACCCGAATCGGTAAGTTCGTTACCCATTTGATCGATGTATGTGTAAGTGTAGGTATAAAACTTTGAATTAAAATATATCAGTATATTTTGGATAATTATGTTATTGTATAATCTTTAAATAAGAAGATTTTTTGGCTTGGAGAAGGAAATAAAATGAAAGTGATCGTTGAAGAATATTACCTCATTTTCAAGTAACACCTTTTTGTTTATAAAAAAAGACTTCCATGGTTGGATTTATGCCCAACTTGAGGATTATAGTATGTGAGTATGGATGTTGGTAGATTATTTGAAAATATTTTTGTTAAATCCAAATGGATTTATATGAGTAAATAAGTGAGAGGGGTGAGTATCTTCTTATAGTAGAGGAGGATTGACATTCTTGTAAATTTTTGAAAATGGAATTCCACTCAAAATTTTCTCAACTAAAGTGGCTCCAATAATGTTTTAAATTAGATAAAAGGTAGTATAGAGTCTAAATATTAAAATAAAATATATTTTTTACACATTTATAGGTAAATTTGTACCTTATGTTTATGGTTTAGTCCCTGGTTATGCTAATTTTTCTTTTATCACTGTAATTAATAATTATTACTTTTACTAATTTTTATAGGAAAAAAAGAAGTTTACATTATTAGAAAATATAAATTAATTTTATTAAAAATATGGAATTAATTTTTCTAAATTTCAATCAAATAAGTTGCAGAAATTAATTTAAAATTAATCCTCGAGATACGACGACAATGCGGGTTTTTAAAGTAAAAACGTTCATACATTTGCTATGTTTTTAAATCTAATTTCAAAGTAAAATTTATTAAAATTAACTATGTTTTATTCATTGATATAAAATTTATATAATTAAACTTTAAAAACATTACAAAATATAATTTAATCACATTAATAAATTAGATAAGAAAGTAGTTTTGAATTAAAATTTAGTATTTTTCACAATTCATCGAAAAATGAAACTTCTATGAAAAATACCAAAAAATCACCCTAAGATAATTTTAATGTTAATATTTAAAAAATTAAGTTTATTTTTAAAATAAAATTTATTAATTTTTTTATGATTTAGATTTAAAATAGGTTCTCCCTTAAAAGGAGGCAAAATTGCCTTTTTTGAAAAATACGATTTTTTAGCGTAAAACTGGATTTTTTCTTATCCTATGCTTATCAAATATATTAGATGAAAATAAAAAATAATTTATTTAATAATATATATATATATATATATATATATCATTAAGACCATTCTATAATAGTAATTAATTTAATTTATCAGGATAAAACATGTATATAAACCAAATACTTCTTTTATATTCAATTGGTTTATATTTTCATTTCTAATTAATTGGTAAACTATGAATTAATTTCATATTTGTGTGAACTATATATTTTAAAAAGTTAGTTAATATTACTCATAATCTCCAATTTAATGACTAGGTTCTATGTTATTATTTTAAATAATAATAGTTTAATAATATATTGTTTTTTGGTAAAACTCAGTCTTGCGTGTAATGGAAACTATCGAAGAAAGTATTTGTTTCATGTAATTCAAGATAAATAATTAATGTTTGTATAGATTGAATTTATTTAAAATAGTTATTATATTTTAATTTTATATGATATTATATTCCCTTAGTCACTTGGTGTTACATTTCATACACGCTATCGGATACAATATTCTTATTTTATAATTTTGTGGCGTTACATTCAATGTTGCATCCTGAAAATTTAAAATAAAACTATGTAATAATTTTTTTTGATATTTCCTATGTTTAAACACCACATATTGAGAAGGTTTCTTAAAAAATACTTTAGAAAGATATAACGATAAGTACAAATTTCACATGGAATAACATATAACTAGGTTTCTACATATGAGAACATTAGTAGAAAGTGGTGATATGTACATAGAGGAGAAGTGTAAATATTTATAAGGATTGATTGAGTTCATATTTTAAAAAAAAGTGAATTAACAATGTAATTTTGAGGTATTCAAATTAATAAAGCTGTTATTATTTAAAAGACCATCAGTTCAACAAAAATTAAGGTATTAGAATAACATTTTTTATCATTTTCCTAATGTTTAGTAATTATTTTACTACGACAGTATATTAGGAAATATAATTACTTGATATATTTATATAAACAAAACTTAATACTTTGTTTTTTCTTTGATCAATATCCAATTCATCCATAAATTAACTTTGATGTTTGAAGCACTAAAATACACTTTTAACGGATCTTAAGGCCCATAAAAGAGTGAAAAGTCTAACTATTTGTCTCTAGCTATTCTCCAAAGGCAATATGGTTAATACATTAATATCTAAACCTAAAAAGTGACACTACTATTTTATCATTAATATTTATTCATAAATATTTTGACTAAAAACAATTACATATTAACCATGACATTGTGTAGATCAATGGTTTCTATTAAACCTTTATCATCCTTAAGTAATGGGTTCAAGTACTGCTGCCTTTTTTGGATATTATGGGTTTTCACCCACATATAGTTTTTCATTTTCTAAAAACAAATTGATATTAATTCCAAAATAAATATGATGTACTCTTTGAAATAAGGTTAATCACTTAATATCCTTTTAACTAAGGTTTTAAATACAACCTCAATATATAAATACTTCATTCATTTTATTTTATCATAGGTCTTTCCTTGGTCTAAGGTTTAACCTAGGTAATTAATTTTAATTATTTATTCAGATAATTCATAATATATTGTAAATAAAATTTAAATTATCCTAATAATATCCCCCTGTAGTGTCAAACCAAATGAAATGTAAGGCTCATTTTCATGTACCAGGTTACACATAATTCAGACCTGATGCACCTTTTCAAAGTTTTTACCCCTAGGTGCATTTGTGCAAGAACAACATCCACTTATAGTATCCAGACAATGATGTATTACTAGGAATCAAATAATATATACCTTACCAAAATTATGGTATGTTCTTATATAATTATCTTCAATATATACCTTAGGGTTATGTTTTCTAATCTATGTTTCCATAAATCTTGTTTCTAAGGTTTTTATGAAACTTGATCTAATACCAACTGTAGCACCCCAACCCTAGCAACCCGAAAGCTGATTTCATGATATAATTACATTGAAATAAAATTAAATAAAATTTCATCACAATGGACTAAATATTTTAGTAGTTTTAGTAAAATAGATGCATACAAAATGCTTGTATTACAAAAATTAAAAAAAAACACTTTTGAGGATAATAACTTTATTCTATCATGTTTATCTTTGAATATCTTTCTTAGTACACTTCAAGGAATCATAGGGAGAATAAATAAAATAAGAGTGAGATCAACTGATAAATAAGGGTCAAGTATTGCAGAAGAAATAATGAATCAATGAGAATAGTCAATATGGAACACTAGTAACTCAACACACATTCTATGCAATCAATAAACTAAGAAAGAAATACATAAACAACATATCAAGGTAAATAACTGAAAACAAATTCTATTTAAATAATTGGATAAGGAAAAATCAATATGGAAAGGTAAATAACTAAAAACAAATTCCATTTAATCAATAAAATGAAAATTAAATTAATCCATAGACTTTATCAGAGTGAAAAACTCATGGATAATAAATATTGAATCAAAATGAAGGAAATGCTTAATTGTTGGACATCATGTCTAATGTACATGAAAACCTATACCTTCCAGACATTTCATAAGATGGTTAAAACCACATGTATAAAACTCGTTAATTTTTACAACTAATTTATATAATGAGAACCTATTGATGCATCAAGGGGCTAGATAATTTCTGGAAACCACCCATCACAACATGTCTAAAGCATTCTTCATATCAAATAAACATATGCCTTATCAATTATCCGTATGGAATAAAGAATATAGATTTATTAATATTTCCCCAGATAATCAAATAAATATCAAATTAAACACAATATATAAAAATGATATATGATTTAGGAAATGAACATATCCATGATAAATGATATATATAATTAGGTAAAATTCAATGTCTAATGATCATAGGAAATTGAATATTTCAAGGGGACTAATAAAGGAATCAAGTAAATCAATGTGAGTACTATCCTTTGAAAAATCAATCATAAACCAACTAGAGGAAGAATATGGATGGTATCAATATGACATATCCAAAGTGGAGTAAAAATAATGGGTGTTTTTCAATGATTAGTGTAAATATTATAAAAATATATTTTTAAAATATTTTTGAGGAAAATATACTTTTTAATTTTAATTTTTTTTGAAAATACTTTTCCTTGAAAATCTATATTGAAAAATTTAATTAAAAAAATAATATTTTAAACTTATAAAGTAATATTTGTATAAATGATAGTAGGTAATTCCATACAAGACATACAAGGTAAAAATAACATTCCTTTTTTTCATGGTAGAAAGGTTAGAAAAGTTCCTTGTTCAGAAAGCGACAAGAAGATTCCTTAAAAAAAATTTAAAATAGAAAAGTAAATTAATCATTTTAGAATGGTCAAAAACATTTTTGAAATCCTTTTTAGAAAAGAATATTTTTAAAAGAAAACAAGTTCTCCAACTAAAGAGAGAAATACAGTTGGGTTTTTTGAAAAATATTTTCTAAAATATTGTGATTTTAAAATAGTAAAAAATGATCATATTAATTTAAAATGGTAAATAATAACTAGTGGATAATAAAATTAAAGGGTTTGTTAAATAATAATAAAATAATTTCCTCTAATTTAAATTCAAGTGTAAGTAATCCTAAACAAAATGAGATTGTGAAGTAAACCCCAGAAAAAAGCATAACGTTTAAGTGAGAATCAATAAATGAATAGATTTTGTGTTTTAAATGTAAATCCACATGAAAAAAGTAAAAATAAAACAATATATTGTAAATATTGTTTATAATAATAATATTATAATATTAATGGCAATGAGGAAATAATATAACCTAATTAAATAAAATCGGATTATAAAATTATTTACCACTTTGTAACTTTTAACTCAAATATTCATAGAATAAATAATTTAAATTAAAAACCATAATAACATAAAGATAAAATAATTAATGATATAATATATCAAAATTTTAATTATATACTCCATATAAAATAAGTGGTGAATATGACATTTATCTCACAGATGAAATAGTGTGAGATGAAAATCCCTTACCTTGCATTTCCTTTTTGGATAAACATCCTTTAACCTCTTGTATAATAGTTTTAGACATGTAAAAATCTTACACCATAACCATAATAATATTTATAATATCATCTGAAATCTTATTAAAATATATTATTACCCATTTTTAATAATCGTTCATTATTTTCACTATTTCAGGTGTTCATTGTGTAGCTTTTCAAGTATGTTTTGACTTGTTACATATTGTTCCTATTAATTAGACCATTGTTTCATCATCCATATAATTTAAACCACTATGTAAATATAATATATATACATTATATATTCATTTATAATAATTCATAATATTTAGATATTGGAAATGAAATGCAACATTCATCGAGATGGTAAGTCGTACGTATACATGAATGCTCCTTCCATTTTCAAATGATATATATTTATATGTATATTATAATTTAATTATCATATTTATGTCATATATTTCCCTTTTTTTTATTTAAAACATCTTTTATAAGTTCCATGTATAGTGTGAACGAATCATATCATTTTGAGGAGGTGGTAGTCCACACTTCCCCAAATGATGTTATCATATTCCCACAAAATGGAAAGAATAAATGTCTGAGTTATATAAAAATTTAAGATGAATAATGAAATTATAAATATCATATATATCATATATAAATAGTTTTTATATTATAATTCCCAACCATGAGAGGTGTTAAAGGATAAACAAATGACATTGTTTTGCGAGGAGGTAGTTCGTTGTACACGAATCAGTTAGTTCATTACCCATTCAATGGAAGTATGTGTAAGTGTAGGTCAAAACCTTAGAATTAAAATATTTTTTTATATTTATGATACTTATTTTATTATATAATCATATAATAATATTATTTTAGGGGGTGTAGAAAGAAACAAAATGAAATTGATCATTGAAGAATGTTACCTTGTTTTTAGGTAACTCCTTTTAGTTTAAACAAAAAGATTTCCTTGGTTGGATTTTTCACAAGGTAAGACTTATAGGAATAGGTTTGGTATTTTGGTAGCTTATATTATCATATTTTGGTGGAGACAAAAGAATTTAGATTTGGTAATAAGTTCGACGTGTTTGTGCCATTTTATAGTAGAGGAGGAGTGGCATTACTGTAAATTTTTAAAAAGGGAATTTTACCCTCATTTTCCCCAGTAAAGAGGCTAAAATAATGGTATAAATTAAATAAAAGGTAGTATAGGGTATAAATATTAACATAAAATGTGTTTTGGACATGTTTTTAGTTCATTTGGCCCTTAAGTATATGATTTATTCTTTTGTTGAGATATTTTTTCTCTTAATCACTGTAATTAATTTAAATTACTTTCACTAAAAAAATTTTCCAAAAAAACTAATATGAATTTTTATAAATTTTTATTATTTTTATTAAAAATATTTAATACGTTTCACAAAATTAAAATCACATATGTGAAAGGAATTAATTTAAAATTAATCCAGCAGACAGGATGACAATGCGTGTTTTTAAAGTTAAAATGTTCAAACGTTTGGTAAGTTTTTATATCCCATTTCATATTTAAATTTATTCAACTGACCTAAATTTTATTAATTTATATATAATTTATCTAAATAAAAATTAAAACATTTCAAAAATACAATTTAAACTTATAATAAAATTAGACAAAATAGTGGTTTTGAATTAGAATTCAGCATTTTTCACTATTCATCAAAGAATGACACCTCTCAGAAAAATACCAAAAATTAACCATAAGATAATTTTAACCTTAATATTTCAAAAATTAAATTTATTTTCACATATAAATATTATAAAAGTTTCAAAATTTACATTTAAAATATGTTATTCATTAAAAGGTGGAAAAATCTCCTTTTTAGAAAAATACAATTTTTTTATGTAAAACTGGATTTATTCTTATCCTATGATTATAAAATATATTGGATGAATTTAAGAAATAATTTATTGAATAATATATATATATATATATCATTATGATAATTCACTAATAGTAATTAATTTAATTTATTCAGATAAAAATGTATAAAATTAAAATATTTCCTTTATATTTAATTGGTTTATATTTTTGTTTCTAATTAATTGATAACCTATGAATTAATTTTATATTTGTTTAAACCATATATTTTCATAAGTTAGTTAGTCCTATTCACAATCACTAATTTAATGGCAAAGGTTATATTTTATTATATTAAATAATAATATTTTAATAATATATTTTTTTTCGGCAAAACTCGGTCTTGCGGTAATGAAAGCTAACAAAGAAAGTCCTTATTTAATTTTTTGAAATATAACTTAGTATTGAATGAATAGATTGAATTTATTTAAAATAGTAATTATAATTTAAAGTCTCAAGATATTATATTCCCTTACAGGCTTGTGGTTGTGTGTCATACATGATATCGAATACAATGTTATTATTTTAGTATTTTTGGGTGTTATAAGATATGGCAGTCTTCATTCGAGTTTATTAGATGCTGGAAATGGAAGTGATCACTCCAATGTGTCTCGGATCAGCAACAGCATCAGCGATATAGAGAAGGAACCACATATGGGATGAAGAACCCTTCTCCTACCATGCGACCTCGAGTAGGTTATCAGCTTCTTAAAGGATTCAATCAGTTTGATGGATGAATTGGATTTGTGGTATCCGATTCATGGAGAAATGGCTATATGATTTCTGGAATGACTGGAAAATGGGCACATAGCTATTTGGGTATGTGAACTAACCAAAAATTGGCTACATCCTTCAATTTCCTTACATTGATTGTCTTTTTCACTTTGGTAATGTGATTTATAGATACAAATTAAATACATAATAATTTGGATACATCACTACATCATTCAAACAAATAATAAAAATGGTGAAATGAAAATTAAATAAATATTAAAAAAAATTATAATGGTAATTAATTATTAAAAAACTAAATATTTAAATAAAATAAAAACTAACTATTTCTTATAAAAGAATAAATTATTTAAAATAATTAAAAGAAAATTGATTAAAATAAATAAAATATTTATTAATTATAAGAATGAATAAATTATAAAATTGATGAAAGAAACAATTATAATTTAATTCTTTTAATTATTCAATTATTCAAATAAATTAAATCTAATTCTAAACTATAATTAATTAATTAAATATAATAATGATGTAAAAGATAAATTGAATTAACTAAAAATAAAATTAAAAAAGATTTTAAAATAAAATATTAAAAAAAACCTCAAAATTAACTAATAATAGAAAAATTAAACAATATTTTAATTAAAATAAAAATGAAAAATAATTAAAGTTAAAATCATTATTTTTAAAGTTTTATTATTTAAACATCAAATTAACATCAAAGAAAATTATCTCATTAAAACATTATTTAACAACAAAAACATTATTAAATTAAAGATATTATGTAGAAAAATTATATCAAAATACTACCACATCAAGAACCCAACATTACCATTCCATATCTTGGTAATGTCATATATATATATAATAAATTTAAAAATAATGCTCTAATAATCATTACATAATATCATAATGAAATAATTGATAAATCATAAAATACATAAATATATAAAATACAAACCATAACCACTTGCTTCTATACACTTAACCATCAAGTATAATATCTCCAATATATCTAAAATACTATTTTCATTTTATGAAAAAAAATTAGATGATCAAAATTATATTTTAAATTAAAAACAATAAATATTATTCAAGTTTAGTTAAAACAATTTAAATACATGCATGAAATCATGATTAATAACAACAATGACACACAAGTCATCTAAATAGGCATAATAATTCATCATGGAAGACTAATTAAGTTAATAACGAATGAAAATTTAGGATATTTTAGTAAATCCATAAATAATTTTCATATAGGATGATAGTCAGTGTGGAATCTTAAACCAATAGAAAGATAAATAACCAGAATTGTATACTTAATGAGTGAGTAAGACATGAATTTAACTAGCCAACATGGATTCGTAAACTATTCTATTCAAACTATAGATAAATCTCAACTATGGGTGATTATAAACAAAATGGAATCATAACCTAGTGGTGTACTTATCCCTATATTTCCGCCTAATAACCCAATGTATTCCTATGATGCTTTTGAAATAAATGTAATCAAATAATTTAATACAATATTTTAAATAGACACTCATCTTTCCTAAAAAATCCCTTAAAATAAACATCCTCTTCACACGATTATTCATCATCCATAAATCATGATAAAACAAATCAAAATATATGTATTTTTCAATATAGTGAAAATAACAACGTGGGTGTAATACATATAGTTAACATCTGTTATGTTATGAAAAAATTTCTTTTATATTTTGGAAACCATACCCAAAGCATTAAATTAATCATTTATAATTCATAATAAATCATTCATTGAAAATAAATTTGTTTATTTCATAGTAATCTTTTTTATAAATTTCAACAAACATGTGGGGTGCATGTTATTTAGTAAAGTAGAATTTTATATCTACTAAGAAAATCCCATTCAATGTAAAATAAAAAACAATATAATAACACTAAAACATTATCATAAAATAAAAAAATATTAAATCTTATTTCACTTTAATAAAAACATCATTTAGAGTTTCAAAGAATATATGGTTTTATTAAGGGAGGATTACAGAACCACATACCGTTATTTCTTTTATTGTGGACCCCTAGGCCTCCATAATCTTATTATGGTAAGAATAATGACAAATAAAGAATAGGATGCAGATAAAAGATTATTTAGAAGATCGTACATTGAATAATCATTCAACTTTAGTGGAGATTCATTAATAAAAGTAAAACGATGATGGGAAAATCAATGAGATCAGTGTATGAAGTATTCTAGAACCAAGGGAATGAAAATATGTGATTACCTAATAAAAAATTAATTAAAAAATATAATTTTTTAAATTTTTAAATGGATTCATGGTTAAAAAACCATGAATCAATCATATATTTACTATAGGAAAATAATTTTTAACATGCATGATCCTTATACATGATTTGGGTAACTGTGAACCCTAACAATAAAAAATGATAATTAATTCAAATGCATTTAAATTTTAACCACTACCTAATGAAACATAATAAAATAAATAAACAACAAAATAAATACCTATTAATGACATCATGGGTGTCATAGATGATGCAAACTAAATTTTATCCAAGGATCCACCAATGGTAATAACACATCCCTAAAATATTATTTGATGTTTTTTATAATTATTTTGATGTTTTAAAAAATTTATTTACATGTAATCATAATTATATATTAGCATATAGTAGGGGAAACCCCTATGGAAATATGAAATACATGGAATAGAGTTGAAGATACCAATTGGTTTCCTAGAATTGATTATTCTAGTGAGGAATAAAGGTATTATATAAAGAATAGTGTGATATATAAAATATATATTATTTATTATTTTTTGAGAATATTTATTTATTTCTCATTTATTTCAAAAATGGATCATTTTTCAAGAATTATTTAATGTTTTAATCCATTTTGAGCACCATTTTTTGTCTTTATTATCCTTTTATGGATGAATTATGATAATTGGAACCTCTTCTATTACTCGTGTTTATATTTATTTAGATGATCATCATTTCACGTGATATTTTAGACTATGGTTGTTGAAGGATAATAAGATGGTTGATGGGTTTAATGAAACTTTTATTACCTTAGTGAATTAGTTGGTTATGAATATAAAATGAGATCTTATAGTTTTTCTAGTGTAATTAGAGTTTGTCTCTGTGATATATTAGAGTAACATGTTGGATTTTATATCCTTAGTTAAATTTAGGTTAGATATAAAATGTAGTTATATAGTATGGGTATGCAAGTATCTTTCATGCCATGATGGAATATATGTATGATGGAATTGTTTGATCATGCATGATTATATTAGTTGAGTGTATTAAGTGGTTCTCACCATATACTTTCACATTGACTGACTTTGCCACTAGTAATTATTGAGCTGAGGATAGTGGGGTTGGACCTAGAAGGTTATTTGACTCACCCCTTAGTTGCACACATGAAATGATATCTAGTGTTTGTGGTTAGACTTTTTTTTATGTAAATTTATGTATCAATGTAGAGCAAGGCTTATGGCCAGAGATGAGCAGTTTTATAATGTTTGAAGAGTTGGTAGGTGATAGTTTTAGTGTTAGGATAAAGTAAAATTTATTTATTTTATTAATAAATTACACATATATCATACATGGGACTCAAATATTTATTTACATATTCATTTTATGCATATTTTGATTGGTACATTGTATGTGATCATAACTTGTAGACTATTATTTATTTTATATACTAGGTAGTTGGAAAACAACATTTCCTATTTATTTTGTTTTTAGGGGTTGAGATATATATTGTAAAAATATTTAATGAGGACTTTTTGATAGATCTAGGTATAACTCTTATGACTTATCTTTGGTACCATAGTCTCTCAAAAGTTATAATATTCACTCATTACTCTTTTATAGCCTATATAGTATGGGGAAGATAACCTAAGATGATGTGGTGGCCTTAACTTATTTTCCATGGTTGGAATCGTTTAGGGGATATTAAAGAAAGAGATAACTTTTTAGTACTTGAATTGTAGGTTATGTGTGTATGAAAACATAATAGTGACTAAAATTTATGTTGTTAAAGGTTGTTCAGTGTTGGGAGTAGATATGCTACGTGTAAGTGAGGGTTTAGTTTAAGAATTCCATGCATGGATAGGATGTGACTCAAGATGAGTTATAGGGCTTT
Organism: Viscum album; assembly: GCA_963277665.1. Taxonomy (NCBI): domain Eukaryota; kingdom Viridiplantae; phylum Streptophyta; class Magnoliopsida; order Santalales; family Viscaceae; genus Viscum; species Viscum album. The sequence goes on along the minus strand of OY728132.1, from coordinate 623,907,808 downwards.
ATTAGGATATATTTTGCATATTTTTTTATTCTTCAACATAATATCTTGGATAGGGAAATGCATATATATTTTTTAGAAACATTTATTGATGTGACTTCCTTAAGAAAATTGAAGATTAATTAAGGGAAATAAATAATTTATTAAATTTTTTCCTAAATGAACTCTTAGAAATAACATAATTAATATAGATTAGAGAATTTACCTGATTGACATGATTTGATTATAATCCTTCAGTGTTCATATTCAATAGAGAAATAGTTATAGAATTTTTTAATTAAGTAAAATGTGGTTTTTGAAAGAAATTTTATTTTATTTTATTATAGAATATATAAAATATTTTTATAAGTTTTTTATTTTAAAATTATTGGAAAGGATGATTATTTTTAAATTAGTTGTTCATTTAGAAAATTATATTATTTTTGGAAAAATTTGGAAATTATTTTTCAAAAAATAACTAGTGAGTCAATAGATTTTATAGATTTTATAGTTTTGAGAAAGTTAATGAACATTGTTTTGAAATTTTATTTCATAGTATATTGAAATGGGATCCTTTAAATGAAATTTTTTTAATGATAATGAACCCATGAGGGTGAAGATTTTTAGATTTTATAGTTTGATAGGAAAAACCGTTAAGTTATATGGGAGTATTTTTTTGAGTAAAAAAAATTATGGGTTTCGGGTGTGTAAATTTGTTTGAATAATTTTAAAAATAAACAACCTGTAGGTATATAAAAATGAGTGGTTTAGATTATTTTAACTCGGTGTTTTGATAGGATCTCAGTACGACATGCTTATTATATATACCATGAATGATCTGATTGATCTATGTGATTGAGGCTTGAATATTTGGGTGTTGTATGTGTAACTTTAGTATTTTAATGTGAAAATTGGTGGTTGTACTATTTTGACCTCCTGTGTTTGTAAATTTTTGTCAGAAAATCCAATAGTGGGGAGAAACATGAGGTGTGTGTGGTTTTCTATAGTTGTACTTTACAGTATGGAACACCATATGACCTATTTTTGTTATTTCATTAGTGTTTTGAGGATTTTTTGGTGTGTCTGTACATTGTTTTGGTGTCATATCTTTGGATAATTAGGAATGTAATCCAGTGATTAATGTTTTATAGTGGATGTTTGATAAGTGTTTTTGTATGGAATAAAGTAGGTTTATGAAGAGTTTTCCACCATAAAAGGTTAAATTTTTGAGGTATAAGGACTAGTTGGGTTTTTTTAAGATAGAGATCATTATTGTAAGAATTTTATAGTACCATATAAGTGTATGTGTTATTTGAATTGAAAAAAATCAAATTTATATAGAGAGAAATTTGAGAGAGTTTGAATTTTAGATTCAGATTGAGTGGGAGAACATTTTTAATGATTCATGAAATATTAAAGTCAACATTTTTTATATAGTAAAATTGGTTTAAAATGGAAAATTACTTTTTTCTAATGTTGTACAAAAGTAAGAGAAGGTTGGTTGTTGCTAACAACCACTGAGTACTAAGTATGGAACCACTGGGTACCCAGTGGGATAACCTATAATGTTGCACCACTTTTATCCTCCAAGTGGTCGGGGATCTTATATAAGATATATGGAAGGATCCACTAGGTTCCTAATGGTTTAAAGTTTTTTTAATGGGGGTTATAAAAATCATTTCATTGTTGGGCCTTTCTATTCTTCAATGAGTAGGGGTCTTGGTAAATGATATTTTTGACAATCTTTCCCCCTTATTTTCCCATTTTTTTATTCTTAGTTTAATTGGTATTTGGGTCATGTTTGGTTCATTAATTCAAGGTAAAATATATTATAAATATGAATTAATTCATAAACCATAACGTGGTGAGAGTCAACACACCTTGGTTTGTGTTTGAATATGATTCTTAAAACTATGTTAGTGTATTCAATGAATGATATAGGCTGTAATTAGAAAGACTCTCTCACATTGATTATCATGTGTTATTTAGGTGATGACACATCATGTGATTATTTTTAGATGTGTTATTTATTGTTAAGGAAGTTTAACAAAAAAATAAAATTATAATTTTTTATAAGAGTTATAACAATGAATCCAAATATTTATAATTTTAAAATATTTGAAATGTTATACACTTATAGGATCATTCATTATATATGATCCCTTAATTTAATTCTTCTTTGTAGGGGAGTTATTAGCACACTTTAAATAAATAATACGTCTTATAAAATAATTTAGTGATTCTGATGGCTGGAGGATACCTTTTGAGGAAAGAACCAATTGGATTCTACTAGGGAACTTGATTAAACCCAATATGTACAAAGATAAACCTTGGATAGTGAAGTAATTTCATTTTATGTTTTTTATTTCATCTTTTCATATCCTATACTGGTTGACCTTATACAATATTTTTTTGTTTTATTATACAATGTTTGGGTATTAATATTTTCAACAAAACACATCAGCGGTATTAGATGAATTACTGGTGAAGAATCAATAAGATAAAAATTTAATATAAAATACTAGTTTTGGGATTTTTCCCAAACTAGGACTATGATTATAAAACAAAATCATATTTTACAAAAAATTTCATATAAATGATGTGGTTTATGAAATTATTACAAGTTTTAAAAAAATTATGAAAATTGTTTTTTTAAAAACGATGTGGATTTTATATTATAAAGTAGGGATTTGTTTTTTTACATTACCACATTATGGTTTCCTAAATAAAATTTCATGGTTTATGGAAATGGGATTTCCATAAGGGAAATAACTCCATGTGGTGAATGGAAACTAGTCCTGGATTATGGTGTGGTTATAAAATGACAAATGGATTTTGGTTACACACACACACACACACTACATTTTTGTTCAAAGAGGATCCTACATGAAATTATCTATCCAAAAATGATATGTGTAGAGAAACCACGCCTTGGTTTTCTATAAATTAAAAATATTTTTCCCTCAATTTGTTTCCTATGTGGTCCCAAAGGTCATGTGTTGAATCCAAGTGAATTTAGATGGTATCAAAAGTGGTTTTGACAGAATTTATACTTGTTTAGAGTTTTTAAATCTCATGTTAAATAATTGAAATATTTATTTATTTTTTAATTTCCTATTCATGTATATAAATTTCTTATATTAATAATTCTATATGATTAAGTATAATTTATCTTAACTACTTATTATAATTCTCATGTTCGGTATATAATATTTACACACTAGGTATGATATAAACTATTTATTTTTCTTTCAACCAAGACTATGATTTTTTATATTAGTTATGATTCAATAATAAATGTTGGTTATTATTTATACATATTAGGTATTAGATTTATACTAGAATTTATTTACCTTATGCGTATTAATATTTGGATAGCAGGACTTTGGGTTATAATTTCTTTATATTGTGGTATTTGGGATTGTTTATGAAAATTATTTATTATAAACTTGTGACACCATGCTTTTTTAGTGGTGGTTTTGGTTTCATATGACTTTAATATTGTATATGAAAGTGAAAAATGTACCTTGTGGATGGGATGATTTTGTATATGCATGGATATAATTAGATTTTACTATATATTTGGTTAAAAGAATGAGATTCTAAAACTAATATTCTAGAATCATAGAAACCTATAGAGATAACATAAGATGTAATGATTTTATGGGATACAATATTTACTTATGATATAAATATTAATCATTTATAAATTTTGAGACTAATAAAACCCTAGAAATATTAAGTGTGGGATTCCTTCCAAAGTGAAAACATGTCAATACCTTGATCAGCCAAATGGGCAGGCCATGCCAATTAAGGGTGACTATGGATTATATTATGTTATTCATACTAGGTTAGAGTGACCCTCATATGATTAAGTTTATGTATTCAAATTTAAATTTTTTTACACATGTTTGGGTGACCAAACATAATTTTTGTGGGGTGCACAAAAATAATTATTATTCTAAATTAAAATATAGTATGACAGAAACATTGAATTGTCTCTAATGAGGGGTTCACATTCATTTGCATCACAATGTTGTTTTTTAATTAGTGAAGGGTGTTTGGTTTGAGAGTCTATTTATAATTAAAAATTAAGGAAAAATAGTTTAAATTATTATATTAATGGTCTATGATTGATCCAAGGGTAAGAATATTGATTTGTATGTTTCCAGGGTCCTTGAAATGATGGTTTCTCAATCTAACTATTTATTAATGATAATTTTTACAATAATTTACCAACCATATTGGGATGAATGATTTGTGATTATCTTCTAAAAAAAATTATTTTGAGTTGATCATGCTTTCTATTTAAAAGGGTATATTTTTAACAATTTTGAAACACTTAAATTGTTAAAATACCACTCATGATTTAATAAAACCTAATATGAAGAGGGAGATTTAAATAAATTATGTTTGAGAAACATTTTCATCAATACATATACCAACAATATCTATGTAATTCACCACAAAACCCATCCTATTAAATTGTATAAAGGATAAATAAAAAATATGGAGAAAATGAATCAACAACCCAAGATGTAGTAGTTCAAATATGTTTATATTAGATAAATTTTTTAATATAAATCATAAAATCATCTTACAACACACTAAAATAAACAAACAAAATAATTCTTACTATTTTTTAAACAAAATAATAAACAAGGATCTTTCCCATTGAATCAATAACTATAAATGGTGTTTCCCCTCCATGTGATGGTAAAAAAATAAGTAAACTAAGTTGAATGGAAAAAATGAAAGTAAAATTATCTAAAAGATGAAATAACCCCAAACAAATAAATATTTTTAACTCCTTAAATAACTTTTTAAAAATTTTCATAATTTTAAAAATAGGTCTCTAAACATCCTTGATTTATTCATGTGAAGTAAAATCCTTTCAAAAACTCCTCTTATGAATACCACCGTTTCATTTCCTTATTCAAATAATTCTCTCCTATGGTGAAGTGATACTTAAAATGTGGTTATCTCTGTTACCTAATTAGGTTAATAATCTATATAAAAATATCATTTATAGTCTCCTGAGGCTTACATTTTTTCCAAAATGAATCAATATAATCTTAATGGCTTTAACTTTACCTTCTTATCATTTCATAATTATTTAACAACCTCATTTTTATGGTAGAGTTAAATATCTTGTGTGAATTAAACTATAACACACAACCATTTTACATTTGTTTTACACTTTTACAAGTTACAATTATTCTTATATTAGTTCTCATTAATCATATACAATCCAAATTAACCTATATTTAATGTTATGTGTGTAGGGTGTTACTATTACATAAAATATGTAACTATACATTTATTCTCACATGAAATTTGGTTTTCTATGTTTAATATTAAGTTCCCAAGAAATACTTTTTCTTCTATATAAAATGGGAGTTTCTTCTTTAACTGATCTAATAAGGATTTATTCTTATATAGAATTATCTAAAACTAGTTTAATCTTACAAAAACATTATATTTACCACTTTACTCATATGTATCCTTGGGAAATCATCTCCAAGATTCATTAGTATTATTTCAAATATAAAAAAATAAAGGATGATTAGAATGTTACTATTCATTTTGTTCCTAAAGACTAATAATTGAAATATTTTGACAATTGGGTCGAATTGATTAATATTCATAAAGTAATATAAATTGAAACATTAATTCGAAAAACTCAAAAACAATTATTTGTTAACACATTTGAGGGAATATAATGAATTTAATAATAATAAAATATGACATTTAATTATCATCTTTCAATTCCCCTCCATATATTTCCAGGTACTAATGGATAAGTGAACATCAAAATGGTATGGAAGTGAAATTTAAATCAAAAGGCATAGTAAATAAACCTTTTCAATTAATTTTACCCAATTTTTATCACAACCCCTTTATATTCTCTATTATATTTTATTATATGATAAATTCAATTCATTTACACTTCCCATATCATCCCATGCTCATTTATACCTACCTAATTGAAATTTTTCCCCCTTATCAATTAAATTTTTTGTTTTAAGTAAAATTTTTATCGATACTAGCTCATGAAAGGGTTTCCATAGGTTTTCCATGTCTCTAGAATATCCACTAATCGAGTCAAAGGCTTGTTTTAATTTTATGGACTTTCACGGTTATTTGGTGGTCGAAGGTTAGTAGGTATTTATTTAAAAAAACATAGGTAGATTTAAGATTTTAAAATTTATATCAAAAAAAAAATAAATGAATTCTAGTTTAATATTATATGATGTTATCATCACTAATTCCCCTAACAATGATTCAACCATCAACACATCCTTGATATATGATAGATTCACATTTCTTACATTTCAAGAAGTAATAATTTTTTTCTCTCTTCTACACACATTATTTTTCTATGGTATTTCATCATAATTTCTATATTTTTTTTTATATAAAGAGGAATATTTTTATGTAAAATAGCAGTATGATATACCTTTCCTATTTAAATGATATTTACATTACACCTTTCCCATCATGAAGTTCCTCACTTTAATTTCCTAACATAAACCCTTCTCCTTATACTATAGTTCGACTATGAGCATGCATTTACTTTGATATTTAGGTGTTTATAAATTTTTAGCTTATAATTTTCCCACCCAATAAGGCCATTCATATATTATAAATGATGAATGAAAATGTTCAAATATAAATGTGGTTTTAGATAGGTGTGCATTGTAAAAAAGGCTCTTACAAAAAAATATAAATCATTTTTAACATGAGTCTTTAATCTAAAAACATTTTTATAGAGAGTTCATAATAAATTTTATTTATATAACCATGGATAAAATTAATCATGAAATGAGGGTATTATAAGAATATTTGAAAAAGGGTTAGAGGCCTTTTAAGAAAGTGATATGAATTTTGATAATATTTCATGACATAATATTAAAATATGTGTTGGATTTTCATGAATATATAAATGATTTAATCAAGATTTAATCTCTTTTAATTATTCCACTATCTCAAAAACTATTTATGACATCACCTTTTGCACATCGGTTATTTATATCTAACATGAAAATCTATCGAAATTATTTTTCATGTTAGTCTTTACATGAACCGACTTAAAAAATCCAATTTTCACATTGATTATTATATAAATCATGTAAAAAATCCTTCTTATCCACTTTTTTAGGTTATTTATATCATATAATCAAAGTAAAAAAACTATTTTTCATGTCTGTTATATAAAAACTAATGTTATGTGTCTTTTAATGTTTTATGAATCATCACTGGATTCATTTTTTGGTCTTCGATTCTCGTGATGCAAGTCTCATTTCTCTCTTTCCCAAGACCTGACTCTATTGTTTATTTTATCAAGAGGTCTAATATCTCATTTTGATAATAATACACCCTTAGGTTTCATCGACCTCTTCTTATGCATCGAAGATAGATCTGATCATCTCAAAATTAAGCTACACACATTTTTGTTTCTCTCTTTTTAGTTGTTCTTTGGTGTAGAATCCCTAATCATTTTTTGTTCGATCTGGTGGACTCTATTTTCACATAAGAATCTTCATACACCCTCATGTTTTATCAGCCTCATCATTTTATATTCAATTATAGATCTTCTTATCTCCAACTAGACCGCCTGTAGGTTCGAATATCTTTTCAAAATTATGAATTAGTTGTTACCATTAAATATATTTCTCCATTTTTTGATTAATTTAAAATTATTTTATAGAATATACAATGCTAGTATTTTTATTATTTATTCATTTATATATGTATATTTGTTTCTTAATATTCACATCATTTGGAAGGGAAATAATATTTGTATAAACTATTTATAGTTTCATTTATTTAGAAAGATAGAGTTGGAGGAAATAATATTCTCTCTTTTAAGTTGTCCATTGGAATGGAATCCCTAATCATATTTTTTTCAATCCGTTGGAATTAATTATCAAATTACTAGCTTTATACACCCTCAATGTTTTTCATCCCTTACATTTTGTGTTTGATTATAGATCTTCTCGTCTTCAACTAGCTCACTTGAAGGTTTGAATATCTTTTAGAAATTATGAATTAGTTTTTCCTGATTTTATTTCTAGTATGAATTAGTTTTTCACATTAAATATATTTTTCCTTATTTTGATTACATTTCAATTATTTTATAGAATATTTCATGCTAGTATTTTTATCATTTCAAGATTAATATATGTATTTTTGTTTTTTAACATTCAAATCAAGTTGAAGGGAAATAATATTTATATAAACTATTTATAGTTTAATCTATTTAGAATGGTAGATTTGGATGAATATTCCAATGGTTCATGATATATCTAAATGTCCATCTCACTAGTTATATCTTACCAATTTTGAAAATATGTATCCTCTTCCTTAGTAATATTTTTCCTCCTTAGTTAATATTCAGATTGAATATGTGTGTTTTCCTCCCACAAGGTTTGACTAATAGGATATAATCTGTACTGTTAGATTTTGGGCTACACTCTAGGAAAGTATTCTTAATTTTAATTAAATTAAAATATCTTGTAGAAAATAAAAACATGGTACGAGGTTTATTATTTATTTTTTTCACTTTTTAAATTTTTATCATTTTTTTATTTTTTCATTTACCCATTTTGGGTTGCTTCTTTATACACAATATTTTGATGATAGATAGGTTGGGGTCAAGTGGCTACCATGTAATATGTATGATGTAGCCACACACTAATTATTTCATTTATGGTTACCCTAATTAATATGATTTTTTCAAATTAGAATCATTATAATCCATGTCTAGATTCTATATATTGTTGTAAGGATATCATTGTAGATATATTTATAATTTCAGAATGTTATATTCATTTCTTTTTTTACTTTAGAAACTTTTTAATGGAATCTATTTTTTAATTCCTTTTGCATGAATGACTTTTCTCATCAAAATTTTCTATTCTACTTCCAATGGTTCCCTTCTTGGTATTTTATATTTTTCGATTTCATTTCTAATATCAATATTTTATAAACCACCCCTTCATAATAAAGGTTAGTGAAGAATTTAAATGTAATATCTTCCTATTTTTCAATCTAATTTTATAATTCTATTATAATGTAATTTTAATCAATGTAAATTTTTTTAATGTTTCATATTTTCAACTTGATATATAATCTAATGAAACCAACCAACTTATTTTCTAGAATGGATTATGATAAAATTTTTGTATATCCTTTTTAAATCAATTTATTTATCATGTGTTCAATATGATATGTTATGATTATGATTATTTTTTCATTTATGTTATACAGATATGTATCTTTAAACATTATTTGATGGGTGCATGTATTATTTCACTCCAAATTATTGTAAATTTATTATGTAATTTAACACTATATTTTCTTTAATGTTAGAAAATTTTACCTTCAATTACTTTACAAACATGATTATCATTGAAATAATCTATTATTTCCCCCTCTAAATCACTTTTATCGCCACTATATTATTTTTAGAAGATATTTGTTTTTGATATTTATTTTTTATATATAAAAATAAATTGAAGTTAAATTACTTCACATAGAACATGTGATGAATATGGGGAAGGTACTGATGCTTTTTTGTAATTTTCTTAATTAAATGTTTCAAACAATGACATGTATTTTTCTATATTATTTAAATGTTTAAATTTGAAGAAGTTTAAAAGAAGTGAGATAAAATATCATATAATTTTACATAGTTTTAATATGAGTTAAAGGCCTTGGATTTGGCATGGTGAAAATGGGTATAACTTTGAATCTATTGCTGATGGTGCTTCAAAAGATTATATATTTGATCAACTTGATGAAATGATTCATGATATTAAAGTAGAGGCAATTGATATGGAATTGAAAATTTCCCATCTATATAGTGATTCAAAAAAAAAAACATTATATCTACATTGCGACAAATTTATGGTTTTATCAATAGTGTCAAGATTTATTAAACTGAAGGCAAAACATGGATGGAGTGACAAGAGTTTTACAGAGCTGCTACAATTTTTGAAATAAAATTTCCCAAAAGACAACGATATTCCAAATTCATAATATAAAGTGAAAAAATATTATTCAATATAGAATTAGTGTAAAATAAAAAACTATTATTCCTGAATGACTATGTGATATATAGAAAAGAAAAAAAATTTCTATCAGAGTGTCTAAAATGTGGGACATCATTGTATAATTTGAAAGAAAAATTATAGGATGGTTTAGTAGTTATAGAGTCCTCTTCCAAAGAATTTTGGTATCTTCCTATAATTCCTCATTTGAAATTTTTATTTTAAAATTAAAATGATGAAAAAAAATTATATGGCATGTATATGAGATGATATTTGAGGGAAAATTACAACATCTATGTGATTGTCCACAGTGGAAGAAAATTGATCACCAATTTCCTATATTCTGAAATAAATTTAGAAATATTATACTTGAACTATACATGGATAGAATGAATCCATATCAAAGACTTAGTATCATACATAATTCATGTAAAATTTCATTGTTAATTTATAGCTTATTAATTGAATTTTTTATAAATAAATTTTTTTTCATGTTGATCTTAATAATATCTAAGACAAAATAGACCAGAAATGATATTGATGTTTTATTTTCTTCATTAATTGACGATTTGATACTTTTATGGAAGGAAGGTATTAGGGTGTATGATTCATATAAAATAGAATATTTTAAACTATATGAAATGATTATGTTCATTATAAATAAATTCCCAACATATGGAATTTTTTTGATGATATAGTGTTTAGGGGAATAAAGATTTTCCAATTTGTGAACAACAAACTTCATATTATCAACTGCATCATGGGAGTAAAACAGTATACATGGTTAATCAATTTTTTCAATAGATAACTCTTATAAAAGATTAAAAATGTAATTAAATGGCTCAAAAGTATTTGTTAGTGCTTCAAAACAATTTTCCATCAATAATTATTTTGAGAGGGTGAAAAACATTGAGGTGATATTTGAAAAGACACAAAATTTTGGTAATGATAGAAATATTTGTAAGAAACAGTAAATTTTTTTGATCTACCATATTAGAGATATAATTATGTTAAACCTAACATTTATTTCATTAACATAGAGAAAATATATGTGAAAAATTTATTGGAACATTGTTAGATATTAAAATAAAGACTAAAGATGGGTTGAATGTAAGATTGAACATACTCTTTGTGGAAATATGTTTGGAATTAGATCTGACTCTTGATAGAAGAAGAACATTACTGCCCCCAGATTTTTATACATTATCAAAGAGGGGGAACACTATCTTTTTTTAGTGTATTTATGATATCAATGTTCTATAGGGTTATTCTTAAAATGTAAAAGATATTGTTTCTTTAAAGGATTTTATGTTGGAAGGTATGAAATATCACGATCATCACATCATGATGCAATATTTCCTACCAATTCCATTTTGTGGAATATTAGCCATCCATGTCAAAATGAATATCATGAAGGTGTGTTATTTTTTCAATTCAATTTTTAATATGGTTATTGTTCTAAATTCTTTGAATTTTTTTAAGAATAATGCAGTTTATATACCTAGTGAATTGGAAATGTATTTTCCTCCATCATTTTTTAATATCATGGTGTATTTAATGGTTCATTTTGTGTAAGAAATAAATCTTCGAAGACCTATATATATACGTTGGATGTATCAATTTTAAAGGTATATGAAGATATTAAATTTGTATTTTAGGAATCCATATCAACCTGAAACCTCCATTGTTGAGATATATATTTTTACGAGGTTACAAATTTTTGTAAAATTTACATTCCTGTAGTGGATAACATCGATTTGCCTACATATCACCATGAACGAGTCATTTAAGTGGGAAAGGGGTTCCATGGCTTGAAATAAAAATCATTAACATGTGAAGTGATAAAAAGTATATTTATACATATTTAATAACATATATGATTATCAACTATATATAACATTACATATTAATGCGGTGAAGCAATGTCATATAAATGAGAAATATATGTGGATTTTGAACGAGCATAAGAAATCATTTTTCAATAGTTTAAAGTGATCGTGCTTTGTAGATCAGATGCATATGAATCATTGAGATGGTTAGTGAGTGGTCCAAGTTTAAATTTAATAACAAGGTCTAGGTATGATATTAATGGATATACATTTGATACGAATTATCATGAGAACATAAGTGAAGTTAAAAATAATAGTGTATTCGTGTTCTCAGAAGCAATGCATGTTTTGAGTTCTAAAGACAAAAACCCAATATGTTCATAAATTATATATTATGGAGTAATTTAAGAAATATGAGAGGTTTATTTCATTAAATTTTAAGTTCTAATGTTTAAATTAAAATGGTTTATCTGTAATAAAAATGTCAAACATGATGACTTTGGAATGACACAAGTTAATCTGAATAAATTGGAATACACAACTGATCCTTTTACCATGGTAACAAATGATTTTTTCTATATTCTTGATCAATCCAACATAAATTTTTCTACTGTTTGATAAGGAAAAACTATTTTTTGGTGATGATAAACTTGACAATGATCTTAATTTATGTGATATACCTACTTCCATAGAAATATTAATAGACAATATAGATTATAACATCAAATACATGGTTTGTTCCATATTGAAAAATCAGGATAATGAATTTTTGGAAAAAAATCCTTTAGTATATTTTTAATATTTTATGTAACATATGTTTTTTTCTAGTTTAATTTTAAAAATTTTGTAAAATGCTTGATACTTTAATTTTATTTTCTTTATTGAAACACATATTATAATTAATAAGTTAATTTTTGTATATTAGTTTAGTTTTATTTATTTTACCATGTTTATCATTATGAAACTTATCTTTTAATTTTTGTTTTTAAAAAATAATTATTTTAAATATAATATTAAAAAATAAAAAAAAATTATTGTATAAGAGTATATTCAAAATATATTCTTTCACGTGTAAAAATGATTTATCAAGTTTGATCATTTTTACTATTAACATAATTTTTTGTATTTTATTTAATTTGATTATATCATTTCATCTCTTATCACTACTTTCGTCACATTAGTTGATTATAAAAAATATTAATAAAAATGTGTTATTTATAGTTTAGATTAGTTTTTTTTATAATTTTTTATTTTTTATTTTCATTTGTATGTAATATATTTACTTGTATTTTAGTTTAAAAATTGTTTGTTTCTTTGATTTGTAGGATAATGATAGATCAATCATCTAATCCACCACATGATTATAGAGATGATTGTGCTCATACCCTTGGGAAGGAACACACACATTATCATTTTGATGAGTCTCCTTATCCTTCTTTATAAGAGAAATCAACTTCCACAAGGAAAAGAGTTTTAGGGTGGGTAAATGTGGCATCACACATTAACCAAAATTATATGATTACCAAAGTCAAGACCAGTAGATATCAGTTGAATATGATTATAATGATATTCCAATAGGTCCAAATGAAAAAAACAATAATTTTATATCATTTTAGGCTAAAAGTAAAGTTAGTATTTTGATAGATAATTGGAGATGTGTTGATGAAGTGACCATATCTCAATTGTAAGAGACTATTTTGGCATGATCGTTTGTTATAATTTTACTTATATTGAATGATTTATCGTAATATATGCTTTCACCCTTATTATAATATTATATATGATATACGTAATATTGGAGGAGTTAAGAAGAAACATCTATGATTGGTTGCTAGGAGATTAATGGATCTTGAATGAACCCTCACATCAAAATTTATTTTCGGGGATATACATGAAATACAATGTCATATATATCCATTTATATATGAAGATACATGGAAGAAATTTGTTGAAATAAGATGATGGAAATCATTTTTGGTAATATAAATATTACCTTTTAGTAATTTTTTGTATTAATGATTATTTTAATGATTTATTTTTTCTTAATTTATAATAATTGAGGAGATATCATCATGAGATCCAATACAGAAATGTATACCCTCATAATTTATCTTAGGGAGGGTATACATTACTAGAATATTAAATTATGGATAAGAAGTTAAAAAAACTAAGGATTGTGTCATCAGGCTCAGCATAGGTTGACCCCCCACAAGACATGAAAAATGAAAGAGGGCTAAGATGAGTTAAAATGACAATATCTTACGAAAGAGTTGAGGGATATATTTGAAATTATTTTAAGATGATTTTATTTATTTATTTAAGTTAAATCAATTATTTATATATTTTTATTCATTATAGATTTTTTAAAATTTTCCATAAAGTATTCTCTTGATGAGAAGAGCACACATGTGGTCGTTATAGCTGAGGGTAGGTAGGATATTTTAGCCACAACATTGGGAAAGCCCGAACACTCGAGTCGTGTATGAGGATACCCAATAGGTGAATTGATAATAAAGTGTTCCCATTCTGAATATTCATCAATAGAGTAAGTGTATAAAAAATAGAATCTTTGGAATCTTAATTTTAGGATATTCATGTGACGATACAGGACAAGATCAAACATCAGTACATGTGATGTTTATAGACATGCAATGACAATTTAAGATTTCTGATATAATTACTTCACCTTATCCACCTCTATCAGTAGATACAAATCCTAATTATCCTACTAATACATCTATTCCTTCAAAATACACTCCGTAAAATCCTACTCCTACAACTTCTATTCCATATTTTCTTAGCTATTGTGATTTATATGTTGATGATCCCCATCATAATGCTGTATATGGGATGATATTTTATTTTTTTGATACTATTCATTATCAACAGATAGATATAGATCATCATAGGGTCACTGTATCATATATTATAGATATACTAGCAATAATACCATGTCTTATAGTATAGTTGGATGATTTATCAACCCTTTTTTATCCTGACCATCTAGACTTGTTTGATATATTACCATAGAGGTATGTGTATATTTTTTTATTTCATTTTGATATTAATTTTCTTATCATTTTAATATTTTTATATTTATATTTTTTTACAAGAATAATTTAATGGTAAAGAAATACTATATAGAAAACAACAAATACAAAGTGTTATGACTTTAGATACAGTTTATACTCATTTTGATAGATTTTCAAGATATTCAAATTTGTTATTAGATTTATATGAGATTACAATTGAATATGGTGTTTGTGGATGTGAAAAGAATGTGGGGACTTTTAAAAATGATATAATGGATCTTTTAGTTTTATATTAGTTTGGAATCAACACGATGCATATTTCTCCATGTAAGTCAATTAATAATATTTTCCATTCAATTAATTTATTGAAAATTTATACTTATGTTTGTTTTATATTAGTTATATTTATAAAATTTTAACACAACATGACGAGATAAATGTATATGTATTTATGGATCCATATTTTATATCACCTATATCTAGGAAAATGAAAGATGCAGAAAGAAAAATTTATATTATAGAAAGATTTCAGAAGAATGAAATTATTTAGTTCTTGATGCTTACTTATCTTCAAGAGCATGAAACATATTTCCCAAAATGTGTTTTATATCTATTGATATACTAGCCACTAACATTAATTTTTTTATATATTAGTGTTCATTGGATTCTGTGTGTTTTTTCTAAGAGATAAGGCACTTTACTGGCTATGCTATCCATGGAAAAGTGTGAGGAAATTTTATGAATTTATTTAAAATGTAATTTTGAGTATTTAAAATACTTGATTATATTATGATAAATTAAGTTTAATTTATTCATATTATTTTCAAATATGGAATAAAATTTATTTATATAAACCACACGAACAAAGAGATCCATGATCAAATATGTAAAAGAAAAAGTGAATTTTCATTTACAATTACAAAATTTTGAATATATTATTTATAAATATTATTTAGAATTGATGAATTATTTTAAACAACAATTTCATAAAAAAGTAAGTGTGAAAGATTGTGGATACTATTTTTATGATTTACGTATGAAATAATTTCAACTCGTATGGTTACAAAGATCAGAAAGGTTAGATTTCATTATAAACACTTCCTGGGCATCTCATTAGTTTTACTCAACATATATACATGTTAAATTACTTCTTTACAATTTGAAGCTTTTTGATGACCCTCGACCTTATAGTGCATATGAGTTGAGATGCATACAATATGAATAGATGAATCATTTCACATGATTGATTGGATTTCTGTCTATTTGTAATATATATTGTAATCTTGAAAGTTGAAGGTGTAAGTGTTTCTCCATTGATCCTTCACATCAGTTATTTAAATAACCGACATTAAAGATGAATTATATATGTTCTCTCATGTCAATTATCAAATAAATTACGTGACCATATTTTTTCCATGTTAGTTATATCATAGAACCAATGTTGAAGAATGTTATTGACGTTAGTTTTTAAATAACCAACATGAAAAACTTCCAAAACAATTACCTAAAACATCTATTATTTTTAACCGACATAATAAACATATTTACAACATCCCTCGCAACAATGTTTCCCTTTAGTAGATATTAAAAATCTAGAAAAACTGATGTTAAAAGGCATTATTTTCACTAGTGTCCATTTATATTGCGTTTCTAGAATCAAATTAGTTTATATAAAATTGAATATATATTAAAATTACCATGTTGTTCAATTAATCTAAAAAATATTCAAAAATAAAAAACACAATAATTTTAAAAATATACAAAGGTATTTCCCCTTACACACAATTGAATCATATTTTTCCTTAATATATTATTAATATTTATGATCATGTTATATTTATTATTATAGGAAAATAATTAACAAGTTAATGGGTAGGTACAACCTATTTGGTTATTTATAGAAACCATATTGGAGTGTTATCTATTCCTATGATTCATCTAGAATAATTCCTTGGAAATAATTTAATATTTTGTTATTAAACAGCCTCTATTTTTTGAATTTTAAAAATATATAATTTATGGTGAATTTGGAACTATTACCAAAAAACCACTATGAACATTGATCAATAACCACCAGAAACCATCCCAATAAAAATCACACTAGATTATCCTTGATAAAACACACAAGAAAATTAAATTTCCAAATTTTATAGCTGCACATCCTTCAGTATAGATCCTAAGCATCACTTTTAGAATATGTAATTCTTGAAAAATAACACCAACACATATATAGAATTTACAAAAAATACACATCAAACATTCAGATAAAAAAATTAGTTCCAATTACCATCACTGAAACATGATACATCAAATAATTATAATATATTCTAAAACATTAAAAATCCAATTAAAGCTTACCTAAATAAGAAACTTCAAGCTGCCTCATGCACAATCATACCAAATAATAAATATATCTTACTAAAGTGGTAATAATTATATCAGCCTTAAGACACTAAATCAAATTGCTAAAATACTTTAACTATATAATAAAAAAAGGGACATTCCTCCAACTGAGTCATTTCATACCAAAATTAGTAGGTACTTCTTAGATTTCTTTAAATAGGATAGTTATCTTATCAACATAGCATTCTCAATATCATCCATTCTAAGTCAATGGTTTCTTCTCTCCTCATATAGTTATTTCCACTAGAATAAAAAAATATTAATTATGAATGGTCCTTACCATATGGAATAATGTTTACTTGGAATAAATTGTATGCTAGAATTATAGGGCATCACTTATCCTCCTAGATGAAAATATTTTTGCTAAATAAAATTTTCATGTTCCACCTATTCTCTTTTCGTGTAAATTGTAGAATTATAAAATAATTTTCTTTTAATTTACTTAAGTATTTATATCTAAAAAATCCTTCAATGTATAGCCTTACCCAATTTTAGCTTCATATTATTAACATACTTGTATGCTTCATACTCCAACTGTACACGATTGTGATAACTTTTCCCATAGTCTAATATATATGGGATCATTACAATTAGAGTTTTGTAATCTTTTCTATAATCCCATTAGGTATCATCAATATTTTGACTATATTAATTCTTATTAGGGTTAACAGTTTTAACTAAATTTACTTTTATCTCTAGATTATAAAATTCATCTTTCTCTTTGGTACTAGGGTGATATGTTGGTGATATCTCATGATCACTAAATATCTCCTCATTAATTCCTCCATGATCTTATTACAAAAACGAGTTCTGTTATCATTGAATATCAATTTTTGAATCCTCTACCAATAAAATATGTTAGTCTCGATAAAATAATAATAAAATCATCCATAAGTTTTTAAAGACTTATCCTCTTACGATTTCTAAATATAATCAATAAAAATCAAGATATATAAATATCCAAAAGACTTGGTAATTCTTCCCATTAAATCCATTCCCTATGCATCAAATATTTCACCAAAATTCAAAGATATTTGATGAATTTATTGATGTTTTGATATGTTTACAGTAAATTGAAGCCCCTTAAATTTCATACATAACTGATGAGAGTATTTGAATATGGTTTGTAAATATAATCCAAAATCTAGGAATTTAATAAAAGTTATTTGAGATACAAAGAATCATCAACCATTTAATGTATGATAAAATCCAATACAGAATTTATTTAACATTTAGGAAATATTCTCATAATCATTTAGTCACTATAAATTTTCCATAAATATGGATCATCCCATATGAAATGTTTTTATTTAGCCTTTATCCTAAAAACATGATGTTTATTAAGATATATAGGAGATATATAGGTTATAAGGTAATTTACCATGTCTTTATGCTAAGGTAAATCATTATCAATCATTTATATTTCTTCATCTAGTATTGTTTTATTTAGTGTATCTTACTACCAATGTACATAATCATCATAAATCAGGTAAAGATGGCATGCTTCTGGCCCCACATCAATTACTACCTATGGTGGGTTTCTTTTAGCTCCCTAATTAGAGAGGTACATGTTCTCATGGGAGAACAGGATATGAATGTAGGTAGATTAGAAAATAAATTTATTCATATATGATGTAGTTAAAGGATATGATTCTTATAATAGATCAAATTGAGGATCCAACTAAAATTCCCCTAATAGTGAAACATTTCTAGGATGTTATTCTAGATTATTTCTCAATAATTATTTATAACAGTGAGATTGAGTTTGTGATTGACCTCATACTGGGTACAGAGGCCATATCGATTCCTTATTATCAAATGATATCGATTGAGATGAGGGAGATGATAGTTAATCTCAAGGACTTTGAGGTGAAGGGATTTATTCACTCAAGTACCTCTCCTTAGTATTCTCAAGTTTTATCCACCATGAAGGTGGAAAATAGTCTCAGGTTGTGTGAAGATTACTTAAAACTAAATAAAATTATGGTTCGGAATAGTTATCCATTTTCAAGGATAGATGACCCCTTTTATCTGTTAAGGGGATACCAATGGTTCTCTATGATTGATTAATATTTAGGCTTTCTTTAGTTGAGGGTTTGAGTAGAGGATGTACCAAATATAGTTTCTAGGAGTCGATTGGGGTTATATGAGTACCTTTTGATTCCACTCATATTGATTAATTCACTGGTTGTGTTCGTGAATCTCACAAACTATAGTTTTCATCCAAACTTAGATTCCTTTATCATGGTGTTCATGGATAATATACTAGTATATTAATGGATGTAAGTTATGAATGGTGATCAACCATTGGTTTTATTATGTATGATTCAAGCACATCAACTTTATTCCATTTACTTGAAGTGTAAAATTCAGATTAAGGAGGAACATTTCTTTGGGATATGATCTCAGAGGATGAGATCTTGGTTGATCTAGATAAAGTAGTGGTAGTGATATCATGGGAATGACCCCGGAATGTGTTTGATATCCAATGGTTCCTTGGGTTGGCTAGGTATTATATATGATTCAGTCAAAACTTCTCTCACTTGAAATTTTCCATAATAGGGTTTACCAAGAAGGGGATAATGTTTGAGAAGAATAGTCAGTGAGAAGAAGCCTTCCAAGTGTTTAATATGAGGTTATATTTTAATATGATTCTAATTATTCTAGTTCAAGGGATCCATTATACAATTTAATTCAATGCCTCTGGGGTTGTACTGGGATAAATTTTTGTATAATTTGATTTCATAGTCTCTTACGAGTCTCATCAGGTATGAACCCATGAGAAAAAATACCATACCCATGATTTGGATCTAACTGCTGTGGTTTACACATCAAATTATTGACACAATTATCTCTTTGGTATGAGATTTATTATACACAGAAACCAAAATATCATACAATACATATTTTCTAAGTAGAACATAAACATGTGGTAGAGGTGTTGGGTTGAGTATCTCCATACCTTCAACCTTGAGATAAAATATTCCCCGAGAAAGGAGAATATCAATACAGATTCTTCTAATAGAAAGACATGGGAGTAGGGACTTCAAACATTGATGATGAGTGGAATCTCATGATATTTCTCACTAACTAAAAGATGGATGTGTTTGAGAGTTAAGAGGACAAGACTTATAATACATTAGTTATTACCACTTTATTGAAGTATTGAGTAAAGGCTATCCAATATTCTAATTTAGATGGTATTGTGAAATGGTAATAGTTCACAATATATGATGTACTCTCAGTTTTACACCCATAATTTTTATTTTCCTATTCTGTTATCTATTTATTTATACAAATTTTTATCCTTGAGTCTCATGTTTGACTTCTTAGAATTTTTTTATAGTTTTAGTATAAGGTGAAAGGTTAGCCACATGGTTAGTATTAACCATACAGATGAACCTTATATAATATCCTTATAGGGCACAATTTAGGGTTACTAGTTTAATTAAAATCGTGTGGGTTTCCCTTATATAATGATTTATCAGTTAATTTTTTAATGTTCATGTTTAGTCGACACATGTAGTTTGTGGTTAAGGGGATACCATGAGGGGTTAACCTTTTGTTATAATTATTTAGCACATGGCTTGTACATGTTTTGGAGAAAATGTGTGGAAACCATGTAAAGAATTAATATTCTTAATAGAAATAAATTTCATGGTTGGCACATGGTTTCCTAAATCATGCATCCAAACTATGTGACTTACCATGTTTTTAAAATTTTGAATTTCCTAATATAACCTCCCTTGAAATAATAACCGAAAGGGTCTCACCTCCCCTAATTTCTCATAAGTAGGAACAAGGGATCCATTGTTTCACCCTCCCATATTTCTATATTGGAAATTTCAGCCTCCTTCATAATATTTTTATGCAATTTATAAAGGTAAAAACACTATTCTTTTTTCCTCTTCCTTCTTTTTGTTACTTCTCTTTACCTTTTCATTAATCTTCTACTGAAAAAACCATTGGTAAATGGGTTGATGAAATGTTTTGTGGTTTTTACTTTTAGGGTGTGTATATTGTGCCTCATGTGCTTCTATTTTTGTTTTCAATGGTTTCATCCCATTTTCATTCCATTAGTGGTAGGTGGTTTCGTTAATTTTTTTTATTTTCACACCATTCTTGATTGAGATTTATAATTGTGTTTCCCAAAAAATCAGTATTTTTAGAATATTTTAATCCATCAATAAATATATTTTCAAAGAATATATACTGATTATTTAGCTTTTATGGAACATGTGTGAGTTATTTGTGTTTAATAAAATTGTTAAAATGGATTTCATGTAGATATTGATTATCTAATTCACAGTTTTTAATTTTGATGCTTCCATGTGTTTGAAATAAGGATTCGATATATTTTTTCTTTTATATTTTCTTTTTCTTATAAATTTTTTGCAACATTTGTCTTATAAAAAATCATTTCTATCCTATATATATTATAACTTTGGTTCTTTAAAAATTAAAAAGGTATGTTAGAATTTAAAATGTATTACAAAATGGTTTTAAAATGTGATTTCAAAGGGGAAAGAAATGGGGCCCATTTGGATCTTCAAAGTGGATTTTTTAAATGAAAATGATTTAGAAATGGTATTTTAAAAATAGTTTTAATAAATATGTGACTAGATTTTAAATTCAACACCTATTTTGGACCTTCAAAACGTTTTCTCATTTAAGATAGACCTAAAGTTAAACACCTTATTTTTTGGAAACTTTTATGTTATCATGTTTTATTTACAGTGGTTTCACATTGTTATGTTTATATAGGAGAGTTGAGGTTATGTGTTTGAAATAACTTGATAATGATTTCATTTTGATTTATGTTACCTCACCTACTTTTATTATAACTTTATAGGGATCCTATGAATCTTAGTGATAAATATATTGAAGGTTATTGTCTCATCCCCATTAGATAAACTAGATCCTATGTGGTATCATATGCCATGGGGGAGTTCCATTGTTGAGTCTAGGTTAAAGTAGATGGTTGGTTGTAGACATATAAATGCATCGATAGAACAATAGAGTGTTCTAACCCAAGTATGTATTAGGTCACCTTAGGAGATGTTTTGTAATATCCCATGACTATCCATTATCTAATGTTTTTTATATTTGGTTTCATGTATGTTTCACTTTATTATTATTGTTCTCTTATGTAATTATATATTATTTCCCCTTTTCTATTATATTATTTCTTATGTTGATTTATTTTATTTATTCAGAGGTGTTTCCTTTTGATGTATATTGAGTTAATTTCATATAGGTTTGGGTGTTGTTTATAAATGTTATTTAAAAAATTTATTTTGAAAATTTATGTTTTAAGAAACATTTCTTAATGTTTCTTTAAAACATGTTTTGGTTTTAAAGACTAGATTTCAAAAACTCTCATGGTTGGTTTTTCATAAATGGATAAAAAACACATTTTATATCTTTATTTGAAACTAGAATTTATGATATCATTTGGAAAAGTAAATGCATGGAATATTTGGTGATTAATAATTGAGCTATTATAGTCACACCCTACATGTTCTACTCAACACTAGTAGACCTGATCAAGTTTTTCAAGAGTTGGTTCAGTTTTGGAAATACTATTAAAGTGAGTTGGTATTACAGACGTATGGTGACCAAGAGGTCAAATAGAGATCATGATAGGTATTTGGTTTTTATTTAGTATTGTGGATGTATTGGTCATGTTACCCTTATATATTATAGATATTATTTTAGTCCATTAATGTTCTATATTTTATTAGGAGTTATTCGTTTATTTTTTTATGTCTAGTTTCATTTATTATTGTCATTTTTATCTTGCCACTATGTTATTCATAGACCTTTGATACATGAAGTGGTCATGTTGGACTTCTATGTGGAAGTTCCCTATTTATTTTGTTTATTGGGTGAAATTTTTCTAATGAGTGATTGTTTGATTCCCTGGTATTAGTTGCATGGTTGGGGTTATTGGGAATACAGATCTAGAATCTCATTATCCAGTTTGATTTTCCTGGTTCATGGTTTACTTGAAAAATGTTTCTTAAAAAAATGGTATCATAACAATTGTTTTTAAAGACCTAGGTTTTTGAGGACCCATTTGTTACCAATTTAGGTTTACTATAATATAATTTGGACTCTCAGAATTTGAGAGGTAGGTGAAATCAGAGCCACATGAGCTATTTCTCATCCAGAGCCTCAAGTTTCCATGGGATATTGTTTGATGAGTCTTGAGTTCTATATTTTTTCCATTACTCCTACTAAATTTGATATATATTGATGTAATTTTTGTTCATATAATTTTTATGGGTAATCTAGGATGTTTTATATATTTAGGGTGAAAAGTAAGGAGTAACTATGGTATAAAGTTAGCTAAAATGGTCTAGAAAACCATGTGAATCCCATGAAGTTGGTTCTGTCTTCCTTCCTATAATATTTGTATGGTTAGCACATGGTCTTCCAAACCATGTATCCAAACCATGTATGGTCACTATCTCCCCATAATTTTTTTACTGATCTCACATTAATCCAAATTTTGGTTAATCTTATAAAGATGTTATTTAAGATATCTTAGAATATATTTTCATGGTATAATAATGTTATTTTGATTTATTTTGATAAACGTTTTGTAATTGGGCCTTGTGTTACAAAAGGAGAAGGTTGGTGTTGAAATTTAAATGGTTATTTTTAAATGAAATTGAAATAATACAGGGTTGAGGACCTATACATGTTCTAATAAAAGAGCTATTAGGATTAAAAATGGTTTCAAGTGGGAGGTTAAAGGTTTAAACTAAAATTTTTAAGTTCAAGAGGTTTTAAAATGGAGATTTAATATTTTGAAAAATGAAAATGGTAAGTTATGAAGTTGTTTGGGAAAATAAATTTTCTAGTTGTGTTTAATGTTTTTGTTTAATTAATTTGGATTATTATTTTGAATTGTGATTTTTTACTGTTGGTAATGATTGTGAATGAATTTTTATTGATAGAGTTTTGTGTTTTTTTATTATTTTTAGTATGACACCTAGAAATGTTCCAAAGAATCAAAGGGACTCTAGTGCATCCTTATCAGTTGGAAGCTCTAACCAAAATTTGGTTAGAGTGGTTTAGAAGAACTTTTGTCACTGGTTTCATATTTTTAGGTTTGATTTATGTCCTATAAAGGTACTTTACTAGTTATAAAATTTTTAAGATTTATTTAAATATTTGGGAAGACATGATGTTATGAGAGCGAGGGTTATTCTGGGTTTGTTTAAGGATCTGAGTTTATATCCTTTGAATATAGTCTCCTAGCTAAATTGAATTTTATAATGATGTGGGAATTATTTAAAACCACATTAATTAAGTGGTTAATTCCTTATGAGTTTAAGGTGAAGATAGTGGTAGAGCTCACGAGCCTCCAATGGGGTCAAATAATGCTATAGGAGTATGTCGACCATTTTAATGACAGGTTCCACTATTATTATAATATTTTACTGTGTAATTACTTGAAGGATATCATTTTTATAAAGTTTCTTCATTTAGATATCTATTATAGAGTACTTTCATCTAGACAGACCTAGTTTAATAAATTAGAAGATGAGGATTTCTGAGAAGATTTGGTTTTCATAGGTCAACCTATGATGGATGGTATCCCTATCTCTTCTGGTGATGATGAGGGATACCCATCTAGTGTGAAGAAAATGCTAGAGGATCCTATTTTGGAAAATTATTCTTCATTAGTTTGTACTTCCTTAACAAATAATAAATCTATCATTTGTTTCTAGTGTGGTTAGTTCGGGCATTCCAAGTCCTCTTGATCAAATTTTATAAAGGTGTATCACTTTAGTGGTAGGTTGGGAAACACCCAAAATATTTGTATCTCCTTGGGAAGAAATTATTGTCTACCCCAGAATGTTGATGGTGGTTCTATATATCCTTTTGATATATGATATTCATTCATTTTTCCTATTCTAGTTTTTTTGTATTCTTATCATTTTTAGTTTTGATCTCTAAAATTTATTTTGGATTGTTTGGTGTAGTGTGCTATTTTAGAAAGTAAGTGTTTTTTAAGTAATTATGAATGTCCTCTCGAGTTAGTCTATCTTCTTATGTATTTTTAGTTTGGAACTTTGGGCGGTGCCTCCAATTAGTCATGTTGATATATTATTCTAGGGAATTTTTAAATGGTGGGGAGACTCACTATGGGTCTCCATCCTATGTATTCATTATCAGAGAGTTTATGTATGAGATGTGTATTGGATATGGATTTTTTTATTGGTTTTAGATCTCATCTATGGAATTTAGATATCCAGTAATTAGTGAATTTCTCCTTCCAGTTGAAAATTTGGAATTTATTCCCTTTCTCTTTGTATGTTGTTGAATTAATAGGGGTATAAAGTGTTATGATGGGGATAGTCTTCACACCATGAAATTTTGTTTCTTTATTATTTGATATATTTAATTATGTTTGGTTTTATTTTTTTTTGGGTTTAATTTCTTATAAAATTTTAAGTTTTGGAGTTTTATCATAGAGCACACAGTTCGGAACACAAATAGTGTTAAACATGTGGATGACCCTTTTATAGGCTCTCTATAGTGAACCATTTAGTGTGCATGGTTTAGTGAAAAGTATGTGGGTTACCCTTATGTAAGGATTTATTATTTTATTTTTTAATGTGCATGGTTAGTCTACATGGTTACTAGATGGTAAGGGGGAGACTTATAGGGTAACCATTCCATGATAATTGTTTGGTGCACTACTCACAAATGATTAGGAGAAACTATGAGGAAAACTATGAATAATTATAGTTCTTAATATAGGGAAATGGTGTTTTTGGATTATAGTTTCCTTAACCATGTGTCTAAACCATATTACTTTCTTAGTTTTTAAAATTTGGAATTTTCTAATATGACTGTGAAATAAGACCCCTAAGGGCCTCTCCTCTTCCCCATTTTCATGTGAAATCTAGAGGGGTCATTTTTTGAAACCTTCATTATTTCCACATGGAATTTTTTTCCTCCACCTTTGTTTTAGGTGATTTCTTAAGTTAACACGCTTTTCTATTCGCCTCTTCACTCTTTCACTAATTTCTCTATCTCATTTTCCTTTGTCTCATATTAGTTAAACCATAGAGTATGTTTTTGATGAAATTTGTTGTGGTTATTAATGTTTTGGTATGTGGATTACATATTGTATCATTATCTTACTATATTAAAGTGTTTCATTACATCTGTAATTCATTATAGGTAGGTAGTTCCATTCCATTTAGTTTTCTTCACACACCAAGCTTGCTTGATATTTTAAATAGTGTTTCCTCCAAAATTAGTGTATTTAGAGTCTTTTAATCAATACAAAATATTTTTATAAGACATATTGACTAAAAATTTCTATTTTAACAAAAAAGGGTGAGTGTTATGTGTTTGATAAAATAATCAAATTGGATTCCAATTAGAGAATGATTATTTAAATTACTTATTTTTAAATTTTTATGCTTCGATGTATTAAAAATAACTGTTAGAGGTTTTTTTTCATCATACTTCCATTTTTATCAATTTTAGTCCGATTTTTCTTGAAAAACATTATTCATTTAATGCATATATTATGAGTAAGTATATTTACAAATGAAAATGATATTTGTTATGTTCAATGGATTCCAAAATGGTGTTATAATGGGATTTAAAATTGAAAAAATGGGGCTTATTTTTCAATTTAAATAGAATTTTAATATGATAAGGATTTAGAAATGGTATTCCCAAAATATTTTTAAAATGGATGTTATTATTTTTTAAAATTAAGGCCCAGTTTCTAAATTTGAAAGGTTTTCTCTATTAAGTTTCACCCTAATGGAATACCTTTATATGTTTATTCAATTATAATGTGATCAGGTTTTCTAGAGGGTTTTAAATTGGTAGGTGTATATAGGTGGGTTGAGTTTATGTGTCTACACAGAGTGAATTATGAATGAAATTTGATTTATGTTACTTCACCTCTTATCAATATTGTTAGGTTTGGTGTCCTGAGAACCAACTATTTTGTACTTTGATTACCTGAATGTACACTTATTATATATTCTTCATTATTCTTCATGACTATAATATAATAATGTCCAGGAATATTTGTTGCATTGATAAGGTCATGGAAGATCCCCACTATGATGAGAACCTTGAAATGCTATAACAATATTCTTAAATAATGTTCTATGGTTGGATGAAATACTATGATATGACACATAGTATATAGACCGTCATGTGTGAGTACTCGTAAGAACATGAGAAACTCTCTAACAGAGTTTTCACATGGTAATCTCCAAGATGTGAGATTATGAGAACTGACCCGCCAGTAGTAATTATACATGTCTTTGTGTCATCGTACATTGCTATCTACGAGCGTGTGTAATGGTCCTTAGACAAAAAGATTATCATAAACTCATGTCATGACTCGTGCACTTAGATTTTCTAACGAAAACCGTCACAAAGACAATTGGTGGGAAGTAGGGTGCGTTGGGTGCGTCATGAATGACATGTTGTTAATGGATAAGTCAAGGAAGGATTTTTACCTTCCATATTTAAGGAAGTAGATATTTCGGCCCCTTTTATTGAAATAGAACTGTCATCCAAATTCCATGGCCATGGTGTCATGACGAGTTTATTTCTGGAAGTCAAAGAATGATGGATCAAGAATATAGGTTTATGACAATACCATGAAACCTGCTTGATGAGATATTGATACAAAGTGATTAAATTACACAGTAAGCGTTCATATGAGGTGACACATCAATGCAGTGTCAACTTCTTTTCTTGGGTTCCTTGACCTGTTGTAAGACAGTAATCTTATACTTTAGGCAATCCTGCCTAATGCTAATGAGAAGGAGGCCTAGAGGGTCACACACTAAGTGTATTAAAGAATCTCAAGTAGAATAAAGATTATTCCCATATGTGGTTTAATAATTATTCAAGGAAGCCGAATTCGTTTTAATTTTGGAGGAATAATAAAATGAAAAAATATATATACATGTCGTGTAGTTTTAATTTTGGAAAGGAAATGAAAAATGAAAATAAGATATACATGCCGTGTACATTGAATGTACATTCCATGTAATTTTCAATTAAAAACATGTACACATCATGTATTAATGATTACATGGTGTATAGTTTTTCCAGTCGGGATTTTTTGGAAATAATATCATTTTATTAAATGATATTTATTATAATCAGCGTGGGCACATGTCAAGGAATTAATGATTCGACTTGTGGTTTTCAATAATAGTTAATGAAATAAATAAAATTCATAACGTGTTTATTTATTTTCATAACTCTATAACCTCAAACCCAATTATAAATATCCGTAGAACTCTAACACTTTTAAAAAGAATCGTTATGCACAACAATTCTGGAGAATTCTCACAAGGCCGAAAGAACTCCATCCTCCAAGAGCGCTCTCAAGACCGAGAGAGATCCACCTCCATTGGATCAAGGTGATCAAAGGTAGACAATACAAGAAAATGCTTCTCCATTCTAGCACCCGGAGATTCCTTTGGATACATCCAGAGATATGTGGTGCACGTGTGGATCACCACTAGAGGAAGTCTACACTTGGATTCTGCGACGCAATGACGAATCACATCAGAACATGATTAGAAATATCAATGAATAAAGAACACCATAAAAGGTACTTATTTTCAATTAATTAAATTAATTATAATCAACCTGTGATGATCCTTCCTTTTTGGTTCCAGGACTATTCTTCTTCTCTGTCTATTTCTGTGATTCGATCTATGGAGTCTGGCATTTATCATCGTATTGATCCCGGATTGATCATTTCTAATGACAAAAATCCAAGTGGGAACATCCACACACGATCTTCCATTGCACTCGGGACCTTCAAGTGGTATCAAAGGGATGTTACAATGTTGATTATAGTTATTTAATTTTCTTTGATAATTTACTCATTTATATTTGATTCAATTCTAGATAAATCGTTCAATAAAACTAAATGAGTGAGATCTGTTCTACCTCCTTTTTTTCTTGATTCACATCATAGAAACGACCTTTTAATAAATTTTTTTATTAAAATAGAAAAGAGGAACTCATCAGGAGGAGCTTCTCATTCTTTCTATAAAACACAAGAATATACTGTGTGTAGTGAAGACTACACGTCATGTACTTAGGTTCAACGAATTGGTACTGGTCCGCCAAACCACACCGTGTGAATTGAGTATACCTGAGTTTTTATTACACTGTGTTGACTAGAACTGAACAGTACATGGAAATCGGAAACACGACATGTATATTGAATCAACATGCCATGTAGTCTGATCTGGACCAGGTGAAACCGTGTACAAGGAGAAGCCATGTACCACATACACAAGATTTCTAGGTTGGTAACCACGTAACAAGGAAATACACGCCATGTTAGATTAATATACATGCCTTTTAATCAAAAATTTCCAATGAATAGAAAACATGATGAAGCCCCCAGTGTGTATTTTGGATAAAGGGTGAAAACAAATACACACTATGTAATATAGCCTACACGTTGTGTACTTTCCAGAAATAGAATTTCACCATATTTCCTCCAAATTACAAAGACTCATACAAGGAATGTGGATGAGAAGAATCTCAAGGAAATTCAGAAAAGAATTTAAGATAAATAATTGATTAATTATAAGATCATAATTAATTGAATTCAAGCATGACTTTTCTTGAATATAAGAACAATTAAAATCATTTGAATACTAAATATGTGTAAATGACGTTTCATGATATGGATGATCATGAGCTAGACCAAAGACCATTTGTGTGTGTATGATTTCATTTAAATTTATTTAATTTAAATTTGTTGGCCTACAAGACTTCTTACTTTAAAATGTAGGGCCTGCGTGCCCATGCTTTCTTTAATGTAAACTCCATGTAATGGAGGATCTCCCATGCCAGAGGAGACGGTTCAAAATCTGAAGCTGAGGAGAAACCAACCCAAGAATGATACAAAGGCGGACAAGTGGGAGCTAAAAAATAGGCACCATTGGGTTGAAGGTGTTTTTCCCTAGGTCAGGGTTATTTATCAAAACTTCTAGATAAACTAACCAATAAAATCTCATGATCATGCCATCTTATTTTATTTCTATCTGATTGCATGGTTTATTTATTATGTATGTGTAATCGCGTTCACATAATTAATGAAATAAACAAGCATGCAATGATGTAATAAAATAAAAACTGGACTACGTGTAAACATTATCATAACATGTTTAATCACTTAAGAAAGAATCACATAATATTAACAAGCATGTGATAATGAGAAACAACAAATAAGGGATTAAAATCCCTCAAATACAATATTATGTCATACCAAACCTTCTGTTACTTTATTAAGGGTAAGACTCAATAAAACTATGTGTTTGACCAAACCTTGTTGGGACACTTACTTTTATAAAGGAAGATCTTATGAAAGTTTCAGGTTGAATTAAATATTTTACATCAGGAGGATTATCCCTTGTTATACTTGTTGTAAAATGGAGGCAAGTGTTGAGGAAATCCAAGTCAGGATTTTAGGACTGGGGAGTCCACTCAACAGATCAAGGAACTGTAATCTCACAGTTGGAAAAGACCTGCCTACCTAAATACATTTAAATATCTTGACCAACTCCTATTGGGGTTATGCAAAGGGGAATATGGATCGTTTCCACTAGAATTTCATCGCAACTAGATATTCTGAGTTCAATGGTGAGGGACATTGGGACTTGATAAAATAGTGGGAGAAATAATAAATTCATTTATTATTTTTCATAAAATATAATCAAAAGGTACTGATAAATCTGATCTTTTAATTTTTAGAATCATTATGAAAAACTCATCAACCACATTTTCTCTATGATAAATTCTAGATAAAGACAATATCCTTACTGGCAGTAACTTTTTGGAATGGTTTAGGCACCTTTGTGTTATCCTACGCCATGAACAAAAGTTTTATGTGTTGGAGTCCTCACTTCCTGATTCTCCTGCCCAAGGGGCGAGTTATGAATATTTCCTGGTATATGATCAACATTTGAGCGATGCACTCGACGTTCAATGTTTGATGTTGTCATAAATGTCTAGTGAGCTCATGAAGTCTCATGAAGACATGGATGCCTATAGCATGCTCGAGAACCTCTGTGGTCTATTCTAGGAGAGAGCAAGACATGAAATGTTTGAGACCTCCAAGGCTCTATTTTAGAGCAAGATTGGAGAGGGTTCCCCAGTTGGGCCTCATATAGTCAAGCTCATTGGCTACATTGAGTGCTTGGAGGTTATAAAGTTTAAACTCCCCAAAGAACTGGCTACCAATCTCATTATTGCATCACTTCCCCAGAGATTCTCTAACTTTTTTGTAAATTTCAACTTGAATAACATTGATAAGTCTCTATCTGATCTTCTTATCCTCATTAACCAAGTGGACAATGACATGAAGTGTAAAAATCTTTCTATCCTTATGGCGAATAAAAGAAAAGGGAAGGTGAATAGCTTTAAGACCAAAGCTTCTTCAAGGCCTTCCAAGAAAAGGAAGATCAAAGGGGAGGAAATAGAACATGAGGATGTTTGTTTTACATGTGGCAAGAAGGACCACTGGAAGAAAAACTGCACCCAGCCAAGGAAGCAAGGGGAAGCTTCAGGTGCATTTTTTATCGAATGCAATCTATCTATTTCTACCAATTGGGTATTAGATACTGACTGTGGTGCTCACATATGTATCCAAATATAAAAACCAAGTAGATTTAAAATATTGACCGTGGTGAGGTGGATCTGCGAGCAGCCAACAAAGCTAGACTCGCTGTTGTAGCTGTTAGAGACTACCACCTTACATTGCCTACTGGGATGGTCTTGGTGTTAAAAGGATGTTATTATGTACCCTCTATAACCAAAAACATTATTTCAGTATTCAGATTAGATACTGATGGATTCATCTTCATGTTTGGAAATGAATGTTGCTACTTTTATAAAGATAGCATTTTTTTTGGTAGGGAACATTTATATAACGACCTTTATGTGATATACTACACAAACCATGTAATGGAAATCGATGACAAAGTTAATTCACATGACTCATAGCACACCCAAATTCGGAATCACCGGTTAGGTCATGTCAATGAGAAACATTTGACAAAATTACATCAAGATGGGTATTTAGATTATTTCGAACTAAAACCACTTGGTGTATGTCAAGTGTGTCTACAAGGCCAAATGTCCAAAGCCCCATTTAGTGGGAAAGGTTAAAGGGTTAAATAAATTTTAGAATTAGTTCACACAGATGTGTGTGGACCATTTCCAGTTGAAGCAATGGGTGGTTTCTTGTACTTCATAACTTTTACTGATGATTTTAGTCGATATAGATATATTTACTTAATGAGGTATAGGTTAGACTCTTTTGATCGGTTCAAAGAATACAATAATGAAGTTGAGAACCAGCTTGGTAAGAAGATTAATAAACTCCGGCCAGATAGAGGATGAGAATATATTAATCAGGACTTCATTTATTTCTTACGGGAGTTTGGGATTCTATCTCAACTCACTCCTCCTTATACGCCTTAGTGGAATGGTGTATGTGAAAGGAGGAACTGCACCTTGTTGGACATGGTGAGATCAATGATGAGTCATGCAAGTCTTCCATTATCCTTTTGGGGATATTCATTACAAATAGAAGCACACATACTAAACCAAGTACCTACTAAATCGATGAATAGTATTCCATATGAATTATGGAGTGGACGCAAATACATGTTATCAAATTTACATGTGTGGGGTAGCGAAGCATTTGTTAAGGCCTCTTCAGGTAATAATCTTGAACCCTGAGAAAACAAGGGGATATTACCTATAAAACCCCTCAAATAAAAATGTTAGAGTGGAAAGACATGCCATATTCCATAAGAGGGAGCACATATCTAAAATAAATAGTGGGAGCAAGATAGAATTTGATGAAGTCAAGACTTAAGATACACAGGAGTTGGTACTAGAATAGATTCTACAAAGCCCCATGGAAGAACAATCTTTTCTAGAGACACAAGAACTACATAGGATTATAAGAGAGGTAAGAGAACCAGAACGATATGGATTTCTTATCACCGAGGATGGTGACCCATTATTGGTTGAAAAGGATGATCCTCTTACCTACAAAGAAGAAGTTAGAGGCACAGACGTTGCCAAGTGGCAAGAATCCATGAATTCTAAAATGGATTCCATGTACCAAAACCAAGTCTGGATTTTGGTAGATCCTCCAGTTTATGTAAAGACTATTGGTAATAAATGGGTATTCAAGAAGAAAATAGACATGGAGGGACAAGTCAGCACCTATAAGGCACAACTGGTTGCAAAAGGTTTTAGAAAATGTCAGTGAATTGACTATGATGAAACATTTTCACCATTTGTGATGCTGAAATCCATCAGAATCTTATTATACATTATTGCTTACCATGACTATGATATTTGGAAAATCAATGTCAAAATATCATTCCTTAATGGGAACCTCCCAGAAGATGTCTACATGACACAACCTGAAGGGTTTCTGACTCCAAAGGATTCCAACAAGGTATGCAAGTTGAAGAAATCCATTTATGGATTAAAGCAAGCATCAAGGTCATGGAAAATTTGTTTTGATGAATCCATGACATAATTTGGCTTTGTTAAGAACATATGTGAGCCTTATGTCTAAAAAAGGTTTAGAGGAAGTGCAGTCATTTTCCTAATAGTATATGTTGATGACATATTACTAATTAGAAACGAAGTACCTATATTACATTCAGTTAAGGTATGGTTGGATAAATGTTTCTCTATGAAATACTTGAGTGAGGCAATATATATTCTTGGGATCAAGATCCATCGGGATAGGTCCAAGAGAATTCTGGGCCTAATTCAAAGTACATACATTGAAAATATACTAAAGGGATTCAGTATGGAACAGTCCAAGAGGGGATTGTTTCCAGTGTCACATGACATTCATCTTCCAAAGAAAATGTGTCCTCAGACACATGAGGAAAGAAAGAAAATGGAAAGGATTTTTTACGCATCTGCGATTTGGTTAGTGATGTATGCTATGCTATGTACAAGGCTAGATGTTACTTACACATTAAGTGTGGTAAGAAAATATCAAGCTGATCCAAGAAACCTCCATTGGATGGTAGTTAAGACTATCCTTAAGTATCTGAGGTGTACTAAGGATATATTCCTGGTTTATGGAGGAGATGAGAAGCTAGTCATCAGAGGACATGTAAGTGCTAGTTTCCAGAATGATCAAGATGACATGAAGTCTCATACTGGATACATCTTCAGTTTGAATGGAGGTTCAGTGATCTGGAAGATCTCAATGCAAGGGGTGGTCTCAGATTCTACAGTAGTGTCTGAGTATATCACAGCTTCTGAGGTAGCTAAAGAAGAAGTATGGATGTGAATATTCGTCCGAGAGTTGGATGTAGTTCCTAGAAGTAAAGATCCTATCACACTCTATTGTGGTAATACTACTGTGGTGGAACTTGAAAAAGAGCCAAGGTCACATCAGTGGACAAAGCACCTACTTCATAAGTATCATCTCTTGAGGGATTTTTCTCAGGGAGGTGAAGTTGTAGTGAGGAATAATTCCACGGAAGACAATGCGGAGGACCCCTTGACTAAAGCCTTGAATCAGCTAAAACATGATCATCATGTGTGGTCTAGCAGACTAAAATTTATAGATAGTTGGATCTAGTACAAGTGGGAGTTTTTTAGGGTTGGTGGCTTGAGAACCAATTGTTTTGTACTTTGATTACATGAATGTACACTTATTAGATATTGTTCATTGTTCTGCATGACTATAGTATAATAATGTCCTGGAATATTTTTTTCATTGATAAGGTCATGGAATATCCCCAATATGTTGATAACCTTGAAATTCTATAAAAATATTATTAAATAAAGTTCTATGGTTGGATGACATACTATGATAAGACACATAGTATACAGACTGCCATGTGACAGTACTCCTAAGAAGATGAGACCATCTGTCATGGAATTTGTACTTGGTAATCTCCAAGATGGGAGATTATGAGAATAGACCTACCCGTAGTAATTCCACATGTCTTGGTGTCATCAGAAATTGTTATCTTCATGCGTGTGTAATGGTCCTTAGACTGGAAGATTATCATTAACTCATGTAATGACTCACACACTTAGATTTGCTGACGAAAACCGTCACAAAGACAGTTGGTGGGAAGTAGGGTACGTTTGGTGCATCATAAATGACATGTTTTTAATGGATAAGTCAAGGAAGGATTTGTACCTTACATATTTATAGAAGTAGATATCGTGGTCCCTTTGATTGAAATAGAATTGTCGCCCAAATTCCATGGCCATGGTGTCATGACAAGTTTATTTCTGGAAGTCAAAGAATGATGGATCAAGCATATAGGTTTAGGACACTGCCATGAAACCTTTTTGATGAGATATTGAGACAAAGGGATTAAATTACACAGTAAGTGTTCGTATGAGGTGACACGTCAATGCGGCATAAACTTCTTTCTCTTGGGTTCCTTGACCCATTTCTAGACAGTAATCTTGGACTTTAGGCAAGCCCACCTAATGCTAATGAGAAAGAGGCCTAGAGGGACACACACTAATTGTATCCCAGTATCTCAAGTAGTATAAAGATTAGTCTTGTATGTGGTTTAATAATTATTCAAGGAAGCCTAAATCGTTTTAATGTTAGAGGAAGAATAAAATGGAAAACAAGATATTCACGTTGTGTGCATTAAATGTACACTCCGTGTAGTTTTCATTTTAGAAAGGAAATGAAAAATGAAAACAAGATATACACGCTGTGTACATTTAATGTACACGCCATGTAGTTTTCAATGAAAAACAAGTACACACTGTATATTAATGATTACATGGCATGTAGTTTTTCTAGTGGGGATTTTGAGGATATAACATCATTTTATTAAATGATATTTATTATAATTAGTGTGGGAGTATGTGAATGAATTAATGATTCGACATGGGGTTTTAAATAAGAGTTAATGAAATAAATAAAACGCATAACATGTTTATCTATTGTCATAACTCTATAACCTTAAACCCGTTCATAAATTTACTCACAACCCCAACACTTTTAAAAAGAATCATTGTGCACAACAATTCTGGAGAATTCTCTCAAGACTTAAAGAACTCCGTCCTCCAAGAATTCTCTCAAGACCGAGAGAGATCCACCTCCATCGGATCAAGGCGATCTAAGGTGGACAATGCAAGTAAAGGATTCTCCACGCTAGCAATCAGATATTCCTTTGGTGACATCTAAAGATACATGGTTCATGTTAGGATCATCGATATAGGAATTCTACACTTGGATTGTACGATGCAACGACGAATCACATCAAAACGTGGTCAGAAATATCAACAAAAAATGAATGCTAGAAAAGGTACTTCTTTTAAATTCATTAAATTAATTATAATCAACCTATGATGATCCTTCCTTTTTGGTTTGGGGTCTATTCTTCTTCTTTGTGTATTTCTGTGATTCAAACCATGGAGTCTGGCATTTATCGACGTATTGATCCTGGATTGATCATTTCTAATGACAAAAATGAAAGGGGGCACATCCACCCATGAGCTTTAGCTGCACCCAGGACCTTTAATTATAACATCATGGGTTTTATAAGCATATTAGTAATGGATATAAAGACAGTTTCTATCTAGTCCCAATTAGATGAACTATATCCCCCATTACATTTTAGGCCATCGGGGTGTTCCATGGGTGAGGTTATATAAGAGAATCCGATTGGTTTAGAATTAGGAATGCATCCATAGGCTAGAAGATGGTTTTGACCCATGTAATTCTATGTTAAACTCATTGGATATTTATAAATTTACCATGACTATCTATATTTTATTGTTACCCACATCTGAATTCAATTCCATTTCAATGAATTATTATTGCACTTTTATATTATGCTCTACTTGGTCTTCTATTATATTATGTTTTTTCTTATGTTCATTTAGTTTATTTACTAAGTGGTATTTCCTTTTGGTTTATATTTAGTCTCTTTATTATGGATTTAGGTTTTATTTAAAATGGGTATTTTAGAAATATATTTCAAAATTTTATAGTTTTAGAAATTTTTCTTTAAAACACATTTTGAGTTTTAAATCTCGTCTTCCGAAAATGATCATGGTTGGTTTTCCCTAATGACCAAAATATATTTTCTAATTTTATTTCAAACTACCATGTATGGTATATTTTAAAAAAGGAAATTCAAGGACTCTCTTGTGATTACATATTGATATATCATTATAAAACCCTACCTGTTCCATTTTACTTTTGTAGAACCAGCTTGTTTTATAGCACAAGGATCTATTTTGGAAATGATCTTAGAGTGATTTGGTATTATGGATGCATGGTGACTATATGATATACTAGAACTAAACATTAGGTAATTTCATGAAATAAATAAAATAATTCATTACTTAATTTACTATGACCTTTTATGTTAAAAATTTAAGAGGATTAGGAGAAAATAATCACTATAAAAACCCATGTTCTTTGTACCTAAAAGGTATTTTCCCACTATATAAAATAAAACTTAATCAATAAAAATTCTTAAAAATCCCTTACAAATTCTCCAAAAAAGATATCATGTTAGATATATAATGTGTGATACTTTTCTCCACAACCTGGTGAAATGTAAACATAAGAAGGGGTGATCTAAAATTATTAGTAAGGATAAAGATAAGAGAAAATAATCAAAGTTCATAGGAAGAAAAAAGATAAACATATAGGTATGAGAACATAGGTAAAGAAGATGAACATAAAACATAGAATAAAACCCCAATAAAGAAAAACATTATAATCAAGTGAACATGACATAAGGAAGTGGTATCATAAAATCTTGGAATCATAGAATATGTGGAACAAAATATATAACATCATAATCATAATTCAAGGCTCACTACCAAGAATATATTAGTGGGTAGATTCCTATGCTTGATTGGCTTCATTATCCATTACCATAAACAAAGTGTAAAAAGTCCCATAGTGGATTAGGTTCATTCTCAAATCCCATACATAACATCCCATGAGATATAAAGATTTACCCAATGTATTCAAGGGATATATAATACTATTCCCATGCATCATATAATCATAATATATAAATGAACACATGTTCCAAATGAGGAAAATAAAATATACATAAATCATAAGCATGATAAAACCCATGAGAAAGAAGTGGGTTTCGAAATATTGTATCAATGAATAACCTCTGGATATATCATATACATTCATAAGGGAAAATGGAAATTAATAATTTTTTAATGTTAATATTTTAAAAATCATAGGTCCTAAACATTGATTTCCAGTGTAGGGACATTCATAAGAATGATCAAGGATAAGTACAAATGAACCTCATAGGAGACACCTTTCAAAATGAGAATAAGATATTTTAAGGAAGTAAATAAACTATTATTTACATTTATATTAGAATTGAACTATAATGGGTTTCTATAAAAAACAGGGGTTTCAAAATCCATTTATAGTGAATTGTTTTTATAGAGGTGACCCTTTTCATAAAATAAGAAATTAGAAGGTTCACTTTTCTGTTTAAAGAAACACCTTTCTTGAAATACAATATCATAAAAAGGATGATAAAAAATTATTTTAAAAAGTGGATAAGTGAAATATGATGTTCACATGAGATAAAAAAATTAGTTTTTTAATAAAAAAAGGGAAAATTTGTGGGGATGGGGGGAATTATGGATGAAAAGGGGAAATCGTAATATAAGAGTATGAGAATTATTATTAACATATTTTTATTTTTAAGAAGAAAAAAAATTAATAAATAAGGAATATTTTAATCAACATTTATCTAATAAGATATAAATAGGGTATACTATATGAAATGATATATAAAGCTCATGGAGAAACATTATAACCCAAACAAGCAGATTGAGTTTTGAAAAACCCTTATATTTTTTGGAAGATATCAATCATTGTACACAATAAATAAGATCATGCATAGAAATTAAGTTTCTAAGTTTAAAAACAATTTATGATATTATATATCAAGTGGGAAGTGGCTACACTATAAAAATGAATATTGGTGCATAATATCAAAGCATTCAACAAGAAAAGGCGATTGAGAAGGAAACCCTTTCCTTTTATCTTGATTTCTTTGAATGCGATCTAACCTATTACATAAATAACATGACTATATTAATTAGTTTTTCAGAAATTTAGTCATAAATATTACCATTTATGACCCTAATTTATATTTTCTCTATATGTATATCAGTCAGTTTTTACCTATTTTCAATATTAGGTTCGACCAATTTTGATCATTTTGAACCAGTTTCATAAGAGAGTTGTCATAATTTATTATAATACCTAAGTTCATCATTACTATACCATTCAACGTACTATAATTGATTCTTTATAATTATGTATTATGTTATAATTTAATTAAATGGGAGTTTTGGCTACGATTTTTAGAGGTGAAATCAGCAATGAGAAAGTTTCAACGGCTTTTAACAAACGAATGGAAGTATCTTAATTAATGGATTTCATATCAATGTAAAAATTATAAAAAAAATTAATTATTTATTCATTTTTATCCTAATTTATTAGTATTCAAGGTCCCATAGTTATCCAATATATTATTGTATTGTACTGTTTAAGTGGGTGGTCAAACCAACCTAAACAAAAAAATATACCATAATTTAATGGATGGATATGAAGTGGTTAAGTTTTAATATAACTATACTAGATGTAAAATGATATTAAATAGTATATATAATTTTTAAATGTAAAAAAATAAATGAATTATAATGATAATATAATCTATATAAATCCATTAGTTAGAATAACAAGATTGTTTTCCTCTAAGTGTGCTTATTTTAAGATGATTAATTTTATAACGATTTTTTACTTTTTATATAATTAATAGGTTATTAAATTTATCTTATTATAAAAAAAATCATTACATAAAAATAATATTTATCCATTAATCAATTCATAAGTCGATCCATGAAAGTGGAAATGAAAAATGGAATACATCATTCCATGGAGATGGTAATCTATACATACGTGTGGATAATGCTTTCACTTTCCTTAAAATGAGAGAAATGCATGATATGGTTTATCATTTAAGAATATTAAATAAGTTATGGATAACATAATTATATATTAAATTCCATTTTTTTAAACCATCCATTAAATTAGTTTAATGAAAATGAAGACGTTACTTCGTGGAGGTGGCATTTCACACGTACACACGATTCACATTTTTGTGTTTCTTAATGGATGGAAAAGTGGTTAATGATTATACCATAATTATAATAACATAAAACTATACTATTTACACTGATTTTATCAATTTAATATGGTTTAATGGAATTTTAGGAAGAACAAGTGAATATAACGAAATAAAATGAGGAAGGAGGAGTTAGAAATTTGTACCTCACTTATTAGATTATATCCCTTTCAAAAGGGGTTAAGCCCTCAAGGAATGATGTTTTTAGAAGACACAAACCACTTTAAGGTGGATATAAATATATAAGACATGTTTGGTAATAGTTTTTTAGAAATAATTGGGTTTTTTATGAGGCAAAGTGAGTGGAGGAGTGTCCTTTTTAAGTGAAAAGGGATAGCGTTTATATAAATACGATTTTTTTTTCAAAAATGGTAAGTAAATATCAAGGAAAGTATCTAAAAAATTGAGAAATAATATATATGGTAAAATATATGTTCTAAATATCCCTCAAAAAACAATTCCAACACATGTTTCCAACTGATTACCTTAAGATTTTTCACATTAACCATTTTAGTTTTTACTATGGTAACTAGTTTTAATATGTGGTAAATTATCCTTTAAAGAAAAAAATGAAAGTTATTACATTAATAGGACCTAATTACTAAATTTTTTAAATCCATTTCATTATGTTAAATTTATAAAATTTATGGAAAGTAATTTTATAATACTAAATGGGTAATGTATAAAAAACAAAATTTTAAAAAATATAACTTAATTTCAAAAATGTAAAACATTGATTATTAAATTAAAACAAAAAATTTTAAAATTTTAAATTCAATTATAAAATACATATTTGATCTTAATTTTTATTCATGAATATGAAATTCTTTATTATGTACTAATAATTTCATAGAAGTGAAGTTATTTATAAAAATGATATTTTGCACCATTCAACTAAAACTAAATCTGTTTATAAAAATCCAAAAAATTAATCTTAAAATAATCTTTATATTATAAATCAAGAAATTAAGTTCATTTTTCCAAATTAAATTTTTATTATTTATTTTTAAAATTTAAAATAAAATCATAAAATACATGAGAAACTAATTTTATAAGAAAATAACTTTTCAAAACACTAGTTATTATTATTTTAAATTTATATTAGACACTATATAAGTTAACATGGGTTATTTAATATTATATTTTATTTAAATAATTATATAACAATAATATACTTAGTTTTTATTAATAAAAAGTACAGTGAATAAAAACATATATTCTTAAACACAATAATGAATTAAGTAAATTTGTATAAAATAACCTTTATATGTTAAAATATTTATATTAATATATTTTATAATTTGGTTACTCCCATTCAAAATAAATAATTTAACATATAGGATTGAATGGTTTAAACATATCACATTTTTGTTTTTGATTAGTGTTGCGTGTGGAGCAAGCTGTAAAAAATATTTGACATAATTAGAGGAAAACATATATAAGAATCTATTGTCGGTACATTCTCCCCCATAAATAAATTTCATCATTTTAATTTTGAAACTCATACTATTGGATTAATTTACATAGTGATCTTTTAATTAACCATGCACTAGTAGTTGATCATAAAATGATTTTGGATATGAATTGATATTTCCCAATTTTCAATTTGATATGATATATTTGTGAAAATACATAATACATTCATAATAGAATCCAAATAAGAAATAACTTCCCTAAAACATTAATACGATACTTATAATATAGATATAATAATTACAACACCAAATTATTTTATTTATAATTCAATATATAATAGGTTTAAACTTACATGAAAAAATAGATAAATAAATCTTGAGTGAAAAGTCACCTTCAACTGAAATAGAAATCATTTTATAGGCTTTTCCTTATACTCATAGTCTAAGTGGTTCTTGATGCCTATTTTCCTCATTCAAACTAGTATTGGGGAATTTATTTGCATAATATCTAATTTCCTTGCAATTTAAGAAAAAAAAATTTAGCTTCTCTCCATGACTCACAAAATTGAGTTTAATGGCCATCAGATCTAAAATTTTAGCATATATACATCCTTTTAAGACAATTTCCTCTGTGCTTATTTCTATATTTTTGACATGTAGAGAATTTAATATTCTTTCCTTTATTTTCCATGTCACATGAACTTCCATGAGACTTCATCCTTCTCTTCTTATGTGTGTTGGGGACTTTGACTTTGTTCAAATTGTTAATCATATTTTGTGATAGTTGGTTTGTCATGATCACATGGTTTCTCACTCAGGATCCCATTCCAATTGCTTGTTTATTTAGGTAATCATTGCATTTTACCTCACACCGATGGTTCCTTTAAGTGACATCCTTTATTAAAACCAAAATTGGTTAACATGAGTGTTGAAAAATTAATATTATAATATTATTATCATAAATAGTTTCAAGAAAAAATAAGCACTTGATATCATACTTTATGATACCATCACATTAACCAAAAATATTTAGCTCAACCTATCTCACTCTTTGTTTCACCTAAATCATTATTGATTTAACCTAAGTTACCTTAAGTTTAGTTCTCTAAAAATTATTAACTAAATACCTTATAATAACTTGGGAATAAATCCTTCATAGTGGTTTGTAAAGAGCATACGATTAACCAAAAAATATCCCATAAGGGTTTCAAACTAGGTGTGCAGTTAGGACACATTGTTATGCACCAGTTAACAATTGATTTAATATCCAATATACCATTATTGGTGTTACTACCCCAAGGAACATCAGTGCTAGAGCCTTTATCCACTTTTATTATCTTCAAAGAGATTTCATTTCATAAAAACACCACATTATCAAAACTTGACAAAATTGTTAGAAGTTATCATATAGTCAGACTTATCCTTAGGGTTTTCATTGATGTTATCATACCCTAATCCCCAAGATATTTAAAATTAAATAATATAACCTAACCATTTTCTAATAACATAAATATTATTATCAATATTAGCATATAAAACGTAAATAATCATCAACTAACATCCTAACCTATAAAGTTATCTAAAATCTTATAT
Source organism: Viscum album (assembly GCA_963277665.1). NCBI lineage: Eukaryota > Viridiplantae > Streptophyta > Magnoliopsida > Santalales > Viscaceae > Viscum > Viscum album. The sequence goes on along the minus strand of OY728132.1, from coordinate 623,864,247 downwards.
GATACAATACTACAAAATAATGTTATTTCCATTGTTTTAACACGTGGATATAGGCCCAAAAACCATGGATATAGGTTATGGACATGGTTTAATGAACTGTGGATGGTATTGGCATGGTTATAGGGAAGATCCTATAGCCACAATTTCAAACTGTGGAAGAAGGTTTAGTCACACAAGGCCTATATCCATGGTTCCAAACTGTTGCTATAAGTCTTTATCCATAGGTTGAAACTATGTCTATATTCATACCCATTGTATAAAAATAAATATGGTGAACCAAACTGGCTATTGAGAGAACCCTACAAATTCCCCCACCCTGCACCAGCACCCGCACTGTAGAGACCCAAATGTTGACATACATGGACATTACATTACTTTTTTGGAATAATTAATACATAAAAAAACAGACAACGAAGAACCGTAATAGTTTAGTGTCTTTGGAAACTCGGAACATAATCTTTTAATCGTGGTGAAAGATCTTCAACATCTCCCATAAAGATCTTCCCCTTTTTTTTCTTACCTAAAACCATTCTTTATATCCAGGGGAAAAGAAAAAATATAAAGGGTGAGCTCAAATACTCAGTAAGGGAAAGCATAGAGAAAATAAAAAAAACCTTATACATTTGAACATAAAAATATGAACATAATGTTTAAACATCGAAATATTGAGAAATTACATAAAACATGGCAGTACTTAAGGCATATATCATAATTGCACATCAATCATGATAAAATAGCTTGGAAATAAAACTTAAAATTGTGAGAAAACATTAAGCACATGATATGATTTCCATAGTAGCCAATCCATTGCTTCCAAGACCATCTTTGTGGATAAAGTCCCTTTCTGAAATCGAGTTTACTCCTTGTTCCAATCCTGTATCACTAAACTGGATTAACTTACCTTTCCTGCCATGTCTATCTCATGAGATATAAATAATTACCCAATTCATTAGAGGGAGATATAGGTCCCACCCATCTCATAATGAAACCATTCTTATGTGTGACACAAAATCATAAATCATAGCATAACCCATGTAATAAAAATGTGATTCTTAAACATCATGTCATCATAACATAATCCATATAATATAAAAGGACTTCATAAAAATAATTCCATCATAACATAATCAAATCAGTGTAAAAATAGGGATATAAACAGAACCCTATATTATCATATATGGAAAATAATTTTGATAAAACACTTGAACTTAATTCTTGAGGAAAATATCCTTTCTACTTATAAAAATTTTTCCATTCTTAAAATTTCATACAATTTTAAAATAAAATAAGTTGATTAAAAATAAACTTGAAAACTTATAAATGAAGCTTCATGGAAATAATGTTCTATGAAATCATAAAATCCATTCATGCAGTATAAGTTAAGAAAACATTTTTCTAGTACTTTGGCTGGAAAAGTCAAAAGTACCTCATACTAAAAACGACAAAAGATTCCTTTCATATCTTTTACTAAAAACTCACCAATGAGTAATATTGGATTTAAATAATTGTAGGAGGATAGAAATAATATTACATATTGAGGAAACATGGATGTGTATGATAAATACAACCCATTAAATACCTAAGTATAAACAATCTCGGATAAAAATGAGATTGTGAGATTTTCCCTTACCTTAGGTCCGATATGCTTCATACGTATCCGAACAACCTCTTCTTCGATGCACCTCTGTTAAGATTCCTCTTAAGGGACAAGAGTTGGTCTTTTTAGAAGAACAGAACCTCAAGAATGTTTATAGGGAAGTGGAGAATAGAAATGGGCAGGCTTTGGCCAAGCTTCAAGGCTCAAAATGGTGTGAAGAGAAGAGGGAAGGGGTGCCCTTTTTATAAGGGAGGAGAGGGGCACCTTAGGAAAATTTAAAATAATATTTTATTATAAAGTCATATTCAGTTTTAAATAGCTCCAAATAGATTTATTTAGAATCTAAGGTGGGTATGGGTCGAAATCCATTCAACCAATTGGTTTTAGATAAGTTGAGGTTACTATTTTATCCTTATCATTTAGATTTAACTCTAAGTTAAATAATTTAACTTTTACCGTGTCTTTTTGTTTTCTGACACTATATTGATAATAAACTCACTATAACAAGCCAAAAAACCCCAAGTGGTTCATTATTAATATATATATCTTTATATAAGTCATTTTTCCGAACCTTAGATTTTTTGGAATAAAATAACAATTAGTAATATAATATTTGTTTTAAAAACTATTTTATGTCAATTTTGACACTATTTAGTACTTGATTTTTGTGAAAATTATAAGAGCATTATTAGTTAGAAAAAAGTTAATTAAATCAATACTAACATATTATATTAACCTATAAAATTATTCTAATTTATAAAAAGTCTAAAATTACATTTATTTGGGTATTTATAACACCAATTCTGTTAATATTTCACTAATAAGGTAATTACTGCATCATCATTGTGTCATAAATAAATTAAATTATTTATTGTCTAAAAATTATAAATAAAATATCATTATGTAGGAAATATTATTATATTTCTAATGAATATTTATAGTCAAATTTATCTTATGTATAACCCTATATTAAAAATGTTTTAGTTATTAAACTTTGATTTTAACTATTTTAATTTTTTTAAATAGAATAATAATAAATGTCCTAATATAATCCAAGTGGACCTAAAGGGTAATATTTTATCCCTAAGGTTGTTTTTGGTCAAACTAAACATATACAATAGAATTAGGACATGTGTTAGGGTAATAATATTATCATTTTTACCCTTAATTACCCAATTTACTTTTAACTGTGGTAAATAAAAGTAAAAAATTACTATTCACCAAAAATTATTTTTATCTTGTTGAACCACATTTTACTCCATGATATTAACAGTGTCTATTGGATTTTTGAAATTCCACTCACAGAAGCGGTAAAATTATGTTTTATGTAAACTTTCAAACTCTCCTAGGAGGTAGGTAAAAGACGGTGAAAAGTTCAATAAAATTTTTATATGTCTAAAATTATTATAAAATGACTCTAATGAATTACATTGAAATTATATATGTATTATGTATCAATTTTTACATAAAATAAATTTAAATAAAATAAATAATTATTTATATAAAAAGTCGGTTTTAAAATAGTAACATAGTGTTTTCACTATTCATCAAAAATTGAACGTTTTCAGAAAAATACCAAAAATTCACCCTAGGCTGAATTCGATATTCTGAATCCAAAAATGAAGTCCATTTTGAAAAATAAAATTTCAAAAAGTGGGTATTACTATTCATAATGACTAGTTTATAAAACATATTGTTGTTTAGTGAAACTTGGTATTGAGTACAACAAATACTATCGTGGAAGGTTGTGATTGCGTGTATTGCAAGACAAGTCAGGGATGTGTTTAGTGAGAGATCCTTTTGGTGTAGTGTACAACAAAAGACATCAATGAAATTAAAAAGAACATTTTTCATAAAATCTCGGGGTGTTACATTCTACCCCCTTTAAAATGAATTTCGCCCTCGAAATTCATCGGGGTTATAAATCGTTTACTACTCGAAAGTTTTAATAGAAACCCACATCGTAAAAAGGAATACCAAAACTTATCTTTAAAAACTAAAGTAGGAAACATAATGGTTACTGAAATTAACTAATCACTAGGTTTCCACATAGGATAACATAGGTGAAAATATGGATATGGAAGAGAAATCTAACCATCAAGTTCTGATGGAGAGTGGTAGAGAACATGGATATGAAATAGCCAATAATCACAAAGCCATAAATTTGTGATGATCTAAGGTAACATCTGATTCATCGTATATGAGAACACGTGGACAACATTTTTGGTTTTCAAGATCATTTCCTAAAAGTTGAAGAATTTGAATTAGAAAAAATACTTACTTTATTTTGGTATAATCTCACCATTGTTCTTGCCTTGAACAATTTCCACTTCATCTCTTAAAGAAATGAAGTTGAATTTTTCAATCATGAAGTGTTAGGAGATCATGTGATAGAATTATGGGTCATTCCATATGTCTCAAACAAAAAATTAGCAAAAGTTATCAAATATACATAAGTCCATCTATGGTGAGGTTAATCGTATATGATTCCAAAAATGGACTTGTACTCCATCTATCATATTGCTTAATAAAACTAGTTTCTACTAACCAGGGACTTCTTGTAGGCTAGTGGTAGGAAATAAAGGCCTGTCACACTTCAGTTGTGGGTCCGATTCCCACAGCCTTGTCCGACGCGACGGGTTGTCGCCCGTCCCGCAGGTTGTCCCTTTTTCTAAAATTATAATAACATTCCTGCAATAAAATAGAAAAAATTTCTAGCCTTAAAAAATAATATCTTATGTTTAACATAATTTATTCCAATCTTTAGGATTATCCAAAATACTTATGTCCAAGCTCATAGTATAAATAAAACAATTACTAGAAATTTAATCTACCAAGAATGTGAATACCATTATTTGTCCCCCATATATCATACGATGTATCTTGTTGGTCACATTCCAAACATGTGAATACCTTAATCATGTATTCTCTTGAACCACAGTGGAAACATGAATTATGTCATAAGGTAACTCTTTCCATATAACAAAATCCCAAAAATTCTATATACTCAAACCATGATATCACTTTTTCCTTGTATTAGTCATGAGCTCATTAATACTATCAAAAATTTCATTATCTCCTTATCCCTTCTTTATGCGCATATTAGGTGCTTTCCAAAAATATCTGAATAACCTTTCATGGCTACCTGTACCATTCAACATATACTTTCAAAACTCAAGAAAAGGAAACAGTGTAACAATCCTTATATTTTTTTCTTTATTCCATAGTACCATATGTTATTCTTGATAAACATAAAACCATTACACTGCATTCTTAAACATATGACTGAGCTTCATCATTTCTTCCATCTCATATATCATTTGTAGTCTCTTCATCATCATCCACATAAATACTACCCATATGACCATATTCATTCTCTTAATGGGATTTTCCCTTAGGTAATTGGTTTGCATAATGCTCATATACTCCACATTTAAAACACTTAACCATTGTTGATGTCTTAGCAATACCATTATCCTTGTCCATGGTGTTAACTGAACCTCTTTCTTTACAATTTCTAGATTTGTATCCTTCTTTTCCACACCCAAAACATCTTCCAGTTCCTTTGAAACATTCCCCATGATTCCTCTTCCCACATGATTTACATGAGGGAAATTGAAATTTCTTTCCTCTATGATCATCATGAAACTCCATCTTTCTCTTATTAGCTGAGTCGGGAAACTTACCAAAGTTGAGATTATTGATCATATTATGAGATTTATGATTAGGAATAATAACAATATGTGGAATTCTAGATCCAATTTAATTTGGTTTCTAATGAATAATATCATTCCATTGTCCATCATATCCTCCATTATCATGAATCTTCTTGTTTCCATCCATTTTTTAAACTCAAAAAGAATAGAGTGAGAGGCCAAAATCATAATCAAGGGGGAGTAACTTCAATATCTAACATCTTAGGTTTAATTCTAATATTGTTACCATAATTCTAGGACTATAACCTATAATTATACTTAACCTTAGGGGCATCCCTAGACATACCTTAGAAATATCTCTAGGGATCTCACTAAAGTTCTAGAATCCTAGCTTCGAAAGGTTGACTAAACCAAACCTCTGATACCAACTGTAGAGACCCAAATCTTGACGTACATGGACATTAAATTAATTTTGCATAATTCTTAATACATAACAAAAACAAAGACTGAAGGACCATAATAGTTTAGTGTCTTTGGAAACTCAGAACATAATCTTTTAATTGTGGTGAAAGATCTTCAACATCTCCCATAAAGATCTTCCCCTTTTGTTTTCTTACCTAAAACCTTTCTTTTATATCCTGGGGAAAATAAAACATATAAAAGGTGATCTCAAATTCTCAGTAAGGGTAAGCATGGAGAAAATAAAACAAACTATATACATTTGATCATAAAAATATGAACATAATGTTTATACATCAAAATCTTGAGAAATTACATAAAACATGGGAGTACGTAAGGAATAGATCATAATTGAACATCAATAATGATAAAATAGCTTGGAAATAAAACATGTAATTATGGAAAAACATTAATCACATGATATTATTTCCATAGTAGCCAAGGAATTGCTACTAAGACCATCTTAGTGGACAAAGTCTCTTTCTGAATCGAGTTCACTCCTCATTCCAGTCCTGTATCTCTGAACTGAATTAACCTACCATTCCAACCATGTCTATCTCATGAGATATAAATCTTTACCCAATGAATTAGAGGGAGATATAGGTCCCACCTATCTCATAATGAAACCATTCTTATGTGTGCCACAAAATCATAAATCATAGCATAACCCATGTAATAAAAATTTTATTCTTAAACATCATGCCATCATAACATAATCCATATAAGATACAAGGACTTCATAAAAATAATTGCATCATAACATAATATAATCAATGTAAAAATAGGGATAGAAACAGAAACCTATATTATCTTAGATGGAAAATAATTTTGAGAAAACACTTGAACTTCATTCTTGAGTAAAATATCCTTTCTACTTGAAAAACATTTTCCCTTTCTTAAAATGTCATACAATTTTAAACTAAAAGAAGTTGATTAAAAATAACCTTGAAAACTTTTAAAGGAAGATTCATCAAAATAATGTTCTATGAAATCATAAAATACATCCATCCAGTATAAGTTAAAAAAACATTGTTCTCATACTTTGGCCGGAAAAGTTAAAAGTAACTCATACTAAAAACAACAAAAAATTCCTTTCATATCTTTTACTAAAAACTCACCAATGAGTAATATTGGATTTAAATAATTGTAGGGGGATAGAAATAATATTAAATATTGAGGAAAAATGGATTTGGATGATAAATACACTTTAGTAAATATCACAGTATAAACAATCTCGGATAATAATGAGTTTGTGAGATTTTCCCTTACCATAGGTCATATATGCTTCGTACGTATCTGAACCTCCTCTTCTTCGACGCACCTCTTTTATGATTCCTCTTAAGAGACTAGAGTTGGTCCTTTGAGAATACCAGAAACTCCATAATGATTATAGGGAAGTGGAGAATAGAAATGGGTAGGGGTTGTCTGAGCTTCAAGGCTCAAAAGGGTGTGAAGAGAAGAGGGAAGTGGTTCCCTTTTTATAAGGGAGGAGAGGGGCACCATAGGGAAACTTAAAATATTAATTTATAATAAAGTCATATTCAGTTTTTAATAGCTCCAAATTGATTTATTTCGAAGCTATAGTGGGTATGGGTCGAAATCCTCCAAATGAATAAGTTTTAGACAAGTTTAGGTTACTATTTTATCCTTATCATTTAGAGTTAACTCTAAGTTAAATAATTTAACTTTTACCGTGTCTTTTTGTTTTCTTACACTATATGGTTAATAAACGTACTATAACAAGACAAAAGAACCCCAAGTGGTTCATTATTAATATATATATCCTAATCTTAGTCATTTGGATGAACCGTACATTTTTAGGAATAAAATAACAATTAATAATATAATATTTGTTTTCAAAACTATTTTATGTCAATTTTGACACTATTTGGTACTTGATTTTTGTGAAATTTATAACAGCATGATTAGTTCAAAAAAGGTTAATTAAATCAATACTAACATGTCATATTAATCTATAAAATTAGTGGAATTCATAAAAAGTCTAAAATTACAATTATTTGGGTATTTATAACATCAATTATATTAATATTTCATTAATAAGGTAATTACTGCATCATCATTGTGTCATAAATAAATTAAATTATTTAATATCTAAAAATTATAAATAAAATACCATTATATAGGAAATTTTTTTATATTTCTAATAAATATTTATAGTCTAATTTATCTTATGTATAACCCTATATTAAAAAAATTTTAGTTATTAAACTTAGATTTTAACTATTTTAATTCTTCTTTAAATAAAATAATAATAAATGTCCTATTATAATCCAAGTGGACCTAAATAGAAATATTTTATCCCTAAGGTTGTTTTTGGTCGAACTACACTTATGAAATAGGATTAGGGCATGTGTTAGGGTAATAATAATATCATTTTTACCCTGAATTACCATATTTACTTTTAACCGTGGTAAATAAAAGTAAAAAGTTACTATTCAAAAAAAAATTATCTTATTAAAGCACAATTTACTCCTTGATATTAAACGTGTCTCTCAGACTTTCAGAAATCCACTCACAGAAGCGGTAAAATTAAGGTTTATGTAAATTTTCAAACTCTCCTAGGAGGTGGGTAAAAGACGGTGAAAAGTTCAATAAAATTTTTATATGTCTAAAATTATTATAAAATGACTCCAATGAATTACATTGAACTTATATAAGTATTATGTATCAAATTTTACCTAAAAAAATTTAAATAAAATAAATAATTATTTATATAAAAATTTGGTTTTTAAATAGTAACCCAGTGTTTTCACTATTCATCAAAAATTGAATGTTTTCAGAAAAATACCAAAAATTCACCCTAGGCTAATTTCTATATTCCAAATCCAAAAATGAAGTCCATTTTGAAAAATAAAATTTCAAAAAGTGGGCATTACTATTCATAACGACTAGTTTATATAACATATCGTTGTTTAGTGAAACTCGATATTGAGTACAACAAAAGCTATCGTGGAAGGTCGTGATTGCGTGTAATGGAAGATAAGTCAGGTATGCATGTATTGCAAGCTCCTTTTGGTGTAGTGTACAACACAAGAAATAAATGAAATTAAAAAGAACATTTTTCATAAAATCTTGGGGTGTTACATTCTACCCCCCTTAAAATGAATTTCGCCCTCGAAATTTGTTGGGGTTATAAATGGTTTACTACTCGAAATTTTTAATAGAAACCCATATTGTAAAAAGAAATACCAAAACTTATCTTTAAAAACTAAAGTATAAAACATAACGGTTATTAAAATTAACTCATCATTGGGTTTCCACATAGGAGAACATAGGTGAAAATATGGATATGGAAGAGAAATCTAACCATCAAGTTCTGATGGAGAGTGGTAGAGGACATGGCTATGAAAAGGCAAACAATCACAAAGCCATAAATTTGTGATGATCTAAGGTACCATATGATTCATCGTATATGAGGACACTTGGACAACATTTTTGGTTTTCAAGATCATTTCCTTAAAGTTGAAGAATTTGAATTAGAAGAAATACTTACTTTATTTCGGTGTAATCTCACCATTGTTCATGCCTTGAACAATTTCCACTTCATCTCTTAAAGAAATGAAGTTGAATTTTTCATTCATGAAGTGTTAGGAGATCATGTGATAGAATGATGGGTCATTCCATATGTCTCAAACAAAAGGTTAGAAAAAGTTATCAAATATACATAAGTCTATTTATGGTGAGGTTAATCATATATGATTCCAAAAATGGACTTATACTTCATCTATCATACTGCTTAATAAAACTAGTTAATACTAACCAAGGACTTCTTGTAGGCCAGTGGTAGGAAATAAAGTCATGTCGCACTTCGGTTGTGGGTTCGATTCCCACAGCCTTGTCCGACTCGATGGGTTGTTGCTCATCCTGCAGGTTGTCCCTTTTTCTAAAATTATAATAACATTCCTACAATAAAATAAAAAATAGTTCTAGCCTTAAACAATAATATCTTATGTCTAACTTAATTCATACCAATCTTTAGGATTATCCAAAATACTTCTGTCCATGCTCATAGTATAAAGAAAACAATTACTAGAAATGTAATCTACCGAGCATGTGAATACCATCATTTATCCCTCATATATCATATGATGTATCTTGTTGGTCACATTCCAAACATGTGAATACCTTAATCATGTATTCTCTTGAACCATAGTGAAAACATTAATGATGTCACAAGGTAACTATTTCCATATACCAGAATCCCAAAAATTTTATATACTCAAACCATGATATCACTTTTTCCTTATATTAGTCATGAGCACATTAATACTATCAAACATTTCATTATCTCCTTATCCCTTCTTTATGCGCATATTAGGTGCTTTCCAAAAATATCTGAATAACCTTTCATGGTTATCGGTACCATTCAACATATACTTTCAAAACTCAAGCAAAGGCAACAGTGTAACAATCTTTATATTTTTTTCTTTATTCCATAGTACCATACAATATTCTTGATAAACATACAACCATTACATTGCCTTCTTAAACTACTAACTGAGATTTATCTTTTCTTCCATCTCATATATCATTTGTAGTCTCTTCATCATCATCCACATAAATACTACCCATATGACCATGCTGATTCTTCTTATGAGATTTTCCCTTAGGGCATTGGTTTTCATAACCCCCGTACACTCCACATTTAGAACAATTAACCGATGCTAATGTCTTAGCAATACCATTATCCTTGTCCATGGTGTTAACTGACCCTTTTCCATTACAATTACTATCTTTGTGTCCTTCTTTTCCACACCCAAAGCATCTTCCAGTTCCTTTGAAACATTCTCCATGATGCCTCTTCCTACATGATTTACATGAGGGAAATTGAACTTTTTTTCCTCTATGATCATCATGAAACTCCATCTTTCTCTTATTAGCTAAGTCGGGAAACTTACCAAAGTTGAGATTATTGATCATATTATGAGATTTATTATTAGGTATAATAACTATATATGGACTTCCAAATCCAATTTGACTTGGTTTCTCATGAATAATATCATTCCACTGTCTATTATGCCGTCCAATATAGCGAATCTTCCCGTTTCCAGCCATTTTCTAAAACTCAAAAAGAATAGTCTGAGAGGCCAAAATCATAATAAAGGTGTAGTAACTTCAATATATAACATCTTAGGTTTAATTATAATATTTTTACCGTAATTCTAGGACTATAACATATACTTATATTTAACCTTAGGGACATCCCTAGACATACCTTAGAAATATCTATAGGGATCTCACTAAAGTTCTCGCATCCTAGTTTCCAAAGGTTTACTAAACCGAACATATGATACCAACTGTAGAGACCCAAATCTTGATGTACATGGACATTACATTACTTTTCTTGAATACTTAATACATAACAAAAACAAACACCGAAGGACCGTAATAGTTTAGTGTCTTTGGAAACTCGGAACATAATCTTCTAATTGTGGTGAAGGATCTTCAACATCTCCCATAAAGATCTTCCCCTTTTGTTTTCTTACCTAATACCTTTCTTTATATCATGGGGAATAGAAAACATATAAAGGGTGATCTCAAATGATTAGTAAGGGTAATAAGGGAGAAAATAAAACAAAACATATACATTTGAACATAAAAATATGAACATAATGTTTAAACATCGAAATCTTGAGAAATTACATAAAACATGGTAGTACGTAAGGCATATATCATAATTGAACATCAATCATGATAAAATAGCTTGGAAATAAAACTTGTAATTGTGGAAAAACATTAATCACATGATATGATTTCCATAGTAGCCAAGGCATTGCTTCCAAGACCATCTTAGTGGACAAAGTCCCCTTCTGAATCAAGTTCACTCCTCATTCCAGTCATGTATCACTAAACCAGATTAACTTACCATTCCATCCATGTCTATCTCATGAGATATAAATATTTACCCAATACATTGGAGGGAGATATAGGTCCCACCCATCTCATAATGAAACCACTCTTATGTGTGACACAAAATCATAAATCATAGCATAACCCATGTAATAAAAATGTGATTCTTAAACATCCTGCCATCATACCGTAATCCATATAAGATAAAAGGACTTCACAAAAATAATTCCATAATAACATAATCAAATCAATGTAAAAATAGGTATATAAACAGAACCCTATATTATCTTCGATGGAAAATAATTTTGATAAAACTCTTGAACTTCATTCTTGAGGAAAATATCCTTTATACTTGAAAAACATTTTTCCTTTCTTAAAATGTCATAAAATTTTAAACTAAAAGACGTTGATTAAAAATAAACTTGAAAAATTTTAAAAGAAGCTTAATGGAAATAATTTTCTATGAAATAATAAAACCCATTCATGCTGTATAAGTTAAAAAAACATTTTTTTCGTACTTTGGCTGGAAAAGTCCAAAGTACCTTATACTAAAAACAACAAAATATTCCTTTCATATCTTTTACTAAAAACTCACCAATGAGTAATAATGGATTTAAATAATTGTTGGAGGATAGAAATAATATTACATATTGAGAAAACATGGATGTGGATGATAAATACACACTAGTAAATTCCAAATTATAAACAATCTTGGATAAAAATGAGATTGTGAGATTTTTCCTTACCTTAAGTCGTAAATGCTTCGTATGTATCCGAACCTCCTCTTCTTCGACTCAAATTTTTTAAGATACCTATTAAGGGACTAGAGTTGGTCCTTTGAGAAGAACATAACTTCCAGAATGTTTATACATAAGTGGAGGATAGAAATGGTCAGTGTTTGGCTGATCATCAAGGCTCAAAAGGGTGTTAAGAGAAGAGGGAAGTGGTTCCCTTTTTATAAGGGAGGAGAGGGTCACCTTAGGAAAACTTATAATATTATTTTATAATAAAGTCATATTCAGTTTTTAATAGCTAAAAATTGATTTATTTCAAAGCTAAGGTGGGGATGGGTAGAAATACACTCAAAAAATTTGGTTTAGACAAGTTTAGGTTACTATTTTATCCTTATCATTTAGATTTAACTCTAAGTTAAATAATTTAACTTTTATTGTGTCTTTTTCTTTTCTTACACTGTATGGTTAATAAAATTACTATAAGAAGCCAAAAAAACCCCAAATGGTTAATTATTAATATATATATCCTTATATAAGTCATTTGGCCAAACCTTATATTTTTAGGAACAAAATAACAATTAATAATATAATATTTGTTTTAAAAACTAGTTTATGTCAATTTTGAAACTATTTGGAACTTCATTTTTGTGAAAATTATAACAACATTATTAATTCTAACAAAGTTAATTAAATCAATACTAACATGTCATATTAACCTAAAAAATTAGTGTAATTCATAAAAAGTCTAAAATTACATTTATTTGGGTATTTATAACATCAATTATGTTAATATTTCATTAATAAGGTAATTACTGCATCATCATTGTGTCATAAATAAATTAAATTATATAATTTATAAAAATTATAAATAAAATACCATAATGTAGGAAATAGTTTTATCTTTCTAATTAATATTTATAGTCTAATTTATCTTATGTATAACCCAATATTAAAAATGTTTTAGTTATTAAACTTTGATTTTAACTATTTTAATTCTTCTTTAAATAAAATAATAATAAATGTCCTAATATAATCCAAGTGGAACTAAATGGTAATATTTTACCCCTAAGGTTGTTTTTGGTCGAACTACACTTATCCAATAGAATTAGGACATGTGTTAGATTAATAATAATATCATTTTTACCCTTAATTACCGTATTTACTTTTAACCGTGGTAAATAAAAGTAAAAAGATACTATTCACAAAAAAATATTTTTATCTTATTGAACCACATTTTACTGCTTAATATTAACCGTGTCTCTCATATTTTCGAAATTACACTCACAGAAGCGGTAAAATTAAGTTTTATGTAAATTTTCAAACTCTCCGAGGAGGTGGGTAAAAGACGGTGAAAAGTTTAATAAAATTTTTATATGTCTAAAATTATTATAAAATGACTCCAATGAATTACATTGAACTTATATAGGTATTATGTATCAATTTTTACCTAAAATAAATTTAAATAAAATAAATAATTATTTATATAAAAAGTCGGTTTTTAAATAGTAACCTAGTGTTTTCACTATTCATCAAAAATTGAAAGTTTTCAGAAAAATTCCAAAAATTCACCCAAGGCTAATTTCGATATTCTGAATCCAAAAATGAAGTCCATTTTGAAAAATAAAATTTCAAAAAGTTGGTATTACTATTCATAATGACTAGTTTATATAACATATCATTGTTTAGTGAAACTCGGTATTGCGTACAATATACGCTATCGTGGAAGGTCGCGATTGTGTGTAATGCAAGCCAAGTCAGGGATGTGTGTATTGCAAGCTTCTTTTGGTGTAGTGTAAAACACAAGACATCAATGAAATTAAAAAGAACATTTTTCATAAAATCTTGGGGTGTTACACGTTCCCCTGCTTATGCACACCCATAGCCCTACCCCTTTCCCTCCCCTTACACCCCCCCACACCCCTCCCCTACCCCTTTCACCCTGACCCTCTCCTCACTACACACCCCCTTTCACACCTACCAACATTCACCCCTACTTCTGCACACCCCTGCCCCACCCCCTCCTTATTGCACACCCCCTTGAACCCCTCCCTCCCCTCACCCTTCCCCCATAAACACCCCTTTCTCTATCTCGTCTTCACTACACACTGCCTTGAACCCCTTCCCCACCCCTCTTCACTACACACCCCCTTACACCCCCTCACATGTAACACCCCGACCCCAGTTAGCCCAAGTCAGTGCATTATTTTAATACATTGGCATGATTACAAGGAATCAAGTCCTAAAGGACCGATCGGTTTAGCAGTCTTGGAAAATAGATTACATACATGAATGTTATATTAGACTTTATAACATACAAAACAACATAAATAATCCTTTACGAATGTCATTATTCCCTTGGCTTAACCATGAATATCAATCACAATACACTTCTTGGAATCTTGGGAAAAATAAAACATATAAAGTGGTGATCTCAGATGCTCAGTAAGGATAACAACACAACAGAAAATTTCATAAAGAAGCATAAACATTTAAGGAAATGTATAACTAAAACAAAAAGCCTTTTAAACTTGAACTTTAGCATAATATGCCAAAAATAAAATGAGATAATTCCATTTACTTATTCACATGGATATTCTACTAGTCGAATAATCACATGGAATATCACTAACCACTTTCATAATGAGGGAATGCATAATCCAGACTATCATAACCACATAGTCAAGGCCTTGTTCCAAGACTAAAAATAATATTTTTTCAAGGCCTTGTGCCAAGACACCAGTTTGTCTCATGAGACCTACCGATGCATCGAGGAGCTATAGCGGGATCCACCCATCACTTACTAAGTCCAATGCATTCCCCATATGAAAATGTTTAAACATAACATAAACATTCATATTAAAACTAGAATATGAAATATCAATACTTTACCCATAAACCATGAATAGTATAAAAATAACACATCCACAGTCAAACATATCACAAAACCTTCAATACAGTAAAAACGATTTGTATCATAATAAATCAACTTCAAACAAGTTTAAAATCCATTAAATGATTTTGACATAGATGAAAATGATTTATAAAACTCTTTGAGAGAAATATCCCTTTTTCATGAAAATATTTAAAGGTCACACAATTTAGAAAGGAAGACATTTAAATATATTTTTGAATCAAAGTGTCCCATACCACTTTGAAACTTTTGAAAGTAATTAACATTTTATAACATTAATGTATATTTAAATAAATCCTTAAAACCTTTTTGAAAACAGGGACATTAATGAGAATGGTTTAGAAGAATAAATCTTTAAAACATTTAAAATGATTTTTAGTAAAAAGTACCTTAAAATAATCCCTTTTAAACCTATTTTATGAAACATGTACATGGATACTAGATATATCCCAGTAGATAATTACGTAAAAACAACCTCAGATAATATAGATATTGTGAAATTAACCCTTACCAATTTGGTAACTTATGAAACAGAAACCTGATGAAAGATGTATCATACAATTAATATGTAAATAAACATAAATTAAATTTTATTACATAAAGAATACAATTATGGGCAGTACATACACCACACAAAAGGTAATAGTGGAAATATGGAACGAATATCACGGGAATAAGGAGTGAGATTAAAACCCCTTACCTAGCACCTTCCTTTAGTCGAGGGTACGTTTAACCTTCTATATGAAGACCGTAGTATGTTATTAAATTATACCAAAACCATATTAATATTTATTATATCATACATTATTCATTTACAACTTTATACTACCCATTTAATAATAATTTCCATGTTAAATTAATATTTAGGGTAATAATCGCTTTCTTTATCCTACATGTTTTAACTTGTTACTCTTGATTGTATCACATAGATCATGATTTAAATACTTTCATAATATAAAACATTATTTCTATATCATATATATTTAGAATAAAAATATTTATAATATACATGAAATGGAAAACAACTTTTATGGAGACGGTAGTCCGTACGTACGCATAAACGGTGTTTCCATTTTCATAACGTATTGAAAGTAACTAAGTGAATAAAATATATATAAGTATATATATATATATATCCATTATAATTATTATGACATATATTACAAACATATTAGTAATATATATTTTTATAATCGTCGATAAATGGTGAATGTGGAAATGAATCTCATTGCATCGTGGAGACGGTAATCCGTACGTACGCACGAGCGACAATATCATTTCCTTAAAGTTGTGGAATTGGATGATATATTAATTTTATAGAGACATTATCATGTTATTTTCATTATTTATATACTTATTACTCATCATTATATCCATACAAATAACATAGTGTTGAATAACAAATTACACCACGGCGTGGAGACGGTAAGTCGTACGTACACACGCATGATGACATTATCATTCATAAGATGGATATAATAATAAATATAGTTGTGAAATATTTATAATAACATAAAATTATATAGAATATACTGGATTTATTATTTTATAATGGAAATAACAAATAAATAAGTAGTGGAAGAAGAAAGGAACTTGAAAGAGGGTGGTCAAAACATTACCTCTTCTTCGGGTTCTTCCTTTTGATTTGATCAAAAGGGCTCCTTAGGTGATCAAAATAGGGCCTCTAGGTTGATGTTAGGTAATTTGAGAGAATATTTGGGCAGGGGTAGGCTGAGACAAAAATATTTGAAGGTATTAATTTTAGAGAAGGGGGGTTCCCTTTTATAAGAGGGGTGAGAGGCACCTTAGGAAAAACTTAAAATATTATTTTATAATAAATTAATATTCAGTTTATAATGGCTCTAAAGTGAATTATTTCGAGGCTAATGTGGGGATGGGTCAAAATAATTTCAACCAATAGATTTTAAACAAGTTTTGGTCAATATATTAACCTTATCATTTATATTTAACTCTTAGTTAAATAGTTTGACATTTACCTTGTCTCTTTGTATTTTTATATTATATGGTTAATGAACATACTATATACTTACAAGAGAACCCCAAGTGGTTAATTAATGATACACATATCATTATATAAGTTATTTAGACGAACCTTAGATTTTTAGGAATAGAATATGAATTAATAATATAATATTTGTTTTAGAAACTCTTTTATGTCAATTTTGACACTATTTGGTATTTTTTTATAAATTCATAACAGCATTATTAATTCTAAAAAAATTCATCTAACAAACCCTAATATGTTATATTAACCTATAAAATTACTGGAATTCATAAAAATTATCAAATTATATTTATTTTGATATTTATAATATCAATTATTTTAATATTTCATTAATTAGGTAATTACTACATCACCATTGTTTCATAAATAAATTAAATTATGCAATGTCTAAAAATTATAAATAAAATTTAATTATGTAGGAAATAGTTTTATCTCTATAATTAATATTTATAATCTAATTTATCTTATGTATAACCCTATATTAAAAATGTTATAGTCATTTAACATTGATTTTATCTCTTTTAGCTCTTTTTTGAATTAAATAATAATAAATGTCCTAATCTAATCCAAGTGAACCAAAGATGTTCATATTTTATTCCCAAGGTTTTTTTTGGTCTAATTATACTTATCCAATAGAATTAGTACATGTGTTAGGGTAATAATAATATCATTTTTACCCTTAATTGCACTATTTACTTTTAACAGTGGTAAATAAAAGTAAAAAGTAACTATTCACCAAAAATCATTTTTATCTTATTGAACCACATTTTACTCCTTGATATTAACCGTGTCTCTCAAATTTTCAAAATTACACTCACAAAAGCAGTAAAATTAAGTTTTATGTAAATTTTCAAATTCTTATAGGAGATGTGTAAAAGACGGTGAAAAGTTCAATAAATTTTTTTTATATCTGAAATTATTTTAAACTAACTCCAATGAATTAAATTGAAATTATATAGGTATCATGTATCTATTTTGACCTAAAATAAATTTAAATAAAATAAATAATTATTTAAATAAAAATTTGGTTTTAAACTATAACTCAGTGTTTTTCACTATTCATCAAAAATTGAAAGTTTTCAGAAAAATACCAAAATTTCACCCAAGGCTAATTTTGATATTCTGAATAAAAAAATGAAGTCCATTTTAAAAGATAAAATTTACATAATTTCAAAAATTGGGTATTACTATTGATAACAGCTAGTTTGATTGGTTGTGGTGTGTTAGAACTCGAAGTTGCGTAAAACACACACTACTGTATTATTCAAAGAGGATCGTACCATGGAAGCTTGGGGTGTTACATCACCCATCGTCCCTCACCCTGCCCCTCCCCCATCACCCTGCACACCTCCCCCTCCCCTCCCCACTTTCACCCCCTACTCCTATACACCCCCACCCCACCCCTCCACCTTGAACCCCCTGCTTCTACCCCCACTACATCCCACCTAAACCCTCCCCCTTGAACCCCCTCCCCACCCTTCCCCTATCACCCTCTGCCAATCTCTCCCTCCCCCACCCCTACCTGTATCTCCCTACCACTCTCCCCTACCAGGTCCCCACTCCTGCCCGTACCCCTTCCAGTTCCCCCTACCAGTTACCCCTACTAGTTCCACCCTTGCAATTTTTCCCTCCCCTACAATCCCCCACCCCTTCTATCCCCCTACCAGTCTTCCCCACCCCTGCTAGTCTCCCCCTCTTCCAGTTCCCCATACTAGGTCCCCACCCTGGAAAGTCTCCCACCACCCCCACCCCTTCCAGTCCCCCACCCATCTAGTTCACCCACCCCCTGCCACCCCCCACCCACCACCCCTACCAATCTCCCCCACCCCTACCAGTCTCCCCTACTAGTTATCCCCTTCCAGGTCACCACCTGTCCTAGTCTCCCACCACCACCCCTGCCAGTCCTCCTACTCTTATAGTCCCCCACCGACCTCACCCCTTCCAGTCCCCGCACCACCCATGCCAGTCCCCCTATAAGTTCCACCCTTCCAGTCCCCCCTATAGTTTTCCCTTCAGCACCCACTTCCATTCCCCTGCCATTTTTTCCACCGACTCTGCACACCCCCACAACAAGTTTTCCCTCCATCTCTGTCCCCTTTGGCTGATGTCTCAATAGCTATTATCCCATGGAAATATATATAATTTGTCCACATTAGTTTCCTTTTAAAAAAATTATAAATTACATCAATATTCTCATAAAGAACTCTTTAAATTTGAGTGAACAAGAAGATAATTAGAATAAAATGTTTGATGAATTTATAATAAAAAATTCACCATCCAAGGTGATAGTTGTCTAATAAACAATATCTATTTCACTTGAAAATAATTTAAGGATGAAACATCATAAACTAACCAAAATGAGTCTTCTTAATTATAGAATCTAAAATGTATATGTGACTGTGGATGCACCCAACAAACCATTTAATCCCCACATCAAGATCTAAGTCACCATATTACTACAATATGAGGAAATAATAAACACCAATAATAAATAAAACAAAAGATTTAGTAAATTAATGAAAAAATAATAAATAATACTATTCATGATATATAAAGTTAACATTCATGTAGTACTACAAGTGGTAGATCAGTGTCACACTGTAAAGCTGCTATTTTTTTTCCTTTCTTCTTTGATCGTGATATTTTTATCCTCATCAATCGTGTGTATATAAAATGACTAATGACATAGAATGGATGAATAAACTTAAATGCATAGGAAATATTTAAAAATAACTTAGGAACTATATTTTAAGGGAATTAAATAAAATTCAAATTAAAAAAGGTAGAATATCTTCTGAGATATCCTTGAAAATCATGTTAGTATGGGAAAACAAAATATTAGTTTTAACAATTATGACCATGTTCCTCAATATTTGATTAACTAATGAAAAAAAACTGTTATCTTTTAGAGCCAACTTATTATAACAATTACTATCCCCAAAAATCAATACATATTATTTCAGTGTGTTTTGTTCACACTCACACATCCTAATAAAACATCCAAGTAGGTCACTATTATACCTCCATAACAGATTGGACATCAAAAAATATGATCTATTAATGTTACATATTAGAATAATTATTATCTTCACGGACTACCACGTGTTTTCACAGTGTTTTTCCACCTTTACAATTCCTAATAAAGCTTCAAATGAACTCACTAATCTTATTGCTATGAGAAAAACACATTTAATTATTTATTACTTATTTAATAGGCTACTAAAAAGAAAAGTATACTTTTTGACATAAATAGAAATGTGCAACCATTCTCGCAGACTAATACATGTGTTGTGACCAAGAAACTATGTGATATTGAAGGTTCCCTTGAAGGTGTTTGTGTCATAGGAGAATATTTTTGGTTGACAATAATGTGGGTATGATTTTTGACTTTGGTATTGGATTTTTTTCAACACATATGTCAATATATGAATCATATTTAAACTCAAGTGGAATTGGATAATTTTTAAGAGGTGAAGACCATTTGGTTGTTTGTAAGA
Organism: Viscum album; assembly: GCA_963277665.1. NCBI lineage: Eukaryota > Viridiplantae > Streptophyta > Magnoliopsida > Santalales > Viscaceae > Viscum > Viscum album. Next base: position 623,843,496 of record OY728132.1, on the reverse strand, counting down.
GATTTAAAGAATATTGGAGTTGAAGGGTAAAGTTTTAAATAAGTTTCACTATTTTAGAGAAAATCGTGTTTAAAGGGAAGTCATCAAGTCATGATAGTCCTACATAAGTTTAAAGTTTCATGAAGTCAAGAACCTATCACACCACAATACATACAGTCATGCCGTGATTTGGTTCTCAAATGTGAAGATTCTTGAGTCGGTCCTTCATGACATAAAGATCACATTGAAATGGTTTGGCCATAAATTTTTTAGTTCTTTTTGTTTGGTGTGGGAGAGAGGGTTGCATCGTGAGGGAATAAAATTGTGCAGGGAAGATATTTATCACACCACAATTTTCCCACACTGCATGAAAAATTAGTTATTACAGACAAAAAAGTAGTTGTGTCATGGAGAGATGATTGCACCGACTCATGGTCACACCACATAGTAGTGGGACATGAAAATTCAATGGCCCTTAGGAGTTGAGGTTTGTGAGGTCATGTTGCAATGGATATTGATCACACCACAATTCCCTTTGGTGTCAAGTAGTTGGGCGGTAACAGGTTTTTTGAGACTGTCATATCACACTAAAATGAAATTGGGAGTCATGAATTGTTGTATTTTCATTGAAATTTGGAGGTCCATGTGCTAATATGTATGTGCATAAAACCTAAAAATGATCTATTAAAAAGAAAAAAAACTAAATAGTTTCTCTGTGTATCCAAATTTTTCATTCTAACTATGACGTTTTACACAAATCTGATAAATCCATAACACTTTATACAAAACTTGAAAAAAACCTGAAGGTGAAAGAACTAAAATTTCAAACGTAAGGAGAGTTTAATAAAACAACATGAAAATTAAGGCATGATTATTCTTAGAAGAAACCTTTTTCCATGCATCATTTACATTGGCAACACTCATAGCTAGTTGAGGGTGCACATATTTTCCAACTTCAATATCCCTAATATGAAACAAAAAATAACGTTGAAGTGACTTGGTAGGACATCCATGCAGATATGAATTTATTAGACTGTTACTGATCATAGTCTGTTAAATAAATATTGACTTGAAGGAATGGCTAGGACTGGCAATGGCCACACAAATTTTATGTTAGGTTTTGTAGAAAATGAAATTAAAATTCAAAGAAATACAAAAAATATTTATAAAAAAAACACCAAAGTTCATCCCCCTCTAAGAAGACATTTCTCACATCATTGAGTAATAATTTATCATTAAGAAAGGTATAATACATCACTTTCACCCCACCTGCACCTCCCCCCTTCACACCTTTACCCCCTACACACCCCCAACCCCTACACACCCCCATCCCCCTCCCCCACCCCCACCCCCCCATGCACACACATGCCCCTCCCCCTTGCAGCCCCTTCTCTAGACACCCCCTTCCCCACCCTCCCCCATTGTACCCTCCCCTACCACTTGCACCCCTCCCCTATCACCCCTACCCCCTCCTCACTGTACACCCCACTTTCACCCACACCCACACCCCCTCACCCTACCCCTACACACCCCATGCCCCACCCCCTATAGACCCCATCCCCTGCAAACCCCTTTCCCACCTCACCCTCCCCCCTACACTCCCCCATCACCCCCATTTCTTGTAGACCCCCCCCCCTGCACCCCCCTACCCTTGCAGACCCCCTACACCCTCTCTTTCACCCCACATGCACCCTCCCCTACCCATATAGACCCCCACCCCCATCACCCTTGCACCCCACCTGCACCCTACCCTTGCAGACCCTTTGGACCCTCCACCTCCCCCTACCCCTTCCCTTGCAGAACCCCCTACACCCTCCCCCCTACCCCTTGCCCATAAAAACCCCCCTTCACCCTCTCCCTTGCACCCCACCGACACCCTTCCCCCTCCCCTACCCCTACAAACCCCCTTCACCCCTCTCCTCCCCCCTACCCCTACAGACCCCCTACAACCTCCTCCCTAGCACCCCACTTGTACCCTCCAAACACTCAAAGTCACTTTTTTATTCATCTTGAATCAGGGATTAAATCAAACCATGATGATGAAAACAAGAAAAAATAAAATAAAAAAAATAGAACTCTAAGGTATCATTTTTAAGGTTCATGTATGTGTTCACATGTATCATTTAGTGGTAATTCATTATCATTAATTACATTTGTTTTTTAACTCACAAATATAACTCAAATGATTATAGGATTCATCCTATCAAATACAGGATATTACTGAATAACAACTAACTCATGATTAGAGACAGGTTTACGATGTCCCCATACCAATCAAGTAGAGGATTATGTTTATAGTTAGTTTTCATATGTGAATTGGATTATAAATTTTGGAAGTTATTCTATGGTGTTAATGAGTTTTATTATCTTACTAGTAAACCTAGTATACAATTGGTGGAAAACATATCATTTTTTCAAGACCTTTATAACTTTGCACCATCACCCCCCATTCCCATGAACCAGAAGCCCTTCCCCTACACACTCCCTTACACCCTTACCCCACCCAATCCCCACTTGTACCCCACCTATACCATCCCCCTACCCCTTGCACCCCCCCTAAATCCTCTCCCTACACTCCTCCTCCCCTGCACACCCCTTCCCATTCCCCAGCACCACCACCTCGGGAAATAGACGAAACATACATTTGAAAATTTAGAAAGTATTACATGCTTAATAGGTGAAAAAATGACTACAAGGAATGTAAAAACAAAAAAAAAACAAAAAAAAATAATAACAAAAAATAATTACAAAAAAATACACGTGTCTCGATGATCACATATAATTCATCGTGCCATATTTTCTTAGACTACAAGACAAAAAACACTTGTTTTACAATTGGGACCTAAAATTTCACCAACCATAAAATAGAAAACAAAACTTTAGTCAATGATGAGAAATATAACATGGTATTGGTAGTCCATATAAATTAACACCCGAACCTCTTTGCATTGATGCACTCATGCATGCCATCCCAATAATCACATATTGAAACCTAATAAAGAAAATTAAAACACGACATCATTACCTCTTAAGGACACATCATCCATGTTTCATTTTCATGGTAAAAAAAAATAATGCCCACATGATGCACCTACCACTACAAACAGGTGTAGTAAATTACAATAAAAAATCCCAAAAGAAAAAAATTACTACCCAATTGATCCATATGTCACTAAAAACAAAAAAAAAATAAGTTCAAAAATATAGAATGTATAACATGAAAAAATGACTAAGAAGAATGTCAAAAATAAAAACAGTAAAAAAATACCAATGGATAATCATATGTTCTTAATTGTGACATGTTTTCTCTGTCTGCCTGTAAAAAACACAATTTTAACAATCTTGTCTTTTTTTTGGAAACAGAAATGGAGACAAAAAGGAAAAGTTAAAATACATCATTTTGAAGTAAAACGATTGCAAGTATTAATGGTCTATTGAGATAAAAACCTAATACTGATTAAATACATGAAAACACCACTACTGGAATTTTACACTTTACCAATGGTTGTAAACCATTGGTAAAGGCCTGGAAACCATTGGTATATAGTATACCAAGAGTTCCCTCAACCGTGGAAATGTAAGGAATGAAAATTGAACTATACCAACGGTTTTGTGAAAACCATTGGTATAGGTGTCAAAATAGAAGGTATACCAACAGTTTGCTACAAACTGTTGGTATATGTGTGTTAAAATATAACATATACCAACGGTTTGTAAATCATTGGTATATGTGTGTTACACTTATACCAATGGTTATAAACTGTTGGTATAGAGGGAATATGGAAAGCCATAAGTCTATACCAACGGTTTTGTTATAACCATGGGTATAAACCTATACCAACTATTATAACAAACCATTGGTATAGTTATATTATAGTATTTATACCAACAGTTTTGAAATATTTGGTATATAATTACTCAGCTCCACAGGAGTAGGCCCCTCTCCCCTCTTCAAACCTGCAACAACACAGCAACCCCTCTCCAGACTTTCAAAAACACCAATAAAAAATACCCATCCAAAGTATTCAAAATTTAGAATTCTTTCCAAAATTTAGAAATTTAGAAATTTAGAAATTTAGAAATTCCAATGCAATAACACCCATAAGAGAAAAATCTTACACGTTATAGGAAATGAAATAACACCTATAAGAGTATTCCAAATTTTGAATTCATTCCTCACTCAAACCACAACACCAACACACATAAGAGTATTCAAAATTTAGAATTCATTCCTCACTCAAACCACAACACCAATACGCACAAGAGAAAAAAACTACATGTTATAGGAAGCACGTGGGATGTTTAGTCATGGTCTTGGGTTGAGTATCTTAAAACCGATAGAAAAACTTGGGTAGAGTGGCAAGGATCATGATACCCATAAGATAGACAATGGTAGTGGTCATGTTCTTAGACCTAGGATGAGTTATAGGAAGCACATGGGAGTTTATATTCCTCTAATGATTATGTATCCATGTATAAATGGTTCCTGATGTGTTAGTGGGAAACATTGGCCAATCTCAACATATGAGAAGGGTTACTGGAATAGCTTACATTTTTTTCATAGAATTTTCAATTAGAATAAGGGGGTATGTGGAAAATTTTAATTTTCTCTCCTGGGTGTGATGTGAGATGAATCCCCATATTGGGTAGTGGGTATGAATATTCAATTAATTCTTTGGTATTGGGTTCCCAAAGGGACTTTGGTTTGGTCCTATAACCCATTTTTTGAGGATGTGATTGAAGTGATCCAAGGGGATATGGTGTCATTATATGTATTCTTCACCATTGGGGTATTTTTATGAGACTTTCAAACTTATTTTTAAAAAATCTATGTGTAGCCTTGTTGACCAATTTGTTATATGGTATACTTGAGTGTTCATAGGTTTCAAATGAAATCACTATATCATATTGATTTATTGTATGTTATTGTATAGAATGAACGAACTGTGATTGAGAATTAGAACATGAGTGTTGGTGCATGTTCGTGATTGGATGTCGAGACTCATTCTTAATATAATTCAGGGTTTTCTATATATACTATGACCCATTGTGTTTCAATCTATGCCTTGTGAATATTTTCTTCTAATAACGTATGACCAATAGACCATATTTCATTTTTTATCCCTTAATTTCAAGAATATATGTGTAGCCTTGTGAATATTTTTCGTATGTTAGTTGTTGTTTTCACGTAAAATGTTATCCATTCAAACAAAAGTGAGACACTTTGAGTGATACCAGTCACACCGTGCCTCGGATTGAGGTGGGGTTGACTCGTACCCGTCACAAATGATCCATGGATTGTTGGGTGGGGGGGCTATCCGGGGGGGGTGTCTGGTGGCTGGGAGGCTATCTGGGGGGTGTGGGGGGATATCCGGGGGTGAGGGGGGCTGTCCGGGGGGGGGGGGGGGGGGGGGGTGTTTGGAGTGCATTTTAAGCCAGAGCGGTCACACGACAACTCTGATTGATGTGTCGTCTGGCTGACCATTTTATAATTAACCCGCTCTTTGTTTTCATCCGATTTCATGGTATTCTGAGGTCGTTCAACTAGTTTTGACCACCCCACGTAAGGTTTTCAAGCGTGCCAAACACCTAAAAACACATATTCTACCATGCCGTGCAAACTGTGCTTCCGAATGATGTGTCTTCTTTTCGTACACCTCACAAATAATAATTAGTGTGTTTTCGTTTGATTTCAAGTCATTTAGATGTCGTTCAATATGTATTTGACCATAAAACACATGTTTTGGACATTTACGACACGTAGAGTGAGTTCTTGGCCACCGCTGTCACACGAAAACTCTGATTGATGTGTCGTCTGTCCAACCATTTTACAATTCACCCACCCTTTGCTGTCGTCCGATTTCATGGCATTCTGAGGTCATTCGGCCAGTTTTGACCACCCCATGCATGCTTTTCAAGCGCACCCAACACCTAAAAAAAATATTCAGCTATGTTGCACAAACCATGTGTCTGAATGATGTTTTTTTGCCTCATACACCTCACGAATAATAATTAGGGTCTTTAACTGTGGTTTCAAGTCATTCTGATGTCGTTCAGGATGCATTTGACCGTTAAACGCATGTTTTGGCCATTTACGACACACGGAGTGTGTTTTCAGCCACCACGGTCACACGACACCTTTGATTGATGTGCCAACTAGATGAAAATTTCAAAGTTTAACCACCCTTTTTTTCGTAAGATTTCATGGCATTCTGAGGTCATTCGGCTGGTTTTGACCACCCCACGCACGTTTTTCAAGCGTGCCAAACACGTAAAAAACACATATTCAACCATGCCACCCAAACAGCGGGTCTGAATGACGTGAAATATTTTTTTACACCTCACGAATAAAAATTAGGGTGTTTTGTGTGATTTCAAGTCATTCCAATATCGTTCGTTATATATTTGACCATAAAACACATGTTTTGGCCATTTACGACACGCAGAGTGTGTTTTCAGCCACCACGGTCAAACGACACCTCCAATTGACATGTCATCTAGACAACCATTTCACAATTCACCCACCCTTTGTTTTTGTCCGATTTCATGGTATTCCGAGGTCGTTCAGCCAGTTTTGACCACCCCATGCAGGATTTTCAAGCGCGCCAAACACCTAAAAAACACATATTCAGTCGTGTCATGCAAAACGTGCGTACGAATGACATTTAGTCTCCTCATACACCTCGGGAATAATAATTAGGGTGTTTTTGTGTGATTTCCTGTCATTACTATGTCGTTCGGTATGCATTTGACTGTAAAACACATGTTATGGCCATTTACGACACTTAGAGTGCGTTTTCGGCCACTGCGGTCACACGACACCTCCGATTGATGTGCCGTCTAGCCAACCATTTCACAATTCATCCACCCATTGTTGTCATCCGATTTCATTATATTATAAGGTTGTTTGGATGGTTTTGAACACCCCACGCATGCTTTTCAAGCACACCAAACACTTAAAAAACACATATTTAGTCGTGTCGTGCAAACCGCGCATCCGAATGACATGTCTTCTCCTCTTACACCTCAAGATAAATAATTAGTGTGTTTTCATGTGATTTCAAGTCATTATGATGTCGTTCGATATGCATTTGACTGTTAAAAGCATGTTTTGGCCATTTACAACACCCGAAGTGCGTTTTCAGCCAATGCGGTCACACAACACCTCCGATTGACGTGCTGTCTAGCCGAACATTTCAAAATTCACCCACCCTTTGTTTTCGTCCGATTTAATGGAATTATGAGGTCGTTCAACCGATTTTGACCACCCCACACACGATTTTCAAGCACACCACACACCTAAAAAACACATATTCAGTTGTTCCATGAAAACCACGCATCTGAATGATGTGTTGTCTCCTCATACACCTAAAGAATAATAATTATGGTGTTTTGGTGTGATTTCAAGTCATTCCAATGTCGTTCGGGATGCATTTGACCGTTAAACGCATGTTCTGGCCATTTACGACATGCAGAGAGAATTTTCGGCCACTGTGGTCACACGACACCTCCGATTGACGTGCCATCTAGCTGACCATTTTACAATTCACCCACCCTTTGTTGTCGTCTGATTTCATGGCATTATGAGGTTGTTCGTCCATTTTCGACCACCCCACACACGTTTTTCACGCGTGCCAAACACCTAAAAAACACATATTCAGCTGTGCCATGAAAACCGTAGGTCCGAATGACATTCTATCTTTTCATACACCTCAAGAATTATAATTAGGTTGTTTTTGTGTGATTTCAAGTCATTCTGATATCGTTCGGTATGTATTTGACCGTAAAACACATGTTTTGGCCATTTACGACACGCAGAGTGTGTTTTCAGCCACCGCGGTCACACACCACCTCTGATTGACGTTCCATTTGGCCGAACAATTCAAAATTCACCCACCCTTTGTTTTCGTCCGATTTCATGGCATTCTGAGGTCGTTCAGCTAGTTTTGACCACCCCACGCATGTTTTTCAAGCGCATCGAACACCTAAAAAACACATATTTAGCCGTGCTGTGCATCTGAATGACATGTCGTCTCCTAGTTCACCTCATGAATAATAAATAGGGTTTTTTCGTGTTATTTCAAGTCATTATAATGTTGTTTGGTATGCATTTGACCGTAAACTACAAGTTTTGGCCATTTACGATACGTAGAGTGCATTTTCGACCACCATAGTCACATGACACCTATGATTGATGTGTCGTCTGGCTGACCATTTCAAAATACACCCACCCTTTGTTGTCATCTGATTTTATATCATTTTGAGGTCGTTCGGCCGATTTTGACCACCCCACGCACGCTTTTCAAGCGCGCCAAACACCTAAAAAACACATATTCAATAGTGCTGCGTAAACCACATGTCTGAATGACGTTCTGTCTCCTTTTACACCTCACAAATAATAATTAAGGTGTTTTCATGTGATTTCAAGACATTTCGATGTCGTTCAGTATGTATTTTACCATTAAACACATGTTTTGGTTAATTACGACATGTAGAGTGCGTTTTCGGCCACCACGGTCACACGATACCTCCGATTGATGTGTCGTCTGGCCGACCATTTTTCAATTCACCCACCCTTTGTTTTAGTCTGATGTCATGCCATTCTGAGGTCTTTCGACCAGTTTTGACCACGCCACACAATGTTTTCAAGCACACCAAACACATAAAAAACACATATTCAGCTGTGCCGCGCAAACTGCACATCTGAATGGTGTTTCATCTCTTATAACACCTCAAGAATAATAATTATGGTTTTTTCATGTGATTTCAAGTCATTATGATGTAATTTGGTATGCATTTGACCATAAAACAGATGTTTTGGCCATTTACAACATGCAGAGTGCGTCTTCGGCCACCGCGGTCACACGAAACCTCTAATTGATGTTTTGTCTAGGTGGCCATTTCAAAATCCACTCACCCTTTGTTGTCGTCTGATTTCATGGCATTCCGAGGTCATTCGGCTAGTTTTGACCACCCCACGCATGCTTTTCAAGTGTGCCGAATGCCTAAAAAACACATATTCAGTCGTGCCGTGAAAACCGCGCGTCCAAATGATGCGTCGTCTCCTCGTAAACCTCACGAATAATAATTAGGGTGTTTTCGTGTGATTTCAAGTCATTTCAATGCCATTCGGCATGCATTTGACCGTTAAATGCATGTTTTGGCCATTTACAACACATGTAGTTCGTTTTCAGCCAGCGTGGTCACACGACACCTCAGATTGATGTGTCTTCTTACCAACCATTTTAAAATTCACTAAACCTTTTCTTTCGTCTGATTTCATGGAATTTGGAGGTCATTCAGCCGGTTTTGACCACTCCAGAGACGCTTTTCAAGCACACTAAACACCTAAAAGACACATATTCAGTTGTTCCGCACAAACTGCGAGTCTGAATGATGTGTTGTCTTTTCTTACACTTCAAGAATAATAATTTGGGTGTTTTTGTGTGATTTAAAGTCATTAAGATATTTTTGGGTATGTATTTGATTGTAAAACACATGTTTTGGCCATTTACGACACGCAGAGTGCGTTTTCGACCACCGCGGTCACACTACACATCCTATTGATTTTTCATCTATCCAACCATTTCACAATTCACCCATCCTTTGTTGTCATCTGATTTCATGGTATTCTGAAGTCGTTCGGCCGGTTTTGACCACACCACACACATTTTTCAAGCCCGCCAAACACCTAAAAAACACATATTCAGTCGTTCCACACAAATCGCATGTCTTAATGACATTTAGTCTCTTTGTACACCTCACGAATAATAATTAGGGTGTTCTCCTCTGATTTCAAGTCATTCTGATGCTGTTCGGTATTCATTTGATCGTAAAACACATGTTTTGGCCATTTACGACACGCAGAGTGCGTTTTTGGCCACCACAGTCACACAACACCTCTGATTGACATTTCTTCTGGACGAACATCTCAAAATTCCACCACCCTTTGTTGTCGTCCGATTTCAAGGCATTCCGAGGTTGTTCGGCTGGTTTTGACCACCCACACACGCTTTTCAAGTGCACTTAACACCTAAAAATTACATATTCAGTCGTGCTACGCAAACCGCACATCTGAATGATGTGTCCTCTCCTTGTACACCTCAATAATAATAATTAGGGTTTTTTGTGTGATTTAAAGTAATTTAGATGTTGTTCAACATGCATTTGACCGTTAAACGCATGTTTTGGCCATTTTAGACACGTGGAGTGCATTTTCGGCCATCGAGGTCACACGACACCTCTGATTGATGTGTCGTCTGGATGACCATTTTGAAATTCACTGAACCTTTGTTGTATTCTGATTTCATGGCATTCCAAGGTCGTTCAACCAGTTTTGACCACCCCACGCATGCTTTTAAAGCGTGCCAAACACCTAAAAAACACATATTCAGCCGTGCCGCACAAATCACATGTTCTAATGACATTCCATCTCCGCATACACCTCATGAATAATAATTAGGGTTTTTCCTATGATTTGAGGTCATTTCGATGCCATTTGGCATGCATTTGACCGTTAAATGCATGTTTTGGCCATTTACGAAACGTAGAGTGCGTTTTCGACCATCACGGTCACACAAAACCTCTTATTGAGGTGGAGTTGACTCGTACCCATCAAAATTGACTAATGTATCATTGTCCTAAAGTATCAACACAATCCTAATGCGTTTGATCATTTTTCCATCTGCCAGTTTTTGTTTTCACTTAAAATCCGGTCCATTTCAAATAAAAGTGAGACACTTTGTGTGGTACCAGCCACACCGTGCCTCAGATTGATGCGAAGTTGACTCATACACATCAAAAATGTCTCATGGATCATTGTGCAAAAGTATCAATAGAATCTGAATACATTTGGTCCATTTTCCGTATGGTAGTTTTTGTTTTCACTTAAAATGATGTCCATTTCAAATAAAAGTGAGACACTTTGAGTGGTACCGGCCAAACCATGCCTTAAATTGAGGCGGGGTTGAGTCTTACATGTCACATATGACCCATGGATAATTTTCCAAAAGTATCAACACAATCCAAATATGTTTGGTCGGTTTTCCATTTTCCATTTGTTTTTACATAAAAGGGTGTCCATTTTAAACAAAAGAGAGACACTTTGAGTGATACCATCCACAATGTGCCTCGAATTGAGATGGGGTTGAATCGTACACATCACATAGGACTCATTGATCGTTTTCCTAAAGTATCAACAAAATAAGAATGCGTTTGGTTGGTTTTCCATATGCCAGTTAGGCAAATCGTGCAACAAAAGTGATAATATCTTATACTAAAACTGTAGACATTGTGCAAGATTTTCATCCCCTAGTTCATGGTTAGGGAAAATAATGCACATTGCTTCTAATATATATCCCTATATGGTTTGTATAAACCTTGTGGGATGGACTTAAATTTTTTATTAACCGTGAGGCATAGTTTTTTTACGCCGACCGGGGTCCCGATCTTTGAAAATCCCCAGAAGCCCCATAAAACATTATAAAACCATTATGCTTACATATTTGGTCAGAAATAAAGAGTTATACTGAATTCAAAAATATTCATACCAGAGTTAAAACCCAGGTTCAAAAATAAAGAGTTATACATAATTCAAAAATGTAATGGATCAATCTGCCCCTGATCACCATCACCATCACCACTGTCATCATCAGCCTAATCCTTGTCGCCATCTCTATCCTCGTCTTCGTCCTTGTCATCATCCCCATGATCATCCTTGGCTCCATCCTCACCCTTGGCCCTATATTCTCCCTCTTCCTCATCCTTATCCTCGCCCTCATACTCTTCAGCATCCTCGTCATCACCAGGAAGATCATCATCTCGACCGCCACTAGAACTGTCTCCTTATGCATTGAATAATGCACCCATCGGCAACATATATATCTGAAAATCCCCATTGGCCTCTGGTGGAAGTGGTGAAGATAAATCTTTGATTAGTTTCATAAATTATTTCACCCTCATTTGAACCTATTATTTCAACTCTATGACCCTTTTATTAGACTGTCTTGCATGCTCCTTGACCTGTTCCAACTCGGTGGTACTAGAATGGATACCTGGAGAGGACCAATACCTCTTCGGGACTATATTCTTACCAGGTTGGCAGCATACTCGACCAGAGTACTCATCTCCCAAAACCTGATATAAATGATCATGTGGACCTAATTTTTTCGGCTCCTGGGCATCAAGGGCCTCTAAAGCAGCCAGTTAAAAATATTACTAGATTATTAAATTTCAAAATAGATATTAAAATTTGAAATAATCAAATAAAAACTTACAATCTTTTCTTTTGTCGGTTAATTAACCATAGTTCCATATTTTTTCCTTCTACTCAAGAAAAACAATTTTGCTCAAGGGAGACGTCTTTAAATATTAAATTCGTGCTTCTGTAATGACATTGAAACAATATAATGTGAAAGTATAATCATATATTCAATATTCAATAAATAACATAATTTAAGTATGAAACAATAAAAAGGGAAAGTCCTAAAGAAAAATTATAAACAACTATATCGTACCAGTTGCTTCTCATGATTTGACATAGTAGTGAGCCCCAAAGTGTGGAGGTATTTCTTTGAATCAATGTTTTTTTGTTTTTTCAGAAGCTTCCTAAATAATTTTTAAAAATAAATAAGATAATATTAATGCAAAATATGAAAATTGTCATTCAAATACCTCAAATGGTATTAATACCTTAAATTTGGCAGTTACCCAATGGGTAATCATTTGGAGATATTTCTCTATCATGCAGTCATCCACGATAGGTACTGTCTCCAACTCTGTACCCACTCTATCACACCAGCCAACATACAGCTCCTGCTTATAACCTCTCCAAATCTCTCCTAACTCCTTTAAACAAGCTGGTCGTGCACCTTCACCATCAAGGAAGTTAAACAGAAGGTGACACCCAATAGATTAATTCATATTAATAAAAAAAATACTACATTAAATCCAATAGATTCTTTACCCAAATTTGTGCCCATACATTATCCTTGACTTAGTGTGGAAGATGTCTCCCAGAGAGAGGTCAAACTAGAATGATGTCAGAGTATTTGGCTAGTGTCGCCAAAAAACCCCGACATTCATGCCCAGATTTATCAATCATCTGTCCATCATCATTATATTCAACCATCATCTGTGTCTGGCGGTTCCATACCGCACACAAGGGAGTACTCCCCCTCCCCTGCCTCCTATCAGTAGATGAATCTGTTATTAAAGAAAAAAATATTAGTAAAAGTTATAATAAAAATAAATTTTGGTATAAAAATTTGTTAGAGTTATTTAAATATACTTGTGGTAGTTGGATCAATGGGCGTCACTGGATGTGAAGAAGCTAAAGGAATATCCTGTATAGGTGGAGTGTCCCTCAGTGTGTGCTCCTCAGCCACATACTGTGTCGGAGAAAGAGTCATAGAAGGTGGAATATAATAGCTCAGAGATAATGAACCAGAAGGAAAAGATGAGGGCACAGATGTCTAGCCAACTGGTAGTGTAAACATCAGAGGCCTAATTATCTCGTGTGTCCCTAAAGACACACCCGGATCAAAATGGGATGTAGAAGATATGTCTGTGGTAGGGGCATAGTCCAATTGGGTACGACCAGTGGATCGTCTAACTCTCGCACCACGAGCCGTCGTACCACCGGCCTCAATACCAGGACCACCAGATGATCGTCTAACTCTGACACCACCCCCTCCTACCACCAGCCTCTTTACTAGGAGCAATATCAGGCTCCTCATCGGATATCTCTCATCTAGGTGGTGGATCCTGAAAAAAAGATTAACACAAAAGTAAACACATGATATTATAAGTTATTTAAATATATATATTTGAAATAAAATACTCACAATAGGGATGAGTGGAGGAACAACCATCTGTGTCATGCGGTGATTATTTTATATCATCTTTTTCCGCTGCATCTCTTCAATGGGTGTCATTTCCTGCAATGAAAACATATATGGAAGTAATTAGAAACAGATAACTAATGTTTAACCCAAAAAACAAAATATATAAAAAATATTCTGATAAAAAACCATAAAGAAATAGAAGATTTATAGTGGTTAAAAGGTAAGAACTAGGATTCACAATCTGAATGATGTAGGTGTATTCATTGAATCATGTCCCAATTGATTTTAGAGAGGGACCTTCAATAGTTATAAGTATGGATTTGATTAGAAACACCTATAAAAAGGATATCCAAGAATTTTGATGCCCCAAACCAGGATTCCACTCATTAGTGACCCGAACCTAGATTCCCACATGGCCTTAATCACATCTACCAAAATTCCAAATGCTATTGACTAATAGTGAGAGCCTTTACTGTGTCTGGGGAAGACTATTCCTTCATTACCTAAGCTGCACAATATTAATATTATTAGTTAAAAAGTGGAAGAAAGATAACAATGGGATAATATTGAAAATGGATGAAAATAACCAAATCAGTAATACCAACTAATAACAGAATCATAAACCGAATGATGGTAATGTATGTCATGTATAAAGAAGAAAAACATAGTTACAACTACTTGGAAGTAGTACTATACAAGAGGCTCAATAAATTCTAAAATTCGACCTAGCTTCTTGAGCTACAACCAAATCATCTAGTTTATCGGTGGAAAGAGTGTGAGTCATGTCAATAACTCGAAATCCACAATCATCAATAAAGGTGCATTGCCTCATCATTGAATCAAACCATTGGTAAAGGGAAGAGTTTTACCGACGGTTTCACACAACCGTTGGTAAAAGAGGACTTCAAGGCCCCTTTATAGGCATCCAAAATAAGGAAATATGCCCCAGGTAACATTATGTGTTATAGGAATCCCAAATCATTCACTCATGTTCAATAAATCATTCTTGGAACCTTTATAGTCATACCTTTAATTACCAAATTAGTTCCCCAAGTCAAGCGCACCTCATGGGTGGATAAATTTTAGGCTTCCACACTAATAGGTTGTTCATGGCTTGTAAAAATGTTTAATTTCATTGAGTATAGACAAAAACATTTATTTTTAAATTTTAGATTAAAAATAATTTATGTCAATGATAACAAGATTACTGAATTAAACTTGTGACTTATCTAACATTGTTATGGATGTATACACATGCCAACATGGATAGAGAAAAGTACCCCACCATCATAAAAGTGAGTATTGGCCAAGAAAGAGACATAATATACAACATACAGTGAGAACCATATTTAATTGACCCTAAAGTTATATTAGTACAATCATCTTAGGAAGCCAATTATCACTCATGACTAACCATGCCACTTTAAACAACCAGGAGTGTATGAGTTTTCTCTCTGATCTTAACAACATCATCACACATTCTTACCATGATGTGAATCATGTGGATTATGGGTGATATTAACACAAAATTACCAACAATACCAAGCCTTTTAAGAAATGAAAATTTATGGATGATATTAACACATAATTCATTTTGAATCAAATTTGGTTCACTGTCAAATCCCAACACACACACCCAAATCAAATAGAAAACCAAAGTCATAGACACCCAAATCAAAACAGAAAACCAAAACAGTAGATGAAGAATATTAAAATGAAAGTATCACTTACAAATTAGAAGTGTAGAACTAAGAAATTTTGAAAATGGATCTGAATGAAGGATTTCCGTAGTAGGGTAAACAGAATCTCGCTTCTCCACTTCACCAAAATAAAAACATAAAAACAAAATAGTAGATAAAGTATCACTTACAGAATACAAGTGAATAACTGATAAATCTTAATGATGGAAGGATTTTGGCTGTAGGGGAAGGAAAATCCCAATTCACCTTTCTGTTTAGGGCTGCATTCACACAGAATGGGGGAGTCTGAGCTTCTGTGAATTTGAGAAAAAAATTTCCCAAAGGATTGTAAAAACCATTGGGAAAGTTATCCTTTACCAAGGGTTTTTAAAAACCATTGGTAAAAGATGATTTTAACCTCTCTATACCAATAGTTTTATTAAACCATTCGTATAGAGTATAATTTTCCCAATGGATTTTCAAAACCGTTGGGAAAAGATGATTTAACCAGTTTTACCAAAGGTTTCCTTAAACCATTGGTAAAAGTACTCTACAGGCATTAGGAAAACCTCCCTTTCCAATAGTGCACATGAATATTCAATAAAACCTGAGAAAAATAGAGTTAATCAAAACCACAAAAGCATAAATTAAACCAGGATATCAACCCCCTACTCCTACACACCCCTAGACCACCCCCTACTCACTGCACACCCCTACTTACACCCCCCTGCACACCCACATCCCCCTCACCCTACCCCCTACACACCCCTAGTGCTCCCCCTTCTATACACACCAATCCCTCCCCCTCCTATACACACCCACCCCCTCCCCAACCCCTTATTCCTCCCCCAATAGCAGCCCACCCCCACTCCACTACACGAGTCGCCTCCCCCTACATCAGTACCCCATACACCAAAACCCCCTACCCCTGTAGACCCCCATTCAACCCTTGCACCACCCCTCCCTCTTTCACCCCACCTACACCCCCTCCCCGCCTCTGCAGACCCCCTGCCCCTATAGACCCCCATGCCCCTGCCCTATGCCCCTGCCCCTATAGACCCCCTGCACCCTCCTCCTCTCCCTTCCCCTATAGACCCCTCCCCCTGCCCCTACAGATCCCCCTACACCCTCCCCCCGTATACCCCACCTGTACAATGACATACATAATGATTAAAAATATAAAAATAATCATATGGAAACAAAAAACATATATATTTATGACATGCCTGGAGACTACCATCGGAGGTGCACTAGATTGAGTTCAGCTACAAAAGAAATTTAAATGATAAGAAACATTAGGGGGAGAAACTAATAGTATAAAGATAAAAGAATCACAAAATAATGGAAAATTTGATTACATACCGTCGTAGGTGTGCCATAAGAGGTAGAGGGGCCGCCTTAGAGCATAGTCAACGAGGAGGTACGATGGTCATGTTAGAGGAGGATACAATTCAATATGTTAATAATAAAACTTAACTAGTATATAAAAAACATAGATCATAATAAAATAATTCAATATATGTAGAAACAGATAGAAACAGAATAATACAATTCAATATCATAATAATCAAACTTGACATTATAATAAAATTCCACAATATTAACATTCCAAAAATATAATTTACCTCAATAGTGAGTCTCAATATCAGTATCATCAGAATCTTGATAACCCTCATCTACTCCTCCTCCAAAAACACAATCACCACTTCTCACACCATCACCACCTCTCACACTGCCAACATCATCATTGACATCAACATCGGTACCGGCACCGGCACCGACACTAGCACTAGGTCTGGCTCTGGGTCCATCTTTAGATCCGGCTCTGGCAGAAGAATATACATAATCAGAACGCATCAACATATAATAGGTATCAACTACTACAACTACTTATGGTGGAAGTTTAGATGAAAGGGAATACATAACTTTCATAATATTTTCAGTTATTGCCTTTTTAAATTTTTGAGTTGCTTCTTTGATTGTGACATTAATTTCTTCCACTATGACCAAACCAGAACCAGTACTCAAAGAAACGCTATAGGAAGACCAGTATCAGGACAATAAAATCTTCTTTCCTGGTCGAAAACACACTCTGACCTGATGATCACCCCTTAATACCTGATGTAGATGGTCGTGCAGGCCCAAATTTTTATGTTATTTTTCTTCCATTGCCTTAAAATCATTTTTTTGATTGATAAATAACAAAAATTAAAATGATAAAATAATATAAGGAATTAAATTCAGTAAAAACAAATGAAATATAAATATAATTAAAATCACATTTTCATTATCGATTTTTATCATAGTACTATCTTTCTTTTTTATGCTAATATAAAACAAAGTAGAGTGAGGAACACGACCCTCAATATTCATTGGCTTTTTTCTGGAAAAAACGAAGAAATAAGTCAAAATTTGAAGTAAAAAAAATTACACTAAACCAAGATAAATATTTTAAATTTTAAATTACCTATGTTTTCTCATGATCTAAGAGTGATGTGGGTCCATGAGTATAAATGTGTTTCATTCCACTCTTATTTCTTTTATTTCTGTCTGATTTATTTTATAAAGAAATAATTATATAATTTCATTGACATAAATTAAACAAGTAATTTATACATTAAAAATCATTTTCAAATAAATAAATGAATATATATATATATATATAAATTTCACAAATACCTTAAACTATAGACTCTTCCAATAGATGATAATATCTTTGTATTGTGATAATGAGAAATCATGAATCACTAATAATTCATCAAGCTCCATACAAACTCTCTTTTTTCCAAGCAAGATATAATTCATACTTGTATGGTCTCCACATTTCACTTAAATCCATTAACCTTGCAGCCTTGGCATTTTTTCAATCAGGAAAATTATATCAAAACTACAATGGATACAATATTTGTTAATAAAATATTATAAATTAATACATATAAAATGTGATTTACATTACTTACCCAGATCTCTACCTGTACATTGTTCTTTATTTATTTTCCAACTTCCCTCCAACTTATTGGTTGAAGCAGAATGATATTTTTGTGTCTAGAAAGTGTTCCCATAAATCTTTTACATTTTGTACCATTTTTTAATTATTTCACTATCCTCAATGTATTCAACCATGATTTTCATGTGTTGATTACAATCCTCTCTCATTTTTTGTGTGGTATCGTCATCTGGTAGATACTGGGGATATCATGAAAAACAAATAATGGAAAATAATATATGTGAATTTATCATTAATCACTAATAGAAATGTTTAAACACAAACTAGTAGATGGGGGATCTGCTGACCCTTGAAGAGCGGCATCTAGAGGGGGATCACCCTCTTTGGTAGGTTAGATATCTATAATAAGAATAATCTGTATAATAGATGATGATACACCTAATGATGGAGGGTGAAAACCCGATGGATAACATTATACAGATGAGGGTGATTATAAATATGGGTATGCAGGTGGGATATATGGGGGCGTAGTTCCCTATACAGTGGATAATTGGAAAAGAAAATAAGGGGGGATGGTAGTCTGAGAACAACCATTCGATGTGGGTGCAAGAAGAATGGGATATGAAAAGGGTGGGTATGGATAATATGGAGGTGGCATAATGGGAGGGTGACCTCCTAGTGAATCAAGCGACATAGTAGTTGGCTGAACTGTAGAATCAGTACCCCCACCATACTATCAGCCTAAGTAGCATAATCCAATCGTCTCCTCGGTGATGTAGCCTAAAAGAACATAGATGATAATATAAAATGAACGATAACAAGATAATTAATTAGAAAGTCCATAATATTCAAACATAAGTTTTACTTAAAGTGTTGCCTAGAGGAGACATATGTTGTTCATTTCTCTATATTCTTCTATTTCTTCTAGTATCATCATAATCAGAAATATTTACCTGAAAATCTAAAATAATATTCTCAAATAAATAAAAATAATAAAAATGTAATATAATACAATTGTATCATAAAACAATGAGATACATTTTCATTTGTACTATTTATATTGATAAAAAATATCAATACTTTTCTAGGTTCATGAATTACTAGATATGTGCTTAAACATAAATTAATCAAACTATTAATAGTTTTATATTCAAAAATGGTATAAAATATACTAGTTAATTTGATATCACATATGAATGTTTAAAAAAACATACAATATTGCGATAATATGTTGTAAATTTATACAATGTGTCAATTCTATGTGTGCTATGTGACAATTTATGGTTCAAAATTTGTTCTAACAATTAAATCACCTGTTTAATCAAATGCAATATTTAGATAAATACTGACAGGTTCATCTATAACATCATTTTCATCCATGTATTTTTCAAAAATATGTCTTGGAATGACATCAACAATAACAACAAATTTTTATTGTAGTGGGTCAGTTACATAAAACACCTGTCTAGCTTGTGCCACAAGAATATAAGGTTCATCATTATAAAGTTGGAGATTCATATCAATCACACTAAATCCAAATATATAAATATTCATCCTTTTCATGTCATTAAATAAAACCACTTTCATTTCATCATTGTGACATGACCATGTGTATAGTAATCTAATAAAATGATTCTTTCAATAACACCTTAATATGATATATTTTCTGATTGAGGTTATCTATTAGATGCACTCACATAACAATATGTTGTGACACTTATCGTGACACCGTCATGCTATGTTTCCATTTTTTTCACAGCTATTTATGAAAAATTTATCTCCATTGACAACCATTGCCTTACAATCGCATACCACATCATTTGGACCAAATGAAAATTCCCTTACTTCATCTGATACTTCATTCATTGGTAGAGTTAAAACCTAAAAGATACCAACATTGAATATTAAATAGAGACATGTGATTATGATATGAGAAGAAAAAAAATAAAATCTATTACCTTTTAATTTAACCAAGAAGAAAATTTTGTGTTGTGCAACATTTCCTTCCTCTTAATAGACACATAGCAGTGTCTCTTTTTTAAAATTTCTAAATGTTCTCTATAGATATAATAGATTTAAAATTTCAGAATATTTAAAGAAATCACATAATAAAAAAATATATATATTTACTTGATTACATACTTGATATAATCATTTATCCCACTATAATTGAATAATACTGTACGATGATCCAGTTCTCACTCTTCCCCACTTAAAGTACACAATGAGTATGATCAAGATATCCCCCCTATTTAGGGCAGTGAAGGAAATTCATGCTTAGTAGGATCATATTGCTCATCTCCTATTCTCATTAGTCAATTAGACCTCGTAGTGACGTTTTCCATGTACGATAACCAGAAATCCATGCATTCTTATGTAAAATAGAATTTCATAATAGAGCCTTCAGGATGATATTTATTTCTCACATAATATTTCAATGTAAACACCATTATTTTGGTATGATACATCCACCGACTCAAAAATAGGACCACCAAAAATAACATTTTTGGGAAGATGCACATTTAGATGTAACATACATGTGAAAAATGATAGTGGGAAAATTTTCTCCAAGACGTAAATAATAATCGGGACATCTCTCTTCAATTTATAAACAACACTTATGCTCAGTATTTTGGAGAAAAGGTCTTGATAAAAATTATATAACTTAATCACAACAACTCTAAAATTATGTGAATGTAAATGCCGAATGGAAATAGAAATCAACTCATGTAAAAAGACATGGTAATAATGATTTTTAAGAGATTTTAGTTTCACATATTGTGTATTCACCATTTTCAAAATATTACTTAACTAACCATATGGTACCTTAAATCTTTCAAGACATGAAGAAATTATTTCTTCTTCACATTTTTCATCGAAGAAAAGGTAAAATGGACTTTCCAATTATTTTGAAAAATTATTTCAGGGTGAAGTCTTTCTCTTATACCTCAATCCATCAAATCATGATGAGACCGCAAACTGTCCTTTATTTTTCCTTTGACATTTGAAAGTGTAGCAAGTAACATCTCATAAATGTTTTTCTCAATATTCATTACATCCAAAAAATGACATAATAAATTCAATGACCAATATTCCAACTGAATAAATATGAGTTTCTTTCTCAGATTTCTATTATAATTTGAATCAACATTATTTTGATTTATTATATTTGATTCACTTATGCCAAGAACAAAATTCAAACCATCACGTTATTTAACAATATCATTCCCTGACATTCCTTGAGGTGTATCTTCTATCTTGATGGAATTATCGTATTATCTCCGATTTTTTCTGTATATATGATCCTTATTTGGAAATCATTGATGCCCTATGAATCTAAATATTCATCGAAACATTAATCTTCAAGAATGTTTATTTTTCATACAAATAGGGAAGGATAATTTCCCTTTAGTAATCTAACCAAACATCATTATATAGGCATGTAAATCATTTATCATCCATAATAAAGTTGCACAAAACATAAAGTAATCCTTTATGAATGAATCATACACTTTTGAACCAACAATACAAAGCTACTTTAACTCCTCTATTAATGGATTCAAGTATATATCAATATAATTTCTACGATCACTAGGACTAGATATCAATATATTCTTGATAGTAAACGAATTATTCATACACATCAATGAAGAAAAGTTATAAATGTGAATAAAAATAGGTCAAGTACTGTGTGGAGTATGCATTTGATGAAATGGGTTGAAACCACCATATGATAATCCCAATATAACATTTCATGGGTTAGATGCAAAATCAGGATGTAACCTATCAAATTTCTTCAATGACAACCCATCTACAGAATTCACTATTTCATCATTTTTCCTATTTCATTCATCTTCATTCCATCTCATTTTCCTTACCATTTATTCTGACATAAATTTTTTTTGAAGCCTAGTAATTAAAGGGAAGTGCCACATTACTTTATATGGTATGAAAGAATGAGTTCCCTCTTTATTAGTCTTCCACCTTGATGTTCCATACTGTTTTCACTTACTCAAATGTACATTTTCCTTTCAGAATAGATAACAATATTTGGGGAAATAATGAATCTTAATAGATGAAACTCAAAATTTTTCAACCAAATTTGATGCCATGTAATAATTTTATGGAATAAATGCATCATTAAGAAGTAAATACTTAATAAATGTAATGATATTTTTGACCAAAATATTACTGAATCCATAAATTGTTTTCCCATGATATAATTGCATTAAAAACTCAAGTTTTCTCATATCTCAACCTGCATGATATACTAGGGTATTTTCCTCTTCCATTATCATTATTACACTCTCAATATCATCATCCTGATTAATAGATGAAATCTGTGTTTTGGTATTTATTTCCTCTTACACAGGTCTACATGAAGAGCTGGCTTCAGAAACAAAATGAAACCGATCAAAAATCATAATCTTCATACTAATCTTTTTATTGAATTTATGTCTTCACCACATGATCTTTTTATCCATTGTGATACCAAACATGATTTTTTTTTGGAAACCATGTTTAGTTATATGGAAACTCACTTCCTCATGAGTTAACCATGGTCTTCAAACACAATAAAAACATAATCATCAAATCAATCAACCATCTGAATAATTTGTGAATGCAAAGTCCAAAAAATATCATAACTCCTTCTAAAATTCATCAGTGTTCTGATAAATTTTTTGCATCCAGTATCTATCCATTCTAAGGAAAATAAACATACCTTGTATAAGTAATATATAAAATAAATTAACATTATATGTATTATTTCATAAGATAATAAGTAATCATCAATAACATGTCAATAAAAAATCATAAAAAATATATTAAAATTATGGTTTAGGGAATTCATAAATGTTTTAAATTATAAAAAATCACGAATAGTTACACATATGTTCCAATATTGAGGATTGATTATTGTAAAAAGAGTTTATATGAAATCTAAGAGATAATAATAATAAATTCCAAAAAGTTTTTGGACAGATTCACAATGAGTTTTGATGTTTTCTATTAATTCTACAAAGATTTATTGAAATTTAGAGATATTTTGAAAATTTAAACCATATCATATACCATAGTGTGTATAAGGACACAAATATACCATATTTTTTTTAAGGAAGCCATTCCGTTGTTTATTTTTAATCATGGAGTATAACACATCACCATAGTGAAAATGGGAATGAGGGGCCACATCTAAAAGAATCAATAAATTACCAAAAATTAGGGCTCACTACCATCATCACTAAGTCCAAATGGGAATTATGTTCCACATATTGGTTTGAATTACATCACATAATAAGTGGGTGATGAAAAATATCTGGGAGAAATATTCTATCTCAAGATTCATGATGAATATGGAAATTATTCCCCCACACCATGTAGAGAGTAAAAACATTATAAGGGTCAACACATGTCATTTTTCTCATTAAAAAAAATTTCATATCATCATAGGCCATAGGGTTAATAATGAAACAAAAAAAATGAAATAATCATTCTATTCCAAGATAAAATAATTTCACTAGATGATTTCTCCACTCATCCCTCTTT
This sequence comes from Viscum album, assembly GCA_963277665.1. NCBI lineage: Eukaryota > Viridiplantae > Streptophyta > Magnoliopsida > Santalales > Viscaceae > Viscum > Viscum album. Next base: position 623,819,500 of record OY728132.1, on the reverse strand, counting down.
TATAAGTTACTAGTTTCTAATTAGTTATTTAATAACTATTACTAAATATTACTTTAATGGCCATGTTAATAATTATATTCCATTAATTATACAATTTACTACTTCACTTAATTATCTATTTAATTATATTTTACCTATAAGGCATGACCTCTGCTTACAACTCCTTGTATAATCTCATAAGGTAATGCTAACCATCTAGGAGAAAACCAATGATAACTAGCCTCTTAATCAACCAAACAACAAAATATATCCTAAATGAAAACCTTAATAATAATGCCGCAAGAAAACTCTATTAAGTGTACTTACTACTCTTCTAGAACCAAAATTACTTCTCTATATCCCTTACATATTTTAACAATATTAATCATAAGTTAACACATCATTTTATGTAATCTTTTCCACTAATATAAATTATATATTGATATTATTTATTACCATCACTATTTTATCTCCACTATTACTTAAAATCCAGCATTAATTTATTATAATAAGTGGACACACATGAAAATATGACAATTCATATTTTAATTAATTCAAGGTAGCATCCTTTAAGGAATGTTTTAGCAGGTTGTATTTATTCTTTTCCATTGTTCATTACAATTATAGATTCTATAATTTCTTTCTATTTTTACCACAATATTGTCATTTAGTTACTCCCATTGGACTAATAATTTATGGTGATCATTTCAAAACAAAACAGCTAAACACACACATATTTTTCATCTTAATATCAATAATCATTGCGTCAGTACATGAATAAACAATATAAATAACACATCCATGAAGAATACCCCTTTATTTCATATTATCATTTCCATTTCAAATTCACTTCCTAGAATTTCTTTCCAATATATATCCCAATTACCAAATGAAATCATATAGAAAAGTTGTGTGTGGTAAGTATATAATCACCAAATAGAATACAAAGGAACTCATATTCATATTATATTTCTTATTCCTTTCCATTTTCCCTATTCTTTTCATTCCCAAAACACTTCCCAAATTTGATTTCCAAATACTCCCATTTATCATAGATGAACACATATTATAATATCCAAAACATATACTACCCAATCCATATAACAATGATATAGAAACAAAAATATTTCATGTATGAATTTAAAGGAGAAGAATAACTTAAACAATAAGACATAAATTAAATGTACATTGCATAAATTAAAAGGAATAAGTGAAATTAAATGCCCTCTTCCCTTGAATCAAAAAAATTTCCAAGACAAGAGTATGATGTTAAAATTTATCAAGTAAATTGGAAGCCATCCATCATAACTATATCATATCCACTAAGCATGAGGAGAGAGTATAGTCATAACTTGATATCTAGAGTTTGGGCAACGTTGATTCTTAATTTCTTAGTACCTTTCAAGAATACAAGATAAAAAATGTCAATACCTTGTCTCAATAAAAATCTCAAAAAATGTTTAAAATGTTCCACAATATATCAAGAACATAATATTCTAGAAGACCATCGAAAAAATATAAATCCCCTTCCTCAATAAACTTGGAATTTACTGTTATTGAGGAAGGTGAAAGTGCACATAAAAGAATATATAAGGAGTTCCCACCATCCTGTTACACATCAATTTTTATCCATTAATCCAATAGAGCCATTTATCCATGCTACTATAAAACATATTTACAAAAATTGATACTAATCAAAGATACTGTTGGTGGGGAGTCATCGAAGGAGGAAAATTGGAGGGCATAGAGGGTGTAAAACTCAGTGTCGGGAGTGTTGAGGGTTGTGGGGGGAGAGTTATCAAAAAGGAAGGGAGGTGGTGTGGAGGCCTATTAGAGTAGCTTTTATGGAGTAGAAGTATTGTGGGGATGAGGGTCATAGTGAGGAGGCGTTGGGGGTGTTGAGGGTTGTCAAGGTGGAGGCATCAGGGAGGGTGTCAGGGGTGTTGAACTCATCATCTGGGGTGTTGAGAGTTGTGGGGGAGAGTTGTCAGAAAGGAATAGAGGAGGGTGGAGGAAATTCATAGCAACTTTTCTAGAGGAGGATAGTCTCGAAGATGATATATTGGGGAGGCCGTAGAAGGTGTTGACATTTTTTTGGGAGGAGAGATTGAGAGGAAGTAAGGAAATGCAAGGAGGATTGGGATATTTCCACAGAACCATGAAAAAAATGTGAGGTTGTATCCATGGGGTTTTTTTAACTCATGAGTATATAGGTGTGGCTATAGATTAGTTTTCCAGTAGTGATACCAGATATAAAAAACCAAACCTAAACATATGGTAATTATATTACATAAAGAAAATAATTCATTACATACATTAACATGAACTTTTAAGATTAGTTTCTTAGTGGATTTGGTAAAAAAAATGAAGAAATACCATTTTCTTAGTATAAAAAGGTAATTTATCCCAACTATATGATAAAATACTTAATCCATAATAATTAATCATCATATACTACAAATTACCTAGACAATATATCCAATTAAAAATATCATGTGTCATACTTTTCTCTATAACATAGTGAAATGGAAACATGACAAAGGGTAAAATGAAATTCTATGTAAGTGTAAACATAATAAATAAAAATTAAATTTCATAAGTTTGAATAATATAAACATATGGGTATGGGGATATAAGTAAGTTACATGAACATGAAATATAAAATTCCTACCCAATAAAGTGGATGATCAGGAGACTGAAAACATGACATAAAGAAATGATAAAATAAGATCTTAGTATTATTGAATATGTGAAAAAAATAAGATACGACATCATAATCATAATTCAATGGTCACTACCTAGAATATCATATCGGGAAGAGTATTATTTTGGATTGGTTTCACTCCCCATTCCCATAAAAATAGTTTACAAAGTACCATAGTGGATTAAGTTCACTCCCTAATCCCATGAGATATAAATATTTACCCAATTAATTGTAGGGATATATAATTTTGGGTTCACCCATAACATAATCATAATATGTAAATGCATACATGTGTCATATAAGGAAAAGAAACCATACATAAAGTGCAAGAATGATAAAACCCAGGAGAAGAAAGTTGTTTTCATAATCAAATCTCAAAGAAAAACCAAATACATTATCATAAGTATTTTATGAGAAAAATAAATTAAATCATTTTAAATGTTTATATTTTAATAAATAAATATAGATCCAGAACATTGAGCTCTAATGTAAGAAAATTCATGAGAAATATTAAGGAGAAGTAAAAATAAACCACATAGGTGATGTTTTTTTTGAAATTAGCCTAGTATATTTAAGGAAGAAAATAGATTATTATTTCCCTTTAGAATATAATATAACAAGAATGGTGTTCAATAAAATAATTATGGTTTTAAAAATATATTATTGGTGAAAAATATTTTATAGAGGTGACACTTATCATGAAATAAGAAACCATATGTTTCCTTTTTATGTTTTAAAAAACACCTTTGTTGAAATCCCATATATTAAAAAGGCTAAAAAAATTCATATGAAAATAATATAAGATAAATAAAAATTTCATATAAGAGAAAATAATTATGTTTCCAATTAAAAATGAGAATATTTATGGGAAGGAAAATTATAGACAATGAGGTGAAACCATCATTTAAGAAGATATGAATTATTCTTATCATAGTTAAAATTTCAAGAAGGAAGAGAATTCATAGATATGAAATATTTCAATCAAAATTGATCTCCCAAGATAAAAATATAGTATACCATATTAAATGAAAAATAAATCTCAAGGAGTAACATTATGACTCATGAAAACATATTTAGTTATAAAACCCTTATATTTTATGGAGGATGTCAATAATAGCATATAACAAGGTATATAATGAATAGAAGTGGAGCTTCCAAGTTCAAAAATATTTTATGATATTATTATTGAAGTGGGAATTATTTACACTATACAAATAATTATTGGTTCATAATATCACATCATACATCAATGAATGTTTATTGAGACAGAAACCCTTACCTTTTATCTCAATTTCCTCGAACATGATATAACCTCTATTATAGAAAACATAACGATGCTAATTAGTTTTATTATGACCTTGTTAATAAATATTACTATTTATAATCTTCATTTATATTTTCCTCTCTCTCTATATTTTTTATCTTTTAGTTATTTTCAATATCAGGTGTCAGTAATCTTCCTCATTTTGAACAGGTTTAATAATAGTGGGGTATTTATTAATTTTTTTCAAACATGTATTCATTAATATATCACTAAAGGTAATATAATTTATGATTCATAATTATTTATAATTTTATAATTTAATTCAATGGGAGTTTTGACTATGATATGTGAAGGTGAAATCTGTGACAATCAAGTTTAGATGATTTTAAAAAAATGAATAGTGGTATCTTAATTAATGAGTCTAACGAAAATATTTAATTCAAAAAAAAGTCATTAATAACTCATTTATATCATATATTATCATTATTTAAGTTCTCATAGTTATCCATGAGAATATTTTATAGTATTTTTAATGTGGGAGGTCAAACCGACCCAAACCCAAAAAACATACCATAAATTAATGGATGGTTATGAAGTAGTTAAAATGTAATATCACTATAATAGTAGAATAACGATCTTAGTGTCTATAAGTGTGATATATAAAAATATGAATGAATTATAAGTATAATATAATTTATATAATGCTATTACATAGAATAAAAAATTGTTTTCTTCTTAGTGTGCTTTTTGAGGTAGTTAATTTTATAATGATTTTTTATTGTTGATATCATAAATAGGATATTTAAATTTTATTAAAATTACCTTAAAAAATAAATAAAAATAAAATATATACTCATTCATAATTCTATCCCTGAAAAAATGAAAATGAAAAACAAAACACATCGTTCTGTGGAGGCAGTAATCTATACACACGCATGGAAAATGCTTTCATTTCCCTTATAACGGAAGAGAGGATTAATTCAGTTTATCATTTAATAATATTAAATAATTTGTATTTACAATAATTATATATTAAATTCAAATTTTAAAACTTCTTTATTGGGTGGTGAAGTAAAATAAACACATTACTTTGAGGAAACGGTAGTCTTCACGTACACATAATTCACATTTTTTGTTTTTCATAATGGAAAAGGGAAAGATGATTAATCCTTGTACCATAATTATAATAATATAAAAATACAATAATTATAATGATGATATAATTTTAATATAGTGAAATGGAATTTTATGAAGAATATGTTCTTGTAAAGGAATAGGAATGAGGAAGAAGTGGTTAGATATTTATATATCACTTATTGGATTATCTTTTTTTGAGAAGGGGTTAAGATCTTAAGGAATATTATTTTGAGAAGATAAGAACCTCTTGAGGGTTTATATTAATGTGTATGATATTTTTGGTCAGATTTTGGGATTATTATTATTTTATTGGTGTGTGGGGAAGTGAGGGGAGTAGTTCACCATTTATAAGTGAAAAGGGATGAAATTTTTGAAAATATAGAAAACTTATCAATAATGGGAAGTGACTCAGAAAAAGTGGATCCAAAATTGAGATATATAAGATAGGGGAAGAGATGAAGTTGATATAGTCCCTAATAAAACATTACCATACACATTTTATTTTATTTTCAAATCATCACCATTAGACTTATATCTTTTACCATTTACCTTTTACCATGGAAACTAGTTTTTACCAAACGTATCTTATTTTTTATGAACGAAAATAAAATGTGCCTTATTAAATTTTTTTTTTCAACTGATTAATTTTTTTAAATATATTTAATCTGTTAAAATTTCATAAAGTGATAAATATTTTTTTTAAATACTAAATTTATAATTTCTTAAAATCATTTTTTTTGAAAAATGTAACTTAATTTTAAAAATATAAAATTTGGTTTTGTTAATAAAACCCAATTTTTTTGAAAATTTTAAAGTAACATATTGAATATATATTTAGTATTATAAAAAATTTTAATTAATTTTTAATTCATACTTATATACTAATAATTCCATATAAGTCATGTTTTTTATAAAAACAATATTTGTCACTATTCACATAAAAATCAATATTTTAGAAAAATATAAAAAACTTCTCTTAAAATAATATTTAGATTATAAATAAAAATAATATTTTAATATTTTCAAATTAATTTCTTATAATTTTTATATTTTAATTTTTAAATAAAATCATAAAATATAATGAGAAACTATTTTTATATAAAAATAACTTTTTAAAATACAAGTTGTTCTTATTATTAATTTTTATAAAACACTAATTAAGATAATATGAATCATTAAATATTATATTTTATTCAAATAATCATTTAACTATAATATACATTTTTTTCTTTTACAATAAATAAAATGCATAAAAATATTGATTCTTAAAAAAATTATTAATTAACTAAATTTGTATAAAATAACCATTATATATATATTAATATATTTCATAATTTGGTTACTCTTATTCACAACTAATAAATTAATGAATTGGTTTTAAGGTTATAGACATATTTTTGTTTAGTTTTAGTTCGGTGTTTCATGTTGAATAAGCTATAAAACACATTTGACTTTACTAGAAGAAACCATATATTAAAATATTAGGTTGTTAAAAACCAAGAGGTCACCGGGGATCATTTCAGGTATTTGTATTTTATTTTGTATTATTTGTGTATCGACTATTTCAAACTTTTATATTCACAATATCATTTTAGTTTATTTATCTTATATATTTTATTTGTATATGTTCATTTTTTATTAGGTTCAATTCCATTTTTGATTATTATGTTTCTCTTACTATTAGGATGTGCATGGAACTATGATATATGGTGTGGTCATGTTGGAATTTTAGTTGGAATTTATGTGTTTCTTATCATTTATTTTGATAAATTGTTTCCACAAAATTATGTTTTATGGATTGGTACTAGTTACTAGACCGGGGAGATCAGGAATGTATCTTGTGTATCTCGCTAGACTATTTGGGTTTTCAGTTTAGGGGAGACCCATAGGTGGTTTATGACACATAGGATGGTTTCTAGATGAGGAAAATGTGTTCTACATCCATGGCTGGGTATTAGTACTTACTCTCATGAGAGAGGAGTTGATGAGGGATTCCCAGGCCTCATGGTTGGTGTCATATCTAGGATTGACCATGATGTACCATGAGGAAGGATATCTTACATATTATCACTCAATACCATACCTATCATAGGATAATGGGGGAATACTAGTGACCTGCTGTGATAATTAAACCATTTATTGTTACATTTTGGAAGTAGGATGAGGTGACCATGAACATTATCACATGACTGATGAGGACCCTGAGAGGTTGTGATGTAGTTTAGGTGGTGGTTTACTTTTTGAGGAAATTTATGTATTTCTTACCTATTTAGGATACTCAATTAGTGGACGGGTAAAGAAATATATATGAATGTGAGACAATATAGATTTGTGGGGTAACTGTAACCACAATATCATATTGATAAGAATGTTTCACATTAAGGTTTTGTTAGGGCTTGCAAAAGACCATGGGGTCTCAACTGAAGATGAGTATGAAATATCACTCACAAATGGATTGATAGTTAGAGATGAAGATCTAAATATTGGAGGATATACTGAGTGTGTGCATTCTTGATTTTGTAGAAGAATGAGATAACCATATGGATTTAGAAATATTTTTATATAATAATATTTTTTAGGATTTGATTTAGATGTCTCCCTTTGAGGATCTTTATGGTAGGCCATTTTTCTCATTATTGTGTTAGTTAGAGGTGGGTGAGTCATTAGTGATCAAACTGATCATAGAGATTGAGAACACAATATGACTGTAGTTGATCTATAAGTGGTTGGTTACTACTCTAATTAGGTAAATATCATATTCATACTAGAGGAGGTTACCCATGGAGTTTATCATGGGAAATTGAGTATTCTTGTGGGTTTAACCTTAGTTGGGGCATCAATGTTTAAGGACATAGGGAAATAGAATGCCATGAAATGGTGGTATATTCATGATTTTGGATACGTTTAGAGTAGTGACTTTCTGGTTCGATTTTACTTTATGAAATCTAGGTATCAATGATATTTTTTACATGTTGAAACTTTTTAAGTATGAGTTAGGCCACATTCATGTGATTAAAGGCGATAATGTCAAGATGGAGGAAACTGCGTCATTTTAGAAGATAATATTATGGATAATAAACCAAAGTGAGAAGGTGCTTTATGGTAAGACAATGAGTCTTGTTTGAGTATTACAACAACATGTCCATACGTGGTAAGATAATTTGAAGTAGTAGTCAAATATATGGGTTTAGTGGATGATGTTGTTCGGTGAGGACCTATAGAGTCACTTCTTAGAGAAGAGAAGCCCATGGTGTAAGATCTCATAATACCCCTAAAATTTTAGGGTGTATTAGGTTTTAAGATTTATTTAATTTGATGTAGCATGATGAATTCAAGTTATTCAGGGTGTTAGAGGTGTCCTGAGATCTAAATTTATTGAGTTGAAGCTAGTTTGGAGCTGCAATTATGTAGCATCAGGATATCACACCCTAGAGATTGGGAGTGACAGTGTGATGGGGGATTTGACCTAGTGTCATGCTGTAGCATTAAGGAACTATGGAAGTATAAATAATGAAATGCATGAGGCCATACTGTGATCTAGGGATTCCATGATTTAAATATTATTGATGTTGATTTTGATAAATCTCTATATATAAGGGTCAACCCTTATATATGTTCATGGTGTGGAAATAGTGCCCTGAAATAACAGTAGACATGAAGTAAGAAGTTAATATAGGTAACCATAACCTGAATGAAGGGAGTCATAGAGTGGGGTGCCTGTGAGAGGGACCATCATGGAGTGACTTCCATGGATCCCACCATGGTGGTTCTTTTTCAGGGGTTGGTTCCTTTTTCTAGGTGGATCATATCATGACTTATAGAGGGTACAAAATCATAAAAACCTCATTAATAAGAATAATAACATGAACATATTAGGACATTTCTAGACTAAGAACCTTAAGATTTTATTAAATATATGGATTGGTAACTTCTTTTTGTACCCCTTTAAAACCTCCTCAACTTATTATATGACCTACATACAATTTTGGATCACATAGGATCATATTATTGGATTCATTAGATCTTACTTCCTACTCTCTCAACCATTCGATGTATTGTTAATTGTAGAGAGTTTTTCTTGGTATTTATAACACTATATAATCCCTATATGTTTTCTTCTTCATATGATTCATCATTTCCCATTTTTAAACCCCTAACCATGATTGTTGGGGTTGACTTTAGGGTTATGTTTTATTGGTATGGAATTTTTTATATTGTCTTGGTGAGTATACTCTATCAATATTGGGGTAGGAAGTCCTTACCATGTTATAAATTTTATATGAAGTTTTATGGATCAAATTTTATGTGGGTATGTGTGTGTGTTATCCCTATATAGTTAATCCTTTGGTATTAAAGAATATTTCTTGATCTATATGGATGTGGTTGAACTATTATAGGGGGTTTTATAGGTTAATTTATTGGTTATTATAAATGTACATGTATGGATATCCGCTAGGGTGAATTATGCCTATAAAGAGTTGTTCGAGATCCATTAAGGATAATGTGATCTAGTAAAGTGGTAATTAAGTATTGGTGATGAGTCCCATCACTTGTGATGGTGTTGTGTGAGTGAATTTATATTTGTGGGAAGCCTTCTGAGTTTGACTAGGGAGTGATCTAAGGGACAATGAGGTTGTTTTATATATTTTAGTATAATGTGATATGTGACATGATTGAACATAAGTGTGACCTACCTTGAGTAAGAAAAAATGGTTTGAGAATTAATGTACAACCTACCCTAGGGTGAAATGGAATGTTTTGGGATTTTTATTTGTAAGTAACATTAAGTGAGAATGAATGAATTGAGTGGGTGATGTTTGACCTCCCTTGTGTGAGAGGGGATAATTTGGTAATGAATTTGAGACCTCCCCATAATGATAGGGGATGGTTTAGGAATCGATAGGGAATATGAAATGATACTTTACGTGCATTTTACACTAAGTGGGAAGGTATTGTCCATATTTTGGATGTTAGTCATGACCTGATATGGAATTTCCATCTATAGTGGAGTCTAATCAGGTATAGATAAGGTCTGTGGTGTCCTTGTTAGAACATGATTGCTCGATGATTGTTGTGAGATTTTTATTATTTAATTTATATCATAACATACACCTTAAGATTTAGGCTACACTTAGTCTAAGGATGAATTGATGGTTAATTACTAGTTTTTATTACTCATCCTCTACAAATTCACCCCAGTGTGTGTGTATACTTTGTTTTCTAGGTTTTACGAAGGGAAATGGCCATATGTTGGGTTGCTGAGAATGTAGAGTTAGATGGGACTTGCGGTTATATTGGGATATACTATGGGATATTTTTCTTCCTGACTCAAAAATTACTTTATTATTTTATTTATTGTATATATATTAATATACCACATATGGGGATATTTATTAACTTGTATTCACTAGTGATTGTATCTGATTTTGAGATTTCATGAGATGTTATACATTTTATTATGTTGTGTTTATTTATATAATATAATTTTTTATTATTTATTCCACTGTATTTTTTATGGATTATTATTTGATATCAAGGGAATAATATCCCCACTAGATGACATATTCCCTCACCATTAGTCAGTAACCTCTTGCATATGTGGATGCACACATGGGTTCATGTGTATAATTGGCTTAGCCCTAATGATCTAGGATGAGGTGTCACAAAAGTAACTTAATGTATATTTATATGTTTTCTTACAAACATTACGAAGTTTTTTTATTAGAATAATGGTAGATTAACTATGGTCATTTCCTCTTCCATGTTGAGAACATAAAACTAAGTGGGAAATATTAAATTTTAATCTCCGGACAAGTAAATCTTCTTTCACTCCAATTGAAAAAAATATTGGTTCTATATCTAAACAACTAATCTTGTTGGTTTCAATTATCTAATATGTAAATATGGAAATTTAGAGTGAGTGATGTGATTTATTAAATATAAAAGATCACATAAAGCATTAGTGAAAGTCATAGATCCTATTCTATAGGGAATTGAAAATTTCCCTAGATATTGCAATTTAGTTATATGGTAATTAATGATGAGACATTCCACCCAAAAATTATTCTAACATCCTCTTTGAGTCTTGTTTTCATTACGTATAATTCCTTATAGAATTTTTCATACCTTCGTATTTTTTTTAAATATTCCATAAGAGATATATTTATTTCAATATTTTTGAATGTATTAGTAGTATATTTCTAGATTCCTCTTTATGATTTTTCTTTTCTTCTTTAGTCTGAGATATGAATTGTAGTGGAATGTATTTATTTTATTTTAATTGATTTAAATTTGAGATTATAGGTTTTTATTATTATTAAAAAATTATATCCTACCACTTTTCCATTGGTTTGATAAGTTTTTTTCAGATCATGTTTTGTGGAAGGTTGAACTTCATTACCACATTTTCATATTATCATACTCAAATTACGTTTTGTATTTATAAGTGTATGATATAGTTGTTTTAATAGAGTTTTTATTCAATATATTTAATGATTATATAATAATCCATCTCTAATTTTTCAATTATTTAAATATATATGTAAACTCTTCAATTATTAAGCCTAGTTGGGTTTGATTTTTTAGTTTCAAGGTTATTAAATGATGATCATGGAATTTCATTCACTAAAATGATGGTGACTGGAATATTTGTTGAAATTATTTATTAGAACCTTAATGAAAGTGTGTAGGTTATTGGAATTGTTTTTGAAATTGTTGCCAAAATTGTTTTTTATAATTCTAAAATATACATTGGGATTGATAATGTTCCTTACATACTAGGATAATCATTGGTTGTTGAAATGTTATATTTTGGTATACAATAGAAAAACATTCATTGTCTTGAACCTAAACACAATGGTCAGTGAAATGTTTTTTAGAAAAACAAATTTTGGATACCTTTACCAGAGTTTTGTAATATATTTATTACTTAAGATACATTTTTTAACCATGGCGGTTAGTTCCATAATTTTAGATTCAATTAAATGGGGTTCGGTAGAATTTACATCATATACTCATGTTTTTCTATACCCAAAGTACCATATAGTAATGAGTTATGAGTTATCTTGTCAACGAGTCCCCTAGATTAAATTTTTTATTTTTTAATCAAGGCTACTTTGGATACTACCTGAAGTAAATTCATATCAATGTCTAGAAACCCTTTGTAGAAAAAGTCAAGAAACTAATGGTCATCTATTTCTTGATGTGGACAACTATATAAAATATTATTGAATCTCTCCCAATAATCATATATCATTTCTCCTATGAATTTCATGATTCAATAAAACTTCATTCTCAAGGTAGTACATATTGATATCAGAATGAAATATTTGAGGAAGCTACTTTAAAGTTCATCTCTATTGGTGACTTTTCTAGTTTCCAGATTATACAACCACTCCTTGGAAACTACTTCCATAGAAAATAAGTATTCTATTGAATTTAATTTTTCTAAAGTCCCTCCTATTGTATTCAAGGTTTTACACAACATTGTGAATTACTTGATATGTTTTATTATATTTTCACCTAATAGTATATGGAAGACAAGAAATAACTAAATAAGTAGGTTCTTTAGTTCAAATTCAACATCCAATGTAGGATTAAAAATTTGGTTATTGTTAATAAAATGATGTGTAAAAATTTATATTAATATTTATAAATATTCTAAACCATTATTTCTAATGAGGATTCAAAGTGAACACTATTTTTTTCACTTGTATATGTTTTAGAAATGTTTTAAAATTTAGATTTAATATTTTTAGAATTTCCCAAAACATTTTATCTATCAAAATGAGTTATCTCAATTTCAGGATAAGGAGTGATTATTCCTTCACAGTGATATCTAGTAAATTATTTCTAAGTGATTATATTATAAATGCGACCCCAACTCCTAAGAAATGACACAAAAATTTTGAAACACCTATCATGGAGTGCATAAAAGTAGTTATTATTATTGGTTAAAAACTTGTATATTTAAAACACATAATTATCTCTAGATAGGGGTACACATTCAAAAGTGTCACAATGTTAATTTATTATTAATTAAAAAAGTATTAATTGAAGCAACAGGTTTGGTTTGAGAATTTTTTTTATAATTAAAAAGAAATATAAATTATTTAAAATTATCAAAATAAATGATAAATGAGTGATCTTGGAGAATGATTGATAATTAATATGTTATTGTATTATTTAAAATAATGAATTTTCAATCTAAATATTTATCAATGAGAAGTTTAAAAATCTTATACATATCATCTAGGGTTACATGAATTGTGAGTCTTATCTCACAATAATCATTGTTATATGATACTCTTCCTCATGTGTGTGAATAATTTTTTAAAAATCTCGCACCACTATAGTTGTTAAATTACCTCTAATTCTTAAAAAATTCTAATCAGGATGGGATGTTCTAATGGAAATGTGAGTGAGAAACTTTACTTCCACATATTTATTATAAATCATTGAGTAGTTCACAAAAAACAACCATATTCCATATTATATAGAATAAATAAAAGGGAGAGAAAATGAATTAACAAAAAAATACATAGGATTATGATGATTTTCACAATAGATAACAATTTTTAATCAATCTAAAACTCATCTTATTAGAATCCACGAACAAAAAATAGAAGAATTATTATTAAATTGTATTAAAACTCAATAATAAAAAGTCCCCACCCTCAAGAATCAATCACTAAAAAGGGTGTTACGTCTATATGTGAATGTCAACAACTATGGGCACTGAGATTGATAAAAACAAGTAAAATTACTAAAAATCTAAAAGTTCTCTCAAAATAAATATTTCCACCTCCTGAAAGAACCCCTTCAATATTTCTATTATTTCGGCAATGGTTTCACAAACTTCCATGATTATTCTATGTGGAGAATAACTTTTTTTACTAGATCCTATTATAAATTCCTCACTTAAATTTCTTTATTTCAAGTCCTTATCTCCTAGGATTTCGTGAAACCTCACATGTGGGTTTCCCCACTAATGAATTTAGATAAGATGTTATGTATGGAGGTCTTTTATAGACCCCTTTGGCATTCATTTATTCTATATGGGAATGAGATGATCTCAACAGATTTAGATTTACCTTTTCGTGTATTATTAATTATTAATATACATATAATTTTTTCTAATGTTTAGAATCATATATGGGAATGTCTAGGATAAATATCTTACATGAGGACCCAAAGTTTCATTCATAATTGGATGGAAGATTAATTTACTCTTATATATTGGGAAATAATCCATATATTTATTTATTTTGTAATGTATAAAATCTTGCGAGGCCAATTATAAACTAGTTTTTATAAAAAATTATTACTAATTATCCTTATATGGGTTTTATTAGTAATATATATCCCTCAATAATCTCTATTTAATTATAAGTGGGTAGGTAGTTACACTTTCATATACTTTTGAAATCCATAGTTATTTTTATAAGGAATTTGGATTTACTTGGTTATTCTTACATGTACAGGCCATCCATTTCATCCACTAAGAGGGGAGTTTCTTATGTAACTGGTCCATGAAGGATTTATTCTTTTATAGCATGTCCAATACCCTGTTTAGTCTTACGTTTACCATATAATTACCACTTTATTTATTTACATCTTTTGAAAATCCTTTTCTAATATTTACCCATAATTTCTTCACTTATAAAAAAAATAAAAGGATGATTAAAATTCAATAATTCATTTTAATAAAAAACTAATAATTCATAAAATTTTATAATTGATCTAAATCAATCAATATTCAAAAAAAACCTAAAAATAGAATATTGAATTCCAATCATCATTAAACAAAATTAATTTACAAATTTGGAGGAATAAAATGAATTTAATATCAAAAAAAATATAATGAATAATTTTCATATTTAATTACCCTAATAGAATTAGGTTCCTAGGGGAATAAGGTTAAGATAATATATATGATGAATTGGGTAAGGATTTTTCCACCTAATAATCAAGGAGTCATGTATGCTATAATTGACATGATGTATTTCTTATGTTGAAAAGTGCAAGGATAAATTACCAAGTGACCCAATATTTAGTGAGATATGTGTCTTTTCTTCCTTAATAGATATGATGTATGGAGTCTTCATTTTTAGTGGGAGTGCCTTTAATAAATGTCCTTGATGAAATTATATAAAACATGATACTCACCCAAATATATGTTTTGTTATAAATAATGGAATTAATAATGTATGTCATTATGAGATCTCTTATAATATTGATCTATATATTAATAGATTGGAAACAATCATTGAGATGTGTTTTCAAGGATAATAAAGGTGAGATTATAGATTTAAATGTTATATAAATATATTTTTATAATTTTATCTCAAGGGTATTAGATACCAGGTGTATATCACATATTTTTGTTGATAAATACCAACTCAAAAATTAGAGATACTTAATTTAAGTAAAAAAAGATCTATATTTTAGTAATGGGAAAATAGTTTTCACCTTAGAGGTTCTAACTTATGACATAATTCTACCATGTAGATTATTTTTAGAATTTAAAAAATATTTTTAGGTTCCATCCATAAAGAGAACTTTTATATCTAAATATTATTTGGTCATGATGGAATTTTCAATAATTATTAAGAATAAGAGTTGTTCTATATATTTAGGTATTATTTTATGAAATTTGGATTATGGTAAAGGGGTTATATATTCTGAAAATGAACAATCCGTTCTATAAATTTTTAAATAAGGTCAAGGATGATTTTAACACCAATTGTCTTTTAAATTCTCCCCATTTATATATAAATGTGAAATAAATCTAAAGACTCCATAGAGATGGATTATTAAAATAAATCAATTATAAATCATTTAAAAATTATAAATATTTTTTATTAAAAGAAATTCAAAATCACCTTTTAGTAGACAAGGTGATAGAGATAATAAACTATTAGATCCAATACATAGGGATCTAAATGAACCAATGAGTACTCAATAAAGTGGCTGGTATAGATACTTCACAACCTTTACTATGGTTTTTAGTTGGTATGATTTTATGTTTTTTATGAGGCACAAGTTTCAAACCTTTTAAATGTAAGAATATTTTAGAAATGAATCACCAAATCAATTAAACAAAAGTACAAGGTGAAAAATTATTCTAGGAAGTCACTATCTATTCAAGAGATTACAGAATTATTTCAAATATCACTTCTCTTAAAACACCATAGTCTAATGGTGCATCTAATATAAGGAATCATACCTTGTTGCATATGGTTAAATCAATGAAGAGTCAATCTGACCTCTCTATATCATTATGAGGATATACTATGAAAACCACTGCATTATTACTTAATGAAATTATATCTAAAGTAGTTATAAAGACACCATATATGATGTGGACTAGGAGGAATCCTTATTTTTTATAAGGATTTAGAGTTATAAAGTATATGTACAACATTTTTTATTCGATCAACATAAACTCAAATAATAATTTTTTTTTTTTATCCAAAGAAAACCATGTGATATTATTTCTATAATCCAATAAAACAAAAAGTGTTGGTGGCCTAAAATAGTATTATCCTTGAAAAAGAAGGTATCAATCATTGATCTAGTATAATAAAAATTAAACTTGGATAAATCTAAGACCAAAAAATATATATTATTTATAATATGGAAATTAAGACGGTTTCATAAAGTGTTATGGAAGTAGTTTTAACTCAGATTAAAAAAGAACCTAAAAGGACTAGTAGTATTGATCATGATCCTAAGAGAAATAGATTACTTACGGAAAATTATGATGATTTAATATTCATACATAATGAACCTACTTCATTTAGAGATATCAAAAAGAGATATTATTCTAAAAAATGGTTATATACTATGATATTTTAGATGGAATCCATGTACAGTAATCATGTTTGGAACTTGGTGGATGAAACAGATAGGGTGAGATCCATAGAGTTCAAGTGGGGTTTTTCATAAGAAAATATAAAGGGGTGGTTGAGTTTCAACCTATAAGTATTTCTTAGTATAAAAGGGTTTTAAAAACACATTTTATTGACTATGAAGAGGCCTTTTTTAGTTATAATGATAAATTAAATTCTTATATTTCTTTTTATATCAACTAATTATGATTATAATCTATATCAAATGGTTATCAATAGTCATTTCCTTAAAAATAATATAGTCGAGGGTCTGTATATTATAAAAAATAAGGTATTTAAATTCTATATAATAATTCTAAGGTTTTAATATTGAAAGGTATATTTATAGAATAATGAAAACTTCTTTGAGATAGAGTATCAGATTTTATGATGCAATCAAAGAGTTTGGTTTCATTATGAAAACACTTGATTTTTATATATAAAAGCGGATTTGTGGGCATGATGTGATTTTTATTATGTTGTATATGGATGACATGTTACTGATCCGAAATAATGTCCAAACTATAAATTATGTAAAGGTATAGTTAGGGAAATTATTCTCAATAAAATTTATGGCCTAAGAATCCCATATACTAAGTATGAATATCTATAGATATAAATCAGTGAGTTTTAGTGGACTAAGTTAGAACATATATATTAATAAAGTGATAAATAGTTTTATCATATAGAACTGTTGAAGGGTTATTTACTAGTGTTTCATGGAATGATTAAAATAAAGACCTAGTGTCAATCTAAAGAGTTAGAAAATAGAAACATTAATAAGATTCTTTATGTATCAACCAGAATATCTATCATATATTCAATGTTATATACTTGACCAGATGTCTCGTACGATTTTAGAAAAACTAGTATATACCAGTCCAATACTAGTGAGAGTTACCATACAAATATAAATAAAATAACAAAGTAATTATAAATAATAAATTATATATTATTGGTCTTTAGAGGTGATAAAGATATAATTTTAAAAGTCCACAATGATGATAGTATCCATACCAACAATAATGATATGAGTTCTCAATTTAGATTCATGGTTTTTGAATTATAGTTATATTAATTGAAAGCATTCTAAATAATCCACCATGGTAGACTCAAAAATAGAGGAGTATTACAAAATTTTATTATATGATATAAATGAATATATTTGGATAAAGAAGTTTATTAAGGAAGTTAGGGTGGTTCATAATAGTGATAATTTGAGATTTGTTATGATAACAATTTATGAATTGGTTAGGCCATGGAACCTCAATATCACCAAATCACCAAATAAATACTTTGAAAATAGCATGTAATTTAAGAAATATTTCAGAGTGGTGGTGTAAAGATCTATTGCGTGTATATAGAAAAGAATGTAGAAGATCCATTCATATAGATATTTGATATAGCATAAGAATGAGGTTCATATAATGTCATTGGGTACTTAATACATGTGATACTGGATGTAATAGTTTATGTAAAAGTAAATTTATCATGGTTTTATAATAATGGAAATCTATATTTATCGTTCATTCATGTGTGTTGTGCACACAAATTAATTAGTGGAATGATAAAATACCTTCAATGTATGAATTTGATTTATTCCAAATTTATTATCATCATTGCATATTTTGGGTTGTGATGATATGTTAATATTAACATGGTAACAATATTGTATATGATACAAATTAGAATCATGAGATAATAATGGAGGATTATTTTATATACTAGCACATAAAAGTATATCAAATGAAATATCACTTAATCATTGTTTTTATAATGACCAAGGTATTTGAGAGAGGTATTTCAGACCATATCATAAGATGATCATATGTATTAGACCCTATTGAGGTGTTAGTGGTATCAACTTAGGTTAGGATTAAAGTTTTAGGAAGCCAATTGAATCTTCAGGTAGAAATTATATACTTAAAAGAAAATCAGGCCAAAACATATGGGGTTTTTAGTATGGAAATAGGCTACATTAGATTAAAAAGTTTAGTGCAGGTTGATGGTGACTTTGCAACCTAGGGGAACCACATAATGTTGATAGTCACATAAGAATGAATTTTTAGCGATGGTCATGGAGGATGATATATCCAAGTACACTGTAACAATACTATAGTAGGAATTGTTCAGTACTGTAGAAACTAGAACTATTCACCCTAGGCCACCGGTTTGGGATTAGAGTCCGTAAGGCCTTCGGGTCACCCAGCCCTTCGGGTCCGTAGGGATTTCGAGCCACCTTCAAGGCCTTCAGGCCACCTCAAGGCCTTCAAGACACATGTTGTTACCCTAGAAAAACTCTACAAAAAAAGCATCCCTAGAGGAGGTTCAAATCAGGAACACTCACCAAAACAGAACAAATGGATTTGGAAGAATGAGAGGGTACAACTATGCCATCGGGACTAGCCTTTTCTTGCACTAGAAGATTAGAAAGATGACCATGCAAAGGTGGGGAGCTACTATCACGATGCATATAATGGGGAGAGGTACTTCCTTGTAGTTGTAGTCTGGTTGAATTACCTAAGACCTTCGGGTCATGTTATGTCTCTTAAGCCTATGGTCTATGTAATCACTAAGCCCACAGGACTTGTAAGGGTTCCCTATCATCCCTTGAGGGGGGGGGGGGGTTATCAAAAATCAATAAAAATGAAGGAATTCAGGCCATTCGGGCTATACTATGAAGCCTTATATGCATAGGGAATTACACTATGAAGGGGAAGAGTTACATCATAACATGTCCCTAGGAAGATGATCTTAATTTCTAGTTTCGATCTAAGGGACGTGTGTCACAAAATCATTGGTGGGCCACACTATTAATTGGAACTACCACAAAACAGGGCAAGGGAAGTGCTTCCCTTTATCAGTGCTAAAAATAAAGCGCTGATAAAGGGGTATGCCTTTATCAGTGCTTTTTTTAGCGCTGATAAAGGTATCTCTTTATCAGTGCTAAAAATGTGCTGATAAATGAATTATTTATCAGCACTTTTATTTTAGCACTGATAAAACATACCTTTATCAACGCTTTTTACGAGAACTGATAAAGGTTCCATAGGTTTTTATTTAATAACCCTAACAGGCCATCCTTGTTCGCATGCTTTCAAGCTTTCGCAGAAGCTGAACCAGGCCCCTCGCCGCCACGACCTCGTCTTCTTCCTCCTTGTACTCCTTATCCTCATCCTCCTCATCCTCGTCCTCCTCTTCCTTCCTCCTCCTAGTTCTCCTCCTCCTCCACCGCTGCCACCGCCTCCACCCCCGCTCCCACTATCGTGACCACCGCTGCCTCTGCCGCCTCCACCCTCGCTGCCGCGACTGCCGTCGCCTCTGCCGCCATCGCCGCCTCCGCCTCTGCCACCGCCGACACGGTGGGGGTGTTAGATGATTTTCTATGTTGGTTCTTCTATTTTTGGTTTCACTTTAGGAAACATGATCAAAGTATGGTTTGTAATGCATGATTCTAGATCAATACCTAGGTGGTGTGTAGTCGTGTGTCTT
Organism: Viscum album; assembly: GCA_963277665.1. Taxonomy (NCBI): domain Eukaryota; kingdom Viridiplantae; phylum Streptophyta; class Magnoliopsida; order Santalales; family Viscaceae; genus Viscum; species Viscum album. The sequence continues at coordinate 623,799,033 of OY728132.1, read as the reverse complement.
ATCTTGGTATGAGGAATATGCCTTAATTCTAAAGATAAGAAATGAAAGTGCTCTGACTGGTTGGGGATAACATTCTATAGGGTAATAGTCGGTTGATTGTGTGTTTTAGCCTATTTTTTTTTGCTATCTGACTCATTGAGTCTGATACCAGTTTTCCATTCAAGTTTCTTGAAGACCAATGAGAGGTTCTTGGGGATTCACTCTTCATTGAAAAGGATAGTGGTGGTGATTATTTGAGGATAAATGTCTAGGAATCCATATAGGGAGGAGTGTACCATTGGTTATTGGAGACTGTGATACTCAATATAAGTGGATTGTTGAACATGTGGTATTTCATTCATGGTGATCTGAGAATTGGGATTGGAAACTATTTTCATATTAATGCAATAATTTCTAATCATTCCATTCAGTTTTATATAGATCACAGGTTTTGGGAGTTTATGATTTCTTCTATGGGGTGATGATAATGATATTCCCATGATGGGAAGAATAAAAACAGTCCTGGATGAATGAACATCATGTTGGAAGTGTTGGGGGAACTTTGAGACTGGTTATTTTATATTCAAGGTGGAATTTTATTTGATGGGATCTAAGGTGAAATCATGGATATTGTTTAACCTCCAAGGCTTTTCATGTAATATAATCATCATGGGGGAGGTTGTGCTCCCCAACAACGTTATGGGTTGAGAAAATCAAGGGAAATTTGAAAATCTATTCTTATGTGGTTTTAAGACTTCTTGGTTGGTCTCATTAAATTTTATGTGAGGTATGTTTTAACATTTTTTTGGATTTTTTTTGGTTGAGTAATGCTGAGAAAGGATTTGGAGGACACATGTATTGGTAAATTTAGTGATCTTTAGGGAATTTCTAGAAACAAAACAACATTTTTTACTATATTCTGAGAAATTACATGACATGTAAATGGAGTACATGATATATAATGACCTCCAAAAAGGACACATTAATTGGATGCACAATGTGACAATTTTACAAACTTTGTAATGGTTACATATCATTTAAAATAAAAAATATAATGTTTAAAATAAAAATTGACTTGTTTTTTAGTCAAGAGGATTACACGATGTGTAAATTTATTACATGTAGTGTCAATGTCACAGAAAAGGTTTTTTGGGATCCATAGAGTTCTTGAGGCTTCATATTTTTTAAAAAATTATCCTCTTGGATAGATCTTTATCCTGATGATATTTTGGGACACTCCCTCCCATCTAGTTCACATTGTTCTATTTTTGATCACTATTATGGTTGGATTTCTTTTCTCGAGGTATTTGATCCTTCTGATTCCTATTTGGATTTGTTTGTACCTATGGTTTGGATAAAAATTAGTGATTAGATAGTTATTTCTATCAATAAATTTAAATTTATTTGCATGCATTGTATTTTGGGGTTTGTGGGATGTGGTAAATGGTGTACTCGGTTTTAGATTATTTTATTCTCATGGGTTTCCCCTATTTTATGTTTTCTTTTTAGTTGTAAATATCCTCTTCTGTGTGCCTACCCTCTACCATGAACGCTCCTCTACCGTGTTCCAAATGACATCTTCGCGGTGAGTTTTCTCCTGTTACTCATTGGTTTCCTCTTGTTCGCATGTTATTTCTGTTTGATATTGATGGTTATAATGGGAAATGTATGGGCTAAATGCCCCGCTGAAAATTGTTGTCGTTGGTGGTCCTTTTTTGCGTACTAAATGAATTGAATATTGGTTGGTTCTTGTTGAACATTTTAATATATAAATTGGTAATTTACGTATACTTGACTTATGAATGAACACCCCAGGATCATAAAACTTCTGTGATAACCCTTGAATTAACAAACAAAATTGAATAAGGGATTCTCTGTAAAATCTAAAATTTTGATTGTTTGGTTTGTATGGTGTTGCGATTGTGATAAAGATTGTGTATTTGTATGGTGTTGTGGTTGTTGGCATGATTGATATGCCATTTATTTTCCATGTTGTAGTTCTTCCACCATTAAATATCAATCCAAACTTTACCCATTTGAGTGGCACCACCATTTTTTTACTATTTCAATTCCACTGAATCCTAGAAAACCACTTCTAGAGGACTCTATGAGACAATTTAAAATACACGGAACATGCTTCACCATACATGGATTTCATATAGATTTTAATTCCACACAACATTTATCTCCAAAATTTACACAACAGGACTAATCTTCTGACTCAAACTTGGAATAAGTTTCATTTTAAATTTTACATGTCATGTGAACCTAGGTCACACACAATGTATCTCCAAGACATATACTTCATCATGAAACCATGTACATGCCATGAAATAATGGTAGAACCATATGACATGTGTTTTACTTCACTCACATCATGTATAGATACCATAGAGACTTGATGTGTATAGACTATACACCCCTAGTGGTCATGTAAGGACTACACACCGTGTATTCCACAAAAAGGTGATGCACAGCTGGTGAGGTGACTCAATATATATCTAAATTGCACGCCTTTAGCTCAAGTTGTTCTAAATATCATGTATTTTCAAAGTCATCATTCAGTCTTTGTAAGACTAACTTGGAATAAATTTGATATATGTCAGATTAAATTAGGTATCTTATACATACACGATGTTCACCCTACTGGACACACCATGTATATGGATTTCACATGTGTTTAAAGGGATTTGTACCATGATTTGTTTTTATAAAACCCAAAAAATGCTACCTGATTAATTAAAACATAATATTAGGAAAGTTAGAGATCGAATCCATAAATACGATGAATATGAATAAAGAATGGATGAATGAAAATCGACTGACAAAAGAGTATGAAGATGGCGTGAAAGAGTTTTTCAAGTCTGTAGAAGATCATGCATGTGAACCTTCTCTAATCCTTTGTCTGTGTTTATGCTGTTGTTATTCAAGACAAATTAGTCTAGAGGATTTGGAAGAACACCTGATTTGTCATGGAATAGATCAAAGTTATACATGTTGGAATAAACACATGGAAAAAATGAATGTAGGTCGTGAATCAGAGAACATGACATTTTATAGATCATCTGATATGATTAGAAGCGTGAACAGTGAAGACAATCTTATGGAGGGTGTGATTACATATTTGAATGATGATGAATATCGTATTGAGTAAATGACAGGGATAGTTGAAGATGATCTTCTTGATTGCCCAAAATTGTTTGAGAAGTTAAAGAGTTGAGAAAAAACGCCATTGTATGTTGGTTTCACTAAATATATAGCATTGTCAGCCATATTGAAGCTATATAATTTGAAAGCAGGCAATAGGTGGAGTGATGCCAGTTTTACGGAACTACTTGCTCTCCTGAATGACATGCTCCCAGAAGATAATGAACTCCCAAGCCGAACATACGATGCCAAACGAATGCTATGATTTATGTGTATGATCTCTGAAAGAATACATGCTTGTCCGAATGATTGTATATTATTTCTCAAGGACCACAAATCACTTAAAGAATGCCCAAAGTGTGGTGCTTCCCGATACAAGAAAGATGATTATAGTCCTATGAAAGTTGTATGGTACATTCCTATCATTCCTAGGTTTAGACACCTATATGGAAGTGAGGATACTACATGACAATTGACATGGCATGAAGATACAAGAATTAAAGATGGGAAACTACGTCACCCGGAAGACTCTCCTCAGTGGAAGAGAATTGATCACGAGTATCCTGAATTTGGGAACGAGCTGAGAAACCTTCATCTGGTGTTATATACAGATGGGGTGAATCCTTTTGGTTTTCAAAGCAGCAGTCACAGTACATGGCTGGTTATGTTGGTAAACTATAACTTACCACCGTGGTTATGCATGAAACGAAAACACATCATGTTATCTATGCTTATATCAGGACCAAAACAACCGGGTAATGATATTGATATTTATTTTTCCCCTTGATCGAGGATTTTAAAATATTGTGAGATTCAGGTGTTATGTTGTATGATGCATACAAAAATGAACATTTCAATTTGAAATCCATGTTGTATGGGACGATAAATGACTTTCCTACTTATGGAAATTTGTCAGGATATAACATTAAAGGAACTGAAGGGTGTCCCATTTGTGAACAAGGTACACAGTCAATTAGGTTAAAACATTCATCGAAAACCGTGTTTCTTGAACATCATAGATTTATACCCCGACGACATAAGTACCGATCTTGGACGACATCATTCGATGGAAGTTCAGAAGAATGTACAACACCATCTCCACTAATATGTGATCAGTTGTTTGAGAAAGTAAAATATTTAGACACTACTTTTGGTAAACCGTTTTCGAAAAACCTTACAAAAACTGGTTGGAAAAGGAGATCAATTTTTTTTGAATTACCATACTGGAATTGTCTGTATGTTAGACATTTTCTTGATGTTATGCATGTTGAAAAAAATGTATGTGATAGTGTCATCGGCACATTTCTAAATGCACCCGGAAGAACAAAACATGGAATTAAGACTAGATTGGACATGGTTGAGATGCGAATACGAGAAGAGTTGACACCAGTGAAGGGTGAAAAATGAACATTTCTTCCTCCTGCTGCTTACAGTATTTCCAGGTAGGATAGATATCAGTTTTGAAATTTCTTTAATGACGTAACAGTTCCATAGGGGTATTCATCAAATATCAAGAACATTGTGTCAATGAGAAATTTAAAATTAAAGGGTTTGAAATCACATGACTGTCATGTTTTGATGCAAGATCTAATTTCTATAGCTTTACGTTGCATTTTGCCCAAGAATGTCTGTCATACATTAACAAAGCTCTGTTTCTTCTTCAAAGCTATATGCAGCAAAGTTATAGACCCGACGAAATTTCCAACTATGGAAATAGAAATTGCCTTCATATTATGTGAATTGGAAATGTTCTTCCCACCGACATTTTTTGATATGATGGTTCATTATATGGTTCATTTGGTGAGAGATATTTGACTATGTGGTTCTTTAAATTATAAATGGATGCACCCCATTGAACAGTATATGAAGATTTTGAAAGGTTATGTCAAAAACTGAATTCGGCCAGAGGGTTGTATTGCAGAGCAATATATTGTTGAGGAAGCTGTTGAATTTTGTACCGAATACCTGTCTGGTGTGGAAATCGTTGGCCTACCGAAATCTCGTCCCACTGAGTGGCTTGAGGGTGAAGGAATTTCTGGAAGAGAGGTTGTCACAATCAATATTACAGATCGGGAGCAGGCCCACCTTTATGTTTTTCATAACAGTTTCGACGTTGACCCATATGTTCAAACCCATAAAGAAATTCTTAGGCGTTTTTAATCCTTCTAGGGCTGAAAAATAGATATCAGATTCACATAATCAACAGTTTATAGGATGGTTTCAAGACCATATTTTTATGAATTTAGATGAAAATCCAGACTCAATTTCAGAATGACTTCGATGGCTAGACGGAGAATCAAGTGTGTACGTATTATCTTACAATGCTTATGCAGTTAATGTTTATAAATTCTATAATAATGAACATGATGAAGACAATACCATGCAGAATAGTGGGGTTACACTTGTGGATAAGGCGATGCATGTTTCTGGTGCTAAGGAAAAAATCCAATTTATGTGAATATGTCATACTTTGGCATCATCAAACGAATATGGGAGTTAGATTATACGAAATTCAAAGTGCCTATTTTTCAATGCAAGTGGGTTGATAACAGGAGTACTGTTAAAATAGATGAATTAGGATTCGTGAATGTTGATTTCAGTAAGGAAGGAGAGAATGAAAAACCATTTATAATGGCATCACAGGTAGTACAAGTATTTTATGTTCCAGACCCCGCAAACCGAAATTGGTCAATTGTTCTGTTATCGACCAAAACAACTGAAGGGTCAGATGAAATTTCAATGGAGGTTGACCCTTTTATAGGGACTTCACAATCATTTCACAGCAGTCCCAATGTATACAAAATTTTTTATGTCATAGGAGACCACAATTAAGGGATTTACATAGTCGATAGAGGAGTCAAATCTCTTCAGCCTTTAATGAAAAAAAAGAGAGTACAATAATCAGGTTATTTGTTTATTGTAACATACATTGTGTTACGTTATGTTATTATCTGTTTGCTGCTATTTTTATGTAATCTAAATTAAATATTAAACCACTTCTGTAGATAATGACTTCTGCACCTACTGATGCACCCAATCCCGAGGCACAAAAGGTCTCTCAACCAGTAGCTGGTGGTCCCACTGTAGAGAAACAACAGGTTTCTCAAATAGATTCTAGTGGTCGCGGTGCAAATCAACAAAAGGTTTCTTACCTATTGTTGCTGGTCCCAGTGATGATTTACAACATGTTTCTTAACTTGTTGCTATTGGTCCCATTACCGATACTAGCGCTCTGGGGGAAGATATTGATGTTACTTCTGAGGAAATGGTAGGAAATTAAACCCTGAAAGCACAAAAAAAACAAGAGCGTCGTAGTTTGACAGTGTTAGCCAAAATACTTAAGGAAAAAGAAAAAGGCATTAAATTTCAGGTGGGATGGAATAAGCGAGGCCAACATGTTAACCCCAACAGATCCATCTTTAGTAGCTACATTGGAATCCTCACTCGGCAACGCATGCTGATTAATGTACAGTCGTGGCACCATGTTGTCACTGGGCTGAAGATACTAATGTGGGTAGAGATTACAGTAACACTATGATGTCATTTTTTAATTTATTAAAATAAAATAAATTACTAAAACATTTACTTACTCTTCATCATCCATTGCAGAGTGCATTTATAGTAGATGCCTCGCACTGGGAATATGTATTAAGATTTTCAGTAAGGATTCATAGAGGTTTCCGCAAAATTTTAACGAAATATCATCTTAAAGATGTAGAAGGGAAAATCAAGCCGCACCCACCTCCTCTTTACACACACTTGATATCCCAAGGAGCATGGGATGCGTTCAGTAACCATCATAGGGAGAAGACTTTTCAGGTACATTTTGTGGGGTAATACGTTGTTTGACGTTTTCTTGTATTCATCACTCTGATTGACAGTTTTTTATTTATGAAATAGCTACTGAGTGCTGAAAATAAAAAATACACAACAGAACCAGCGTACCCTTATCATAAAGCAAGTATGGGGTACGCTGAACTTGAGAAAAAATTGGTACATCTTTTAAATCTACCCTACTACTAGTATGTGACATAAAACAACACCATAACCATGTTTCTATGTTTATATGCATATTGATGAATCTAAATCGAATGCCATATCCATCCCACACCATGTGTTATGGAAGGAGGCTCGTGTAAATAAAGAGGGGATACTGATAGATGAAAACACACAAAAAGTGTGGGAAACATGTGTAAGTATGACATAATATAAATTTTATTTGCTTTAAATATCTATTAAATTACAATAACTACTTATTTTTCTATATTTTCTATTTGACATAGTCACAAGAATCAACAACAACCACAACAGATGCAGACATACTTTCAGCAACCTTGAAGCAGCAAGAACAGTATGGCCGCATCAGATGTGCGGGTTTTGGGGTGACACCCCGAACATATTTTCAAAAACAAAAACAAGCAGGGGATCAAAATGAAAAAGTAGAAAAGTTGCAAGAACAATTACCTATTTTTCCAGAATAATTACAATACCAGAGATAGATGATAGAAAAATTGATGGGGGAGAGTCAAATAGAAGAAAAAACTCAACAACAACCTATGCGTGATGATCCCGCCCCACCCACACCAACTTTGAGGTGATCCATTCCACTAAAAAACCTGACGTAGATGAGGTAATCAATGTTTTAATAATTTTTTTTGTGAAATATGATTTACATAGACACTGATACCTTTACTGTACTAATATTACATAGGGTGAAAATGACTTTGATTTATATTTATCAACTCCCAACTATCACCTTGTAGCGAGGGCTACGGTGATCAATACACAAAATGACATGCTACAAAACAGACAACTTCCAAAAGATCACCTTAGAGTGTCAATTAACGTAGCTAATGAGCCAAGTCCTAAGATACTTGTTCCAAAGGACAATGAAGGAATTCATACGATTGAACAAGCTGTTGGAACATTCATCGCATAACCGACAGTTCTTGTAAACAAGCATGTTGATAAAAAGCTATCTATTTTCGATTTATTTTTCTAGCTGGACCTTTAAAATTTAATGAAAAAAGGTATGAACCGATGAATGTTATTACAGAATGACAAAAAATTTGGGGTGAAATGAAATATCAGCTCAAAACTATCTCAAGGATCAACCAACCGATTGCAACGGTCTACTGAGAGCACCTTCACCCCGCCCGTTCTATATCCACAGTTAATATCATTGCAGGCTCATGTGAATACAAAGATGAAAGACAGCAATACTCACACAGTTGATTTCAAAAAAGATATGTATGTAGAGGGAACATTATATTTCATTAGTGCTGAAAATGTAAATGAACTCCTCAAGTATGAATGTCTACACACCTTAGTTGTAAATGTATACATGAGGTATGTTTTCATGATTTTATTTTACAAAAACTGATATACTATGATAATTATGACTAAATACATTTTATATTTTTCGCAGGCATATATATGAAAAACAATTGAATGGATTTCCCCATGAACAAAAATTTGGACTCGTTAGTCCTCACATCACCTCTTCAAAAGACGAAATAGATTCTGATAAAGAGGCTGAAATAATGTCTTCCTTGCTCAAATTGTTTGAAAAAAAAATTACAGATGACATATTCTTTTTAATACCAACGATGTAGGGGTAAAACTCTACAATTTAATAATATCAACTATATTTTCATTTCTTTCTTTACTTATTCCTTTTTTTATTTTTAGCAACCATTGGATGCTGATTTCCGTCAATTTGGATACTCCAAAGATTTATTTTCTAGATTCAATGCATGGATATCCAACAGATTGACCATGCATTATGGCGTTTGTTAATTTGTAAGACACTAAATTCATCATTTTAAAACTAAAAATCTAGTCATATAATTTATGTTATATTTTAATGAGGATTCTGTTATGATAGGGTGGTGCGTCAATATCGTCTAATGCATGGAATGAATCCAGGGACTAAAGATAAGAATGCCAACAAGATCTACAACTAGACAAGTATCCTGGTATATATAATAACATTACACTATCCAACCACATATCAAAACAAATTAATTATTGTTTTCGATGTTTCTGCAGTGTCAAAAACAAACAAACAGAAAGTAATGTAGGTATTATGTATGTAAATTTATGAAAGAGATCGTATTTCATCAACAAACTAGCATCCCTGACGAGGTATTTTCAAAAATAATTACGATTTCATTTAAAATATTTATTAATCCTTTGTGTATTTATATTTTTTCAGTACTACCAGGACTGTCGCAAAAACTCATATTCATAAGATGATATAGATGTGTTTAGAAATGAATGGGCAACATACCTGATGGAAGATTGTACACAAATAGGATAAAGGTGAATTCATACTACTTATGTTATCTAGATATGATCATTGATTATCCTCCAATATTCTTTGGTGAATTGAGAATGATCTGATGTATTGAAATATTAATTTATTACTCAATGTTTTCTATCCTCGGATTCATATTATTGATCTTTGAACAAATCAATATTGAAGGCATGATGGTGTGCAGTGCGTATGGGGTGAATGACGAAATCACCGAGGATCAACAAAATCCATTTTGCAACAAACGATGGATGGAAACAAAAAATATGGTGTATATCCACCATTTTCAGTTAGATATAGGGACTAAATATAAATATTGCTGAAATTAAAGTAGAGGGATCAGATTCAACACGCAGAGAGAGTATTTGAGCACATGTGTACCCCTTGGTTCATTTTTAAGAAATTTCAATGTTCTGTATCTCGTTTGTTTGAAATTTTATTTGAGAACATGTGATGTTGTTTGACTTGAGATGCATGAGATAATCGGTATCATTGAGAGATTTTTTTGGAAGAAAAATATGTGTCCCAGGATAATTCAAGTAAGGGAAAGGCTGGTTGATATGAAATCCAAGCTCAAACGGCCAGTACATCATCAAAATAATCAACCGTGTGATCCACCATCATGTAGAATCTGGTCCAAGTGATGTTTTGAGTTGTTTATGGAAGGTATGGGGAGTCTGATGAGCCCCATGGACACCATAAATAATGTTTACAGACAGCTCCACATGTTTTTTGTGCCTCGTGCCTCTTTACCAGGATCGCTTTTTCTTCATGTCTTGTCTCTGGGCATTAAAAATTCCCCTTTTCCTATAAATAGTTATCCCCCTCATAATCAACATTACCCTAACATTTCTATTTCCAATCTCTATTTTATGGAGCCATTAATCACTATGAATTCAATAGAAAAATGAATTCCCCAAGGTACTGGAGCATTGAGAAACCCCCTTTCCTTTTTCATATTTACCCCTTCCTATTGTAGGGATATACTTCACTAAGAAGGAAGGAACATCAGGGACATTAGGATTTGAGAAACATTAGTCATTCACAATGAACAGCTTTTACAACCCAGATCTCTACAACAAACAAGGGTTACCCTACTTCATGGAGCTCTTATATTTTCAAAGCCTTAACCTCAGCGAAGAACCTAAACATCACAAATATCCCCCCTACGATCCACCTATATTTACAATGCCCAGGCCACTAAACATGTGTAATCCTCAAACCACCTAACTATATAGGTTTTGATCCCTATATTCTAGATAGGTTCTTATGAAGCCTCCCAGAGGTTCAATGACAGCCATTGGTAAACCCTGGTTCCCTCCTCCTAGGGGTGCACGTCTTGGCTAACCATGCATAATCCCCAACCACATGTCCCATTTTTATTGGGCGAATAACCATGCATAAGACCCATATTCCACTATAATAACTACGTGGACATTGATTCCTAGCCAACTAGGGTGCGTTGGATGCCCCTCAAGGTTCAATCCCAACAATTTAATCTTCCCATCAATTCTATCTCATCCATTCTATTCCACTTTAATACTTCCCCCATTTCCATCCTAATTTTACTCAATCCACCACATCCATGTAGGATCACGCCATTCACATGGTCCATCTTAGCACATATGTACCATTCATCCCATTGCTACTCTTGGAAGAATCTGGGAATCTAACAATGCATAAGCCCCAAAAAACCCATACTTATTCAACCAAGAGTATTCTTAGTGTGAAGGGAAGATAACCATGGGTAATACCCACACCATACCTATTTTAAATATATGGGTTTTTATCCTTGTATTCTAAATAGGGTACGTAGGAAGACTCTATGAGGTTAAATCCCAACCAATGGTAAACCATGGTGACCCCCTCATTAGGGTACACCTTCACTTATTTTCCCTCTTTTTTTTTCCGTTAGTGGGGTCTGAATAAGTCTTCAAAATAAGAAAACTTACCTTTATGGGATGCACCACACTTGGGTCAGACCTCATTGGGCGTTTTGATCCATCTATCAGGTAAAAATTCCAGGTGCTCCCTCCTAGAGATGTACCTACCTGATCTACCTTTATAAGTGTTTTGATCCAACCATTACATCTCTGTAAAACATTAAATCATGACCCTCTATCCTTGTGGGATGTTAAACTCATGGAATACCACAAGTTAAACATGGGTTTCCATTTCGTTGAGAATCCCTTTGATGACGATGAATACATGTGACCAATGTTCTAGTGTACATACATTCCACTGATTCCTAATGTGAATACTTTTCTAACCGATTTATTATGCCCTGGAATGACCCTTTGGAATGTCCTGATATAATCATTGTAATTAACCATCATCCATAAAGAGATGGAACCGGGAACAAGTTTCACGAACAATGTCTTATTCTATAAGGGAGACACATACTAGGTATTGAATTTTGAGGAGGAATCCATGGATGGAATGAAAGACATCCCATCACCCTGTTTCAATCAATGAGAAGACATATCTTTATAAGTGATTAATGTCACTCACCTTTTTCACGAATGAATGTGTGGTACAATGCACCACCATCGAACGTCAACATGCTCCAGGCAACGTTCCCCTGCAGAAAGTGTCAAAAACATATGTCATGCTCAATCATACATGGCATCCCATTTTCTCATAGGGACCTATCCAAAACCAGGATGTAAAAAGAGGTTCCCTATAAAATACTATAGTATAATTAAATCAATGTAAAAAGATAATCTCAATTAAAAATTGAATTCTTATTTTCTTATAATTTTTTACATATAAAATGTATATAAATTGAGATTATTTGGTCATCCAATTGATCAAAATCCATATTTAATTCTTCCATCTTGGGGTACACAAAAACCTAACCTAATATCCCCTAGAAATCTTGTCCCACTTCCATGTCAGAACTAGAAGTAGTTGAAGAAAACCTGAAGGTCTCTAATGCTCGGATTTGATGTGTTGGTATGTATAATAATGAGATAAATTTTCATTGATATCTCATCTAATACATGTACACAAGAATATTCATGGTATGTCATATAACATCTTATTAGTACATTGGTACACTTCCAATGGGGAATTATGGAATTCCATAATAACAAAAAAATCATCGAAAAAGGTACAATATACCAGTTCTAATAGGAGTTTCGGAAATGTATTGGGACTAGAGGGATGTCATTGGGTTTTGGGAGGATATCAAGGATGATTTGGGTAGTCATTATATTGAAATGTAGTAGCATTAGGCTACTCATAGTGTGAAAAGGGTAATTCACAACATGAATGCATTTAATAGGGTGATAATGGTCGTGAAAGGGGAAAAGGGGTCAAGTAAGGGTTTGGACCCAAAATATAGTGATGTCACCACTTGGTTAATTTCATGTAACATGACTTAAAAATTATTTTTATGTGGGTGATGGGTTTATAAAGTATAAACCTCCTCAGGTTTCATTGTTTGGGCACCAATTTCTTAGGGGGAGGACAAACCCCATTCCCCTCCTTCCTTCCCCTTAGCCTGAGTGGATTATCGGCTGTTCGTCATTTAGAATCAATGTGGTATCTTCTCCTACATCTTCCTTGCTTCTCTAACTTATTGATAAAATATTTTCATTCAGTTTTTAGGGTTCTAGGTGTAATTATTATACCATAGTATGGATAAATCATTGTTCTTCATGGGACTTTTATATATGACTCTTAGAGTATGTCTCAAAATTTCATAAACTAGTAATTAATCATTACTTGATGCAGATTATATTTTTTGGAAGATTTATTTATGGGTTTTCAAAAATTTAGTCTTAATTTGTCATAAATTTAGTAATATAGATTTGGGATTTAGTGTTTTCTAGGCTTAGGGGTGTGTCAGGAGTGGATCACACCTAGTATCTCAGCATTTTGGATTTGTTGGATTACACGATGAGTTTGGAACCTATTATACCATGCTGGATTTTTGGTTAAAATTAACTAATTATGTAATTTAATGTTGTTGGAAATTAATTCATGTGATCATGGACTCAGTTGAGGTTGTTATGAACTGAAGATACTTTATTGGACTTCTGGTTGAGGTAAGGGCATTGACCTAAATGTGTCTCTTGGTTAATTGGTTATTTTATGTTTTGTGCCTCACTAGGTTAATTCCATTTAGCAACCCCATTCTTTATTTCATTATTGTATTACTAACATAATATTTGTTTTTGTATGTACGTGAAATCTTTTTCCTCTGTTCTAATTCTTTGTTCGGAAACCGCCGTCATGGATGACAATTTTTTTAGAGCGGATGGATGCAAAAAGGATGGAACATCATTGTTTTTTAAATGTGTTGGATAATTGTAATTATTACCAAATTAAACATTTATTAAAATGTATATAGCAGTAAGTTGTTTTTTATTCATGATTTCAAGTAAATGTATATAACATTTTTGTTCTTCTGTGCTTTGTGTGTGGGTGTTGTTTGAATTGTGTGCAGGTGTTGTTTGTGCTGTGTGCAGGTGTTGTAATTTGTCTAGGTTCTGTGCAGGTTCTATACAGGTTTTGGTTTTGCACATGATATTTGGACTTTATCAGTTCTAGTTAAGTGCTGAAAAATGGATAATATATCAGCTCTATTTTGAGCACTGATAAAGGTATTTTTTATCAGCGCTCAAAATAGCGCTGATAAAGGTAGTGTTTTTCAGCACTATTTTGAGCACTGATATATTATAAATTTATCAGCGCTGATAAATACTACCTTTATCAGCGCTTGCTTTGCACTGATAAAGGAGCACTTTTATCAGCGCTTTTTTTAGTACTGATAATGGTGACCCTTTATCAGTCCTAGTTTTACCACTAAAAAAGGGGACCCCCCCCCTTATCTTCGCCGAGATTAACAACTCTTTTTTAGCACTGTTAAAGGAGGTTTTTAGCGCTATTATAAGACATATTTGTAGTAGTGTGGGGATGAGAAAGGTATGTTTCCTAATGACAGGGAAGATCATGACATAATATAACCTAGAGTAATGGAATTTCACCATGATACCTATGGGTTATATATAGTGGGTTTCATTCTCATACGTTTTTTGTAAATATAATAAATTGGTTAAACTAATTACTTAAATTAAGGATTGACATAATTTGAGGCTATTTACATAAGAGAGTCAACCAATTCTCCATCCCATGTTCCAATCTTCCCCTTGCGGATGTATCACTTGTTTCTTTTCAGTTCATCAAACCATCTACCATGGAGATCCTCCATTGGAAAGTCTTGATGTAACATTTTCATATATTTTTAGGATTTTCACCTATGTGGTGAGTTTTAACTAAATTAACTATTTTAGAGATTTTATTTAGTTTCTTATTTTCTTATTATTATAGTCAAATTAAGTCATGGAATTTGATGTGCATGATCTTGAAAGTACCATATAGGTGGTTTTGATATTTTTCCATGTTATATATGTGTTTATGAATCATGTTATTTGCAAGAATGGGTTGGGATACATATAGGAATGGAACCACATTTTGTTTTTAATGTTTGTATGAGATAATTAAGGGTAGTATCATGTTGGAAATTAAGGCTTTGTACAAGTATGGAATTACATTTTTGGTTGTATGGATTTGGGGATTGGTGGAAATGATGTCATGTGTTGTAAATTTTTTATTCTTGGGAGGTGGTATTTGATGTGGTTCATTGGGATCATTAGGGGTGTAACCCATTTGACTAAGATGTGAAAATGCTCTTTGAGGTTTTTATTATTGGTAAATGGTGATGCTACTCACCATGGAACTGAGTGGGCTAGGGTTATATGAACATTAAACATGGCCCATGTGGTAGAATTAATTAGTAAGTGTTAGTAGTATCATTTTTAGATTTAACAGCTTAGGGGGATGGTATTGACCATTGATCTAGAGGAGGGATACACTATAGGTGTCCATATGAACTTAGGGGTGATTAATATAACCAAATGGGAGTCATTTATCATTTTATGTGAGTATCATCAGTTGTTAAAATGATTTTTGGTGCATTAGTTTTGTCGAGCTATTAGGTTGAAAGTTATAATAAGAAGTGGTTGGTCTTAACAGTGTGGTGTGGTGTGTAGAAAATATTTTGTGATGTTTTTTACTAATGGAATAGAATAAAAATGCGGGATATGTGTTGGCATGTGATACTATCTAGTGTTATTTTTTTTCAAATTCAATGGGTCTTCTTGTAGGGAATACCATGTGAAACACCACAATTTTTAAAATAACACTAGGTTCAACAGTGTATACAACACACAACACTGTGATTTAATGAAAAAAAAATATTATTATTTTAACAAAGTAATAACATATCTATTGAATTATAAGGTATGAATAAAATTAACCAAATTATGAAATATATATAATGGTACAAATTGGTAAAAATGTATTGAACAATTCTTAATACATAAGCCCTCAATTTTTAGTAAAGTCATTTTATTCTTCAAAATATCTTTTCTTCAAAAATGAATTTTATTTATTTTTTGTGAGAGAATTTTACAATTAAATTATTGAAATTTATCAAATTTTATTTTATAAAAAAATATCATTTTTGAAATCATAATATCTAAATTATCGTAGAGCTATTTTTTGTGAATTTGTGGGAAAGATTTCTTTTTTCAATGAATTCTAAAAAATACTAATTTTTATTGAAAACTAAATTTTATTTCCAGAATTTAAATGTAAAATTATTAATGAATTAAATTTAATATTAGTTATATTAAATTATTAAAAATCCAATTAAGTTCATTGGAATCTATTTTATGGTCGAATTTAGTATAAAAACTTTTGTATTCTTAAAAGAGCATTTTTTTAGAAAAACAGTTTGTTCCACAATTTTTTGGATTAAATTTTAAATTAAATTCCACTAATTCTGTTAATTTAAATTGATAAAATTTGTTCCATATTTATTATTATATTACTTAATAATGGGTAATAATATCAAAATAATCATTGGTCAATATGAATAGTGACCATAATAATTTTTTTGTTATCATGGTAAAAGAAAAATAGTTTAATTTGGGTTAAAACTAATGAAATAAGGATTGAAATTCATTAAACACATGCATTTATTTCATTGGATGTGTATATATCATCTATAATAATTTTTTTTGAGAATATGACTTTTTTTATTTGGTTTTGATTTTAAACTTTATAATATTAATGTAAAATATAAATTCAGAAAATCCATTTCTTGATTTTAATATATGAAATATTTTGTAAAATTGGTAAAATTACTTATGTTAGGTTATAAATATTTATTTTAAATATTAATAAATTTTATTTGATGTCAATTTTTTTAATTTTTAGTGGTGAAAAAATTACCTTAAATACTAATGTAATGCCAACAAGTGATTGTAGAAACTACATAAAAATCAAGTAATAGATTTAAAAAACTAAAAAAGCAATATTTTTTGAGTGATTTAAATTATAAAAAGAATTTTTAATAAATATAAAACATCATATAGATGTATTAAAGATTTATATTATAATTATACTACTATAATTTTGTTTTTAAAGTAAAATTATGTGAATAGATCTTAAAATAAAATTTATAGTATTTTATGTTAAATATATTTTATTAAATTATTTAAAAATAATAAAAATCAAAAAATAGGAAAATTAAGATGATAAATTGTCAAAATATTTATCCCTTTTTCATTTATGATCCTATTATTAGCTTATAACTAAAATTATAACCCTTTAAGATTAAAAATTCATTACCATATTTAAGATTAAAATTGGTTAACCAAGGTTTAAAATAAAAGATAAGGTTTAAAATGATATATAAACCTATAAAAATTGATTTTATGATTATATTAAGACTATATGTTACTTATATTAGAATAAATTAAATTTTAGAACCATTTATAATGAGTTAGACAGATATTATATTATTATATTAATAAAAACCCTATATTTGTCCAAGTGAATGGGATATGTTTTAAAATATAATCTAAGGTCCATTTATGATTCACTTGTCTTTTATGTTGACTTTATTGACCCTTAATGAGTAATAAAACATTGATATCACAATATTTTCCCAAAGGGTCAACAGATGGTTAAAACTAAGACATAAGGGTGGAAACATAACCAAAACATGTCCAAATTTTATTATATGATATTATTTAGAGTCATGATATTATTATATTCAAATTATATAATTGTTTATTCATTTTTATATGAAAATTAATTTGTATTAATTTAACACTTTAAGTAATTTCAAGAGTGCAACTCCCCTCACTTATAAAAGGAAACATCTTCTCTAGTCTTCCTCACACATTTTGAGTCATCTATCATGGAAAAGACCTACCATAATACCATTATATACTAATTTAAAAAAAATTAATGATTTTTTTCTTTATAAAATACTATCCTTTCATGTATTATGGTTTATTATAATAAATGTTTTCTCAAAGGAGAGTCAATTAGAGAAATTCTGAAGCAAGGGAAACTTGATGTAGGAGTTTATCATATCACTTTTATTTATATAATACTTAGAAAATATTCACCAATTTTTTCATTTTTTTAGTGTATAAATAAAATATTATGGAGGTTTATTTTTATTTTATGATTTTTATTGGAATTTACAAATCCATCTAAGGTTATCTCATTCATGAGGTTCTAATATAGATATTACCAAATCAATAAGGGTTTTATGTTATAATCTAATTATTTATCAAGATTGTTTATGATCATGTTTTAAATGATGAAATTTTATAATATTCCTCTCAATAAACTCTTTAATTTTCTTCTTCTATAATTATTTCTATATATCAATTATTTTCCATTCTTTTTACACTATTTAAGTACTCAAGATACTCATAGAATATTTTTAAAGAAAACTGAATTTATTTCTATCTTAGGTTGAAAATACTTTTTATTCCATATCTAAGTTTTCTAAAAATAATTTCAAGAATGTTTTTAATAGAATCCATTAATTTTTAAATTCATTTTGACCCATTATTAACTTTTTACATAATGGTTTAAAAAGAATCTTCTTTTCATTTCTTGAATGAGGTATTTATGAATTTTTAATGAAAATTTGAAATGAATGTTTATTTTAACATCAAATTAATGAATGGAATTTCCCTCTTTCATGGAAAATAAATTTTTTGAAGATTAATTTACATTTTTCCATGTTTCATTTTAAATAAAATTCATTCCATGATATTTTATAATTTTTAAGATTTTAAAGAAGTTATTTAAAAAAGAAAAGGGATTTTTTCTCAAGATATATTTCAAGTAATAATTTAAAGGGATATTTTTATCCATGATAACATCCTTTGATGTTACTTATGATTTACTAGGGATATGATTCAATGATACCATATTTATTATTTATCTTTATATATTATGATTTTGAGGATGATATATTTATGAAACCCATTTATTTTCCATAGGTTATGCTATGATGAAATGCTTAAATGTTTATGAAACCAATTTCTTATCACTGAGTAATGATATATGGAAAATTATTTATGATATTATAGGACAAATATGTTTAATTTTCATTATGTGTTAGGTGTTCCTGGAATTATATAACCCACAAATTTATTAGGTAAAGATAGATATCTCATGAGATAATAAAGGCTGGAATGGGGAGTTAACCTAGTTTAGTAAAGGAGTCTATGTACTATGATAATATTGAGAGTGAACCATGAGAAAGGATAAGATTAAATTGGATGTTAACGCAATACAATACGATAATATTTACATTGAGACTTGACTAACTAAATTATTTTTTTATGATTATTTGTATGCCATAGAATTATGTATTATAAAAATGATATGATCTGGTAGTTCTTTTTTTTTTTGATTTCGTTGTGGTTCATGCCTTATGAAATTACAATATATACACCATGACTCATGATTATGATATATGATATATTGGGTATTTTATTAAAATGTTAATATCATATTATTATTCCCTTATATTCATTTTATTCATAAGTGATCATTGATATATCCGTTGGTAACACTTACTGAGGATCTGGGCTCACAATTTCCTATGTTTATTTTCCCTGAGTTTTGAAGGAAGTTTTCTTTGTATTATATGTCTAATAAGGGTGATAGTGGTGAATAAATTAGTGGTAGATGATGTAGATCTATTATGAAATTTTTTTTTATGAATCCAAGATTTCAAATACATTAAACTTAGGAAATTCTAGTGTGGATCATAATGCTATCTCTTGGATATTATTCTAAAAAGATAATATATTTATTTATAAAAGGTTTGGTTCTATATAGTAGGTATCAGAGGAGTATTTAGTGAATATTTATAGATTAGGATTAGATAAAAAAAGTATTATATTTAATGTAATTTATGATGTTATTTCTATAAATAAGATGAGCAGAAGTTTAATACTTTATCTGATAAAATTTAGACAAATAAATAAGTATTATATTTATTAGTCTCCCACAATTTTATCGAAACCCAATATCCCTCACCATTGTATTTAAAATATCATATTTTTTTGACATTCATATGGAAAGGATCTATATTACCATTCTCATTACCCCCACTCTGGTTGGTGAAAATCTTTTATTTCTCGAGTATAGATCTCAATGATATATTTAATGTCATTTATGATGTTATTTATATAAATAAGATGAGAAGAATTTTAATACATTATCCAATAAAATTTAGACAAATAAATAAGTATTATATTTATTAGTCTCCCACTAATTTATTGAAACCAAATATCCCTCAGCATTGTATTTGAAATGTCTTCTTTTTTTGACATTCAAGTGGCAAGGATCTATATTACCATTTCCATTACCCCCAATCTGGTTGGTCAACCAACTGGAAAGGTTTTACGTAGGAATTTTAAATTCCGACTACATTAACTCATATATCCTTGATCCATTGAGTGGAATCCCCAATCCTAAAATCATTGATTTTGATTTCCTCAACCTTTGCCTCTATGTTACTCCAAGTCCTGCTTTAGCAATCAACCCTTTTTGTCAACTGAGTTAAGTCTACCCAAAACCAAAAATTATAATTCCTTGATAATTTAAATCACCACAAATTTGGTTGGTCAAGAACTTTGAACTATAGCTCGATTCAAACCGAAGTAATGAAAGGTTATACCAACTTAGTATTATTTTGAGTGATGTTATCCTTTATACATAAATTTTCAATTATTATCTATTAGCATGCTTGTTAATATTAAATGGGATATTCTTAAGTGATTAACCATGACTTAGATAATATTTATGCATAAGCTAGTTTGTTTTAGTTCCATATTTTACGCTTGTTAATTCATTAATTATGTGATCACAAAAAAACACAATTAATGAATAACCATGTAACTGATAGAAATAAAATAAAGGGTATGATCATGAGATTTTTCTAATGGTTAGTTTATATAGAGGTTTCTAAACTAATCACTGACCTAGGAGAGAAACACCTTGATCTATTTAAGGTTTGGGTTTAAAACTTTCCACATGTTCACCTCTATACCTTTTTTTATTGGTTTCACCTCATCTCCTAACTTGAACTACCTCTACTAGATTGGGAGCTCTATCCATAACATATGATTTCAGAAACATGTAGGTGAGGGGTAAAAGTGGTTTTACATAAAATAAACCATGGGCACACATTCCCTACATATTAACTATTAGAGAAGGCATGAAGACCAAAAATTTAATTTAATAATAAAATTAAAGGAAACTAATCACATACAACGGTCTGGTTTTTCTCATGATCATCCACCCGCAAGAAACATAATACTCATTTAATAAATCAAGAATTTAATTATTTAATCATTCTTTTTCAAGATAAATCATTCTCTAATTGATTAATTTTTATCTTTAATTAATCAATCATTTTATCTTAATCCTTTTCTGAATTTCTCTGAGATTCTCATCCATTATAATCTTAAAAAAATTAAAATTAATTTAAAATTAACAATGTACATAAATGTGCCATGGAGGGAACCCAGTGAATACCCATCCAAATCTACTCAACATGTATTGTACATATATACACTTTATTATTTGTGACATATAGCAAAAAATGACTTATCACGTAATTTCATGACATGTACCACACTGATGATTACACAAATTACATGAATTTTTTGTAATGTGTCATGATTTAATGCACGTATAATAATAACTATAATAAAAATTATAAATTACATGCAAATATTTACATTATGTAGATATTTAAGTTTTAATTATGTGTAATTTAGTAAAATTACCTGGCGTGTAGATTCGATCTACACGGCGTGTACTACCTTAACCGTCTATCCGAAGTACATGCCATTGGACAAAATATGTGAGGTGTAATTTAGAATTCATAGAGTACATGATGTGTCTAGTGTCTCACATGTCATGTTGACTCTATGTTACACAATCACCGATTAGTTAATCTGTGTATGGGATAGATGACCTGAACTAGATCTGAAAGGGACTACATGCCCTCTATAGTGGGCCACATGGAGTGTAGTGTGGCTGAATGTGTACTGTCGTTTCCTGGTCAACACATGATGTAGTAAATTTTTACACCATGTGGTTTTAATACCAACAGGTTGAGTAATTTTCTAATTAACTCATGGTGCATTAATCACAAATACATGGTTTGTAACTCTGATTACATGTAATGTACTACAATTTTATCCAAGAATAATCCTTGGAACCTCTGAATGAGATCCTTGATTTTAATTTTATCATAAAATTGATTGTTTTTGTTAGGTATGTGAGAAATGATAGAGGAAGAAATAGATATATTAATTTAGATTAAAATAATGATTAAACATGAATTGAAAAACTAAATAATGAATGCATAAATCACCTAAGAATTTAAATAAGTGTAAATAATAATATTCCCCCTTTGATACCACTTGTATGTTCTTGGTACATCAAAAGCGAAATAGGGATGGTTCCAAACTTTGATTTTTTCTGTATTCAATGAACAATCTGGGATCTATGCAACCTAAAGTCCAAGGTTAGCGTCTAGAAACATAGTAAAGCACCCATAGAGAATGAAGTAAATTCCATAATGACTTGTCACCTCATATAAGCATTTATCATGTAATATAATCCCTTTATCACAATATCTCTAATCAAGAAGGTTTTATGCCAGTGCCATCAACCTATATTATAAATATCTCTTTATTTGAATTTATATAAATAGAACATGCATATAGAACACCAAGGCCATGGATTTATTTAGGATATATCATTTCCATAAATAGACCTGAGATATTAACTTCTATTAGTGAATAAAATGGATAAATATTCTCTCTCATTATTCGTTAATTCAATATTACTCGTGACACACCCAACATATCCTACCTCACCATAAACATCTATTGTCACAGTTTTCATCAATACATCAAATTACATGACTCATAATATACATTAATAATAATATTAAGGTATAAGGACTAATACTCTCATTCGCAGATAGGAACATCCAATGAAAATTATAAAAGAGGATTACTTATGGTCGGGTCTTGTTCCTATATTATCCTATGAGATATCACTAAGGGTGTACACCATGAGAAGGTTTCTCAAAGTCTTATGAGTTTCCACACTTAATAGCCTGTATCATTTTCCCCCCTCAAATGATATCATCCATCCATAGAACATATATCTAAGAATAGTGTCATTAAACTTTCAAGTTCTCGTCATAGCGGGGAACTGCTATAACCTTTTAGTGAGACAACTATTTTAGAGAAATTAACACACACAATGTTATGAAAAAGAGTAATAATTATTTGATAAGGAATTTATCTATATTTAAAAAACATGAATATATGTTATCATTAAGTATATAGAAGTTGTTTCTAGGGCACCAACTCCAAAAAAGATAAGGTTTAAAATGATATCAAAATTAATAAAAGTTTGATTGGATGATTATATTAATATAATATCTTCATTATATTTTAATAAATTTCATTTTAGAAGCATTTTAAAATGTGATTGTCACATTTTAATTTATAATATTTAACTAATTTCTAAAAATGAAATTAATTATATTTTATAATAAGAAATATGTCATTAGATAATTTAAAATTCATAAAAAATCATATATTCAACCAAGTTAATGGGAAATGGTTTAAAATCTAAACCATGGTTAATTTATGGGTCACTTATCTTTTTATGATAAATTTCATGACCCCTAAAAAGTAAAAACATTGATATCATTGTAATTGTTACAAGGGCTAACAAAATTCATAACCAAAGTATAATGGTGAAAACATAACCAAAACGTATCCAAATTTTATTAGATGTGAGTATTTATGATAATAATAATCTTATATTTTAATTATAAAAGTTTGGATCCATTTTTTCATGAAAATTTATTTATATCAATTTAATTCTTTATGTAATTCCAAGAGTGCCCCTCCACTCACATATAAAAGGGAACTTATCTCTACTCTTCCTTACACCTTTTGAGTCATCTAGCTCTCCCAAGACATGCTGTAATACCCTCGTATATTCATTCACCATATTCTATATGCTATGGTATTTCCAAAAGACCGTCTTTTCAATGTTTCTGGTTTTAAAAAAAAGAGGTTTATCAATGAATGGGAGGTAAGATAACTTTCCAAGTATGTCCAAATTGAGGTAATGGTTTCTCATATCACTTTTATTTTTTTGAATCTTTTTCCATATTCAAAACATTTTTAATTTTTGTGGTATTTATATTTCCTATGAATTTATTTTATAATTATTTCATTAAAATTATTGGTATTTGATAATCCAACTGATGTTCTCTCTTTCATGATGTTTTGATATAGATATTACATAAGTAGTAAGGGTTTTATGTTACAATCTCGTTATTTACTAAGATTGTTTATGATTAACTTCGAGATGATGAAATTTTATGAACTAACTCTCATGAAACTCATTAATTTTCTTATCCTATATGTATTTCATGAGATTGAATGGTTTAATTTGAGTTTCTACTCTTTAAGTACTCATTGTACTGATAGAATATTTTTATGGGAAACCAAATTTATTTCTATCTTTAGGTTCTCTGCATGTCTTTAATTGATAGTATAGGCACCATGTATAATTTGGTTATTCCTTGTATATATTGGGGGTGGGGGATGGCAGAATCCTTCCATACTTTTCCAAATTATCTTCTTTCATTAATTCGTTTCTCTAACCCTAGTATCTTACCCAACATTCCTGAAATCATTGTATGTTCTGAAGATTTGTCACATATTTAAGGGGTTGAAGTGCTTATAATTTCCCCATCTAAACTAAAAAAGTATTATTTTTTGTTTATTCACACTTTGGATACTATATTATGAAGGAGATATCCCTCATTGTATGAATTTTATATATTCAATTTTGAATCCTAGGGGTTGCTCGATATAGTAGTTGTAGGGATTCTAGACCCGTGACATTTTATGATTTGATTTTCATCTGAATATGACCTGATTTATTCTTGTGATAATGATCAAATGATATTAATGGATTATAATTTTCCCATTTTTTAATTCTACTTTTTTATGAGGAGGTGTACTCCTCTCATGGACATTTGGATTCTTGTTCCTAGTATTCCTCATCCTTTTCAAAATTTTGGAATTCTCGTGTTGATCAGAAATATAGCGGGTATTTTCCTTTTTGATAACAACCATTATCATGGTTTAATACTTCAAATTTATCCATTGATATATGTTTAAGTCAAAATTTACAAGTATCCCAGGGATTTTATCAGCATTGAAATTGAAGGGGATCTCATTGGAAGCATCGAGTATGTTTTGAATATTGGGTTGATTTAAATTCATCTTGTTATCACTTGGGTCACAATCTATATGAATTTTGGTGAGGGAAAAATGATCTTAATGAGAGTATCCTAGATGTTATATAGGTTATAGAAGAAAATTATTTTGTTGGATGTCCTCTTAAGAGACTGGGGATAATGAAACCCTATATAAAGGTTGCTACCATTTTTTCTGGTTTATGGTGTGACTTGGAAGGTGTAAAGATGAGTGTGAAGGTTACATAGTAGGATAATAAAATATCCTATTAATATATTTTTATTATTATTCACAATTAGTGTATTCTAGTGTGTGTGAGGATAGAGGCATACTTCCCAAATTTTCCTGAGCATGGAATTTTTCTTTGACACTAATGACGCTTCAACTCCGTCTACATCACAGTGGAATGCTTCATTCATGATTCCTTATGAAGCAAGCGTTACCCTAACCTCCATATAAATTCATAAAAATAATTAATACTTGGATTAATATGTTTAAGGTGATCCTAATTCAGTAGGTTGGTATATGGTAATTCCTAGAAAGAAGTAGGCCAGCTCTAGGATCCATGAAGAACCAGCATTGTGTGATAAAGAAGAAGTTCCTAAATAAATGTCTAATAGTGAGAAGGATAAACTCTAAAAAGTTCCCATTTTTTTTGGGTTTAAGGAATATAAATAAATTTATTTAAATCTATAGATATTAACTCATTTTTAATGGTAAAATAATATTTTTAACATTTTCTATTTACAAAACTGCTTTCTCATCGCATCTGCGGGTTTAATTTTAATTGAAAATTTTACACTTATATTAATGAAATTTAACTAAATGTATTCCATATTTTTAATTTGAATAATTTATATTATTTTATTAGTTTATATTAATTTTTCACCTTAATTAGTTGTAAAAAAATATTTTTTTACCACAATTAAGGTAAAAATGGGTTTATCTGAGGGTTAAACTAACAAGATATGGGTATAACATTACCCAAAATAGGCCCAACACCCATTTACTATACATATTACAACATTAACATGTATAATTATCTATAATGGTCCATTTTAAATCCTTTTTCATGTGAAAAACTTTGGTGCATCTTTTTCTTTTCAAAAATTACAAGTGTGCCACTCACCTCACTTACAAAAGACCACCCACTCTCCTCCAATATTCACACTTCCAAAACCATTTGGTTTAGAAAAACCCTAACAAAATTAATTCCCTAATTCATGACCCAAATTATTTTGGACTTAATTTTTTCCTAATCCCTCCTAATAAGGATTTAGTTATATACTTAAATAGGCTCTCTAAAGAAGAGGTGAATTCTTAAACTTGCGCTTTTGTTTTATTCTTCTTTAAACACTTTCAAATATTATTATATTATTCTTATATAATAAAAAATATCTACCATATATTTATATGTCATTATGTTAATGTAATAACCTATATCCATGTCTCCTACCATCAAATGGGATATTAAATCATCATTCGCGTGTACAGTGGACTACCGCTTGATGAACCAATGTTATTCATTTTCCATCACCACCTATCAAGACTAGATATAATGATATAATAAATGTTTATATATATGAAATTTATATAATTTTATAATTATTATATCACATATACCCTCTTTATTTACATTCTATTAGAATATGTTAACATTACTCTTGTGTATGGTGGACTACCGCTTCACAAAGCGATGTGATTGGTTCACACTCTACATGGAAGGTAATAAGGATGAATATAAATAAAATATGCTATATATATGAAATAAAAATTAATATTTAATGTTAATATATTATTTAAACTAATTTATTTCAATCCGTTTATAAAATGGAATGAACTTTCATGCATACGTACGACCTACCATCTCCATGAATGGTGTATTTCATTTTATATCTCTAACTTTTATGGATTACTCTAAATAAATATATACTAAATATATATAATATTTATATAATGGATAAAAATTATGGATATTATGGAACCATGATCAAATTAATATAACCAAAAATATCAAATCAAAATATACATGAAAACAATGTCATTATCAACCGTAACGTGACTTAAACATGGAATTATTAATAAAAAGTCAATAAAATGACATAATTAAACCATATATGGTATGATATATAATAATGGTTATGTAATAGATTTATAATAAACTTATATTTTTTATAAAGGAGTTAATAATTTTTATTATGGAATTTGAGAGTTGAGGTGATGGATTTTTGTGTCTCAATTTTCCTGCTTTGAGACATATGTTATGTTATGCACCTATCTTATTTTATGAGGTGTATATACAAAATAGTTGATATTTAATATCATGAATTTATTTATTATTATGATATTTTATGTTTCATTTAATTTTATTACATCATGGGGATTATGATTTAATGTTACCAAAGTGGAAAGGGTTTTTTATAATATCATTTTTAACAATAATGTTCATGATTAAGCTTAAAATAATGAAATATTGTGATCTATCTTTCAATAAGCTCATGAATTTTCTTATCCTATAGTTATTTATGAATAATACATTTTCCATTCATTTTACTCAATTTATGTACTCAATAGTTATTTTTTAAAATAAAAAATTCATTTTTTATTTATCTCTTTGTTTGAAAACCCATTTCTTTCCATATACTTGTTTTATAAACATGTTTTTAAAAGTATTTAAACATTAACAATAGTATTTATTAAAAGAAAAATTTACCCATGTTTTAATATTTTTAATAGTGTTTCAAAAGGAGTATTCATGTCATTTTTCAAACAATCCACATTTAGTTTTAACTGAAAATGTGAAAAGAATTTTTGTTTTAATGTATACAATAAGAATAGAATTTCACAATTACATGACCCCTATTTTATTTAAATATTCCTTAATCTATTTTAAATTAAAAGGTGTAACAAAAATACTTTATAAATTTTAAATTTTTAAAAGGTTATTTTCAAATTAATTATATTTTCTTCAAGAAATTCTCCAAATGATTTCTCCTTGAAAATAATTTTCCATCTAAGATAAAATCATTTGATGTTAATTATTATTTATTGGGGATATAACCCAAGGATACCATTCTTATTATTTTTTAGAATGGTTTATTATTATGGTGATAATAATTCTATGAAACTCATTTATCTTCTATGTGTTATACCATGATATAGTACTTATGAAACATTTTTCCCATAGTTTATGCTACGATGAAATAATAAAATGGTTTTGAAACCTGTTTATTTTCCATTAGTTATATTGTGATGAAATTTTGATGAAACCTATTTCTTTTCACGGGTTATGATATGATAAATGTTTTATAAAGGAAATTTCTTTTTATTTTTTCTGATATGATGAATATTTTATAATCTTATAGATTTTTTTATAATTTTCATTATGTGATCAGTTTGACTTATATGTACCTCAAATGAATTGGGAAATGATTGATATCTAATGAAATAAATAAGACTGGAATGGGGATTAATCCCAAATATTCAATTGAATCTATCTATTATGATAGGCTTAGGATTAAACATTGAATACTAATATGGTTTAGGGAGTGAACCCATTCCACCATGATAGTCTTGAAAATGAACCTTGAACTACTAAGGAAATAATTTTTTATACTTATGTGTATTCCTCAAATCTATGCCTTATTCTAATATTATATTCTCAAAGTTAATGTTTTTTAATTACATTATAATTAATGTCTTATTAAATACTAATATTTATTCTGTTACTCATGTTTATGATATATGATATGATATTTATAGTTTTCAAATGTTATTATCATGTTCTCATACCCTAATTTTCATGATAGGTTGATATATCCCCTATTTATTTTACTGAGAATCAAATCCCACCCTTTCTTTTATTTCCATTTCCTAGGCTATGATGAAAGGTATTTTTTATGATATGTATAATAAGGGTTCTAGTTATTAATAACATAGTGGGAGATGACGTAGCTCACTTATAGACCAGTTGTTTATGTTTCCAAGTTTCCAAAGGCACTAGACCTAAATGATCTTGGAATGGATCATTGTATTTTTTCAATGAATATTCATATAATAGGATGTAATATTTAGGTGTGAGATGTTTGGGACTTATAGTTGACATTAGGTAAAGGTTTAGTTATACTTTGGAAAATTTTATGAGAAAATTTTAGTTAAATAACTTAAGATATGTATAAGGATAAGTATAAGGATGTGTTAAATTATAGGAAAATGTATTGGAATTTCGGTAAAGGATAGAGTGGGTTGTTTCTAATAAATTTAATCCTTAAATACATACAAAAAGTGGATGTGAATCTATAACATAGGAACCTAGGAGTAATAACTCTAAAAAGTGTATATTAATATAGACACAATTATCACCCAGTGCATGAAAATAGGCCTTGATATAAACCTAGTTTGACACTCCATGGGGATATACTTTGTAATTTAAAAAACTCTTTATAAACCACCATGATGGATTTAAATAGATTATGACTATGAATAAACTATGATAAACTATGTTGTAATATATTAAAAGTAATTTTTTATGTTTTAAGAAACCCCATAAGTAATTTCTCATGATTATGTGGTTCCCCGGTATGATTAATGTTTCATACACAATTTTTTTTTTGTTTTAGTCAATGGATAGAAAATGAAGGAACCATGTTAATGATGATTGAAATGGAAAATTAAATGATTGTCTCCATGATCATCCAAACATTATAGTAGATGGATTAAAAAATATCATCTCTATGATCATAAAACATTCTCAATATATGAATCATGAAGAAATTTAAAATGATAAATTGGGGAAACAAATATTTTTGAGAACATTATGAGTCAACATCCTCCTTATTTCAATTATTCCAATGATCTGATAGTTTTTGAACAGTGGATTAGTACCATATAAAAGTAATTTTTCATTCTCCAATGTTCAGAACATGAACAAATCATTTTGGATATCTATATTTTGGAAGTCGAAGTGGATAAATGGTGGAATCCCATCATGGATACTAGGGAATGTTTTGAAATTTACTCCTTGGACTAAGATGAGATTAAAATATTATTTTTAAAAAATTACTTCCCTTATATTCTTCATAAAAAAAAAGAAAAGTAATTTCTTGGGATAAAGTAGAAGGATAATGAATTTCTTGGTACCTATGAGAAAGATTTTACTAGACTTGTGAGGTACACTTCTGGCATTATCATGCAACCTTAAAGTAAGTTTGATCAATACTTTATTGGATTAAAACCAAGTCTTTAATGGGAATTATTTTTATGGGACTTCACAAATTATGAAGAAATAATTTTATGTATTCAAAAGGATGAAATAGAGATTAGAGTTACCCATAAATCTCATGGGTTTGACAAGAAAATGAATATGGATTTCAAATAAAACTCTAAAACCACAAAGATAAGAAGATAAGATTTTCTTCATGTGTGAAGTATAGAAGGAAACATGGAGAAATTTGTGTTGGTTTGGCTAGAAAATGTTAATTGTGTAAGGAAAGGTCATCATGTAATCAAATGCCCACGTGATGTGAAGAAGTTAAATAATGTTGAAAATAGAGGGAAGTATCCACAGAATGCTCCAACCTCACTCTAGTTTTTAAAATATAAAGAGTATGGATATTATGATAACTAGTTCCCAAACCCAAAGGTCAATGATGATGATCGACGTCGGTAACCAATTAAGCTAAGGGAAAAAGTAGAATCTAAAGTGATCATAATTTATAATGAGGGCTATGATAACAACATAAAGAATGGAACACTTACAATCCAATCAAGAATTTTTAGTGTCTTATTTTATTATTAATGAACCCACTAGAAAACTTATTCCATTCACATTTTCAAAATGGATGATGTATCTTGGTCTTAACATTCCCTTCTTTCCAAACCTCATAATTTTATTCCATGGTGATATTCATAAGAATACCATGTCACTAACTTCAAATTTTAGATCATATCAGTGGTTGTGAATATAATTTTTCTACCTACTCCATTCTACCTTGATGTGTTGGTGAATTAATCTAACCATATATACCATTTCTTCATATATATTAGGTCCCAATATATTTATTTCTCTAAATTTATTCTAGTACATTGGATTTCTACACTACTTTCCATATAGGGTTTTATAATGAGTCATCTTAATTCTTGAGTTAAAGCTATTGTTGTATGAAAACTCAACTAGAGAAAGGTGTTGACCCTTACCACAATTGAATTAAATAGAGTAAGATCTCAACATATCCTATAGGGTCTGAATTATTCTATTAGACTGACCATCTGTATGAGGATGGTATGCAGTGCTGAAACATAACTCTATATCCAGAGACTATTTCATAAATCACCTTAACTTTGAGGTAAACCATGGATCTTGATCACATACAATTGAATGTTCTATTCCTTGATAACTTTCCCATTCTTGAATGTACACCCATGAAATTTAATTTAGGTATAAATATTTACTAAAATCATGAATGAAATTATTGTTTTAATTCATACGATGTGGAAAAAATTCCCAAACATTATGAACACTATTTTCATTAAATATTCCTTTATAATTATTCAATGTTATTTTCAAAGAAAATTATTTCCACAACATTCGATGAATTTGAAAATTATAAAATCTTATTTGCAAAGAAAATATATTTTCCTCTAGAAACATTCCATGTGATTTTTTTACAAAATCACTTTCCATCTAAGATGACATAATTTGATGTTAATTATGATTTACTTGATAAATTATCAAAATGATACCATTCTTATTATTTTTCTAAATTATTTATTCTTATGTTGAAAATATTTTTATGAAACCCTTTTCTCTTCCATGGGTTATACCATGATAGAATTCTAATGAAACCCTATTCTTTTTCCATGGGTTTTCCTATGATGGAATAATGAGATAATTGAAAACAATGTTCCTTTTCCATATATTATTCTATGATGAAAGATTTATGAAACCCATTTATATTAATGGGTTCTTATATAATGAATTTTGTATAATTTAATTTTTTTTCAAGGTTCTGATTTGATGAATGTTTTATGATCTTATAGAACACATTTTTATAATTTTCATTATGTGATGTTTGGGACCTATATATCCCACCAAGGAATATAATCATTGTTTTAATGCATATGATAAGACATAATTTTTTAAAACCATTAATAATATTTTCATCAAATATTATTTTATAATTATTCAATATTATATTCAAAAAAGTATTTCCACAAAATTTTATTAATTTATAATTTTAAAAATGTTATTTTTAATGAAAATATATTTTCCTCAAGAAACATTCCATGTGGTTTTTATTTGAAAATCATTTTCCATCTAAGATAAAATTATTTTAAATTAATTTTTATTTAATATGGATATGATCTAAAGATACCATTATTATTCCTTCTCTAAATGTTTTATTGTTATGTTGAGAATATTTTTATGAAACCCATTTTTCTTCCATGGGCTATAACATGATAGAATTCCTATGAACCCTGCTCCTTTTTACATGGGTTATGATATGATGGAATAGTGAGATGATTGAGAAACCTATTTATTTTTCATCGGTTATTCTATGATGAAATATTTATGAATCCCATTTCTTTTCAATTGTTTTGATATGATGAATTTTTTATGAATCAATTTTCTTTTCAGGGTTATGATATGATGAATTATTTATGATCTTATGGGACAAATTTGTATGATTTTCATTATGTGATTGGTGAGATGTATATATCCCTCCAATGAATAGAATCATTATTTTAATGTATACAATATGGACATAATTTCATGACATCTTGAACACTATTTTATTTTCATATTCCTTTATAAGTCTTCAATGGTATTTTCAAAGAAATAGATTTCCACATCATTTTATAATTTTAAAATTTTTAAAAAGTTATTTCAAAAAATGTATATTTTTATCAATAAATGTTCCAAGTGACTTTTCTTTCAAAATCATTTTCCATCTAAGTTGAAATTATTTGATGTTACTTATAATTTAAAGGGATATGATCTAGGGATGCCATTCTTATTCTTTATTTTAATGGTTTATTATTATGTTGTAATTATGTTTATGAAACCCATTTCCCTTCAATAGGTTATACCATGATATAAATCTTATGAAACTCTCTTCTATTTCTATGGGTTATGATAAGATTGAGTAATGAGATAATTAAGAAATTTTTTCCTTTCAATGGGTTATTCTGTGATGAAATATTTATGAAACCCATTTTTTCATGGGTTCTGATTTGATGAATTTTTTATGAATTCCTTTTATTTTTAGGGTTCTGATATGATGAATGTTTTATGATATTATGGAACAGATTTGTATAATTTTAATTAAGTGATGGGGTGATACCTATATCCCCCTACAATGAACTGGGTTAAGATTTATATCTCATGGGATAAATAAGTATCAAACGGGGAGTGAACATAGTTCAGTAATACACATTGTCCAATATAATTGTCTTCAATGTGAACCTTGACTACTATGATGGTCTGGGTAGTGAACCCATTCCACAATGATAGTCATGGAAATGATCCTTGAACTACTAAGGAAATTTTGTTCTATGATTATGCGTATGACCCAAATCTATTCCTTATTTAAATTTAATTTTTCCCTAGTTCATTTTCTTTGATATCATTATGATTCATATCTTATGAATTACAAATATTTATTCAATGAATCGTGTTTATGATCACTAATTTGGAGGGTATGGTTTTCAAATGTTATTTTCATGATCTCACACACATGCTCATGATATATTAATATATACCTTATTTACCCTTACTGAGCATCTAAGATCACCCTTTTTTATGAATCCTTTCTCTAGGGTTTGATGAATGTCATTATGTATGATATGTATAAGAATGGTTATAGTTATGGAGAACATAGTGTGAGATGACATAGCTCTATAATGGAATAGTTATTTATGTTTCCATATTTCTAAAGGAACTAGGCCTAAATGATTATAGTGTGGATCATTAAGTCATGTAATTAATATTCTTCTATTAATATGTAATATTTTTTAGGAGAAGTTTGGGTCTTTATAGATATATCTCTTTTTTATTCTCATCGACCATCTGAGATCAACCTTTCTTAGGTTTCCTTTACCCACGTTATTATTAACAGTTTTATGTATTAAATATAAAATAAGGGTGTTAGTTATGATGAACTTAGTGGGATAAATTGTATATATCTTATAAAAAAATTATGTATCTATGTTTTTGGACGCACCAACCTTATTTTATTCTAGCATGCATCATAACATTATGTCATTAATATTCATATAAAAAATGTAATATTTATGTTTGAAAGGTTTGGATCTGTAAAATTAGTATCATATTATGGTTTAGTCAATATTTAGAGAATAAGATTAGAAAAATATGGTTAAAACAATTTGTTTATGCCTATGTATAGGATAACATCCCAAAAACATGGTAAGATAGATATTATGTGGTTTTCCTAGTATTCAATTAATGTTTGAAAAATACAAGTGGATTTGGATTCGGAACATATGCAACTAGGTAAAATAATCATAAAAATAGTTGGTTTAAGTTCATCTCATACATTATTCTAGTGCACGGTGAGTGTTCCCTTACTAAGCACCTATTTTGAAACTCCAAGGGGATATTCTTTGGTTGACTCACAGTTTGTTTATAAACCATTATAAATGATTTGAATATATGATAATCATAGATGTCCTAGATCAAAGTTAATGTTTCATTGATTTAAAATATTGTTTCATGACTTATAAATACCAAGAATGTTTTTCATGATTATATGACTCCTCAAGATAAATAATTTTTATCACAAAATACTTTTTGGTCAGTCAATTGATGAAACTGGGAAGTTTCATATTAATGTAGAATGTGATGGACAATGGAATTATTTTACTCATGAGAAACCTATTGAAATGGGATATGGAAGGTGAAACCTTATGATTATTCCTAATTAGTTATCTTTTTATATTATTAAAAATTCCAACTTGAATTAGTTTCCTAAAACACATAATAAGAGAAAAATGGATTTTTAGTAAGAACATGGAGTGAAGAAGATTAAGATTTCCACATGTGAAATATGTTAGAATTAATAGTTAGGAAAATCAATCATAGGAATGAGAAGATATTTGATCTGTGTAATTTAAGGGAATAAATAATTAATTTTTTGGAGAAAAATGAAATTTTTTATGGAGGTAAATGGATATAATCGTAAGGTACCATTTATAGTTTATTTTCTTATGTGTGGGGAGTATGAGAATTATCTAATCCAATGCCCAAATCTATGGGTTAACTCCAAGACCATAGAATGAAATATGTTATGAAAATCATTGGAATGAATTTATTGAAGTGTTAAAGTATTGGTATTTGAGAATTATGTTCTATATATATGTCATCTCAATGATATTATAGATATAAGAACCATGAAACGTCTAAGAATTATTCGGCATTATTTTTTATTTAAGGATTTGAAAACATATATTGAAAGGTACCAGTAACTAACAAAAGTGATTTACTGGTTAGGTTATAATGTTTAATTGGGAAAAAGGTATTATTGAAATTTATGATGTAAATGGGTTAGTGTTGGTGAAATGAAAATTGGTTAGTGATTTGATGAAAAAGTGGTTTAAGTCATTATTGATGAAGGTTTTTGTATTTTTGATTTATGGAAATTGCCTATGATTTTATTTAAGGAATATGGATTGTATTAATTTTTTAAGGATATATATTTTCATGTGTGTTTAAGTTAAGATTTATGAATACCAAAATGGGTTTATAATTTTAAGGTTGATCGTAAGTTAAAAGTCACCAACACCCATTTTTGGGTTTTAAAAGGAGGTATTTTGAGGTGATCTAAAATATTTATTAGGTTTTAGGAATAATACTCTATTTAATATTAAATAATGATTTAGGTTAGTATATTATTTGATGTTTATTTAACTTTGGTCTATTGGATAGTGGGGTACAGGTAATCCTGATGGTTGAAAATAGATTCATTGACAATGTGATATTTTTGAGATATTTTTGTCAAGATAAGGATTACATTTTAGGTTAGAATCTGAATTTTATTAATGATATTTTTGTGAATTTTACTACATCATAGGATTATATAGTGAATTATCATGTACATTAATGATATTTCAGAAGATTCTTCATTAGGTGGTTGTATATATAACCTTTAGTTTTAACATGTGGTTTAGTATAAAAGATTATTTAGGGAGAATGAAACTTTTTATTTAGGATTTAAGTTGAAATGTATGATATGTCACTATATAATACTATAATGTAGTAAAAATAAATAAAATATCATGAATTAATTTCAAATTCTTAACTAAAAGTTAATCCTTAGATTGGCCATAATTATATCTAAAAATATCACCTTCTCAATGAATCACTTTTAAACCACCAAGATTACATATACCCCACTATCCAGTAGACCAAAATTAAATTAAAATCAAATAATATAAAAAATTAAATCGTTATTTAATCTTAAATTGTGTATTATTCCTAAATCCCAATAAATGGTTCAAATAACCCCAAAATACCTCCTTTTAAAACAAAAAAAAATGGGTGTTGGTGCCTTTAAGCTTGTGATCAACCATAAACCTATAAACCCATTATCATTTACTTTATTATGATAAAATTATTTGTCACTCTCAATCATTTTTTGGGAATTAATTTTTTCTATCGATGTCAATTTTTTCACTTCCCGCTAATTTTACACCATTTTGAAACCTAGTTATGTTTTATTCCATATGAGCTTCCTATTTCCCTTTCGCACTTATTAGGAAGATGTTTTATTAATAATTATTATGATATGGTTTTTCAATATATGAGTTTTCAAATATAACACCCTTTATTACTGATCATAAGTTCAAATTACGAGGACATGATTTATTAATTTGGTGAGAATTTAACACCATGATACTTTAAAATAGCACTATGTTTGATAGCATATGCAACACAAAACACCAATTTTTAACCAACCATGAAATATTATGGTTTTAAAGATTTTATAACACAAATTTTGAATTGGAAGGTATAAATAGAAGTAACCAAATTATGAAATATATATTAAATTCCTAATCAATAAATATTTGTAAAAAAATTAATAGGAAATATGAAACCTATTTTTAGTAAAATAATTTTATTCTTTAAATAAGTTTTACTCTAAAATGATCATTATTGATTTCAATAAGAGAATATTAAAATTAATTTATGTAAGTTTCAAAAAAATTATTTTATAAAATAATATCAATTTCAAAATTTTCTTACCGTTATTTTTTTGATAATTTTCTAAAAGGTTTTTTTTTCAACGACTAATGAAAAATGCTAATTTTTTGAAAACTATCTTTTGTTTTATAGTGTTTATAAAGTTACTTTTTTATTGTTTCAAAGTACAATTATATCTATTATATTATTAATAATCTAATTAATTTCATTTGAATCAATTTTATGGTTAAATTTGGTATAAAAACATTTTTATACCTAAAAAGGCATTTTTTTTGAAAAAAATTGTTTTTATCGCGCTGGAAGATTTATTTTTAAATTGATTTCCACCACTTGTAAGAATTTAATTTGACAAAATTTATTCCATATTTTGAATTATATATTTAATGTTAGGATATAATTTAAAATTAATTTTTTTTCAATATGAATAACAACCATACTAAAGGTTTCTGACTACTATAAGGTAGATTAGGTTAATTAGTGTTAAAAATAATGTGATAAGGATTTAAATTAATTCAAAAACTTTTTTTATTTCACCGGACGAGTATATATCATCTATACTCATCAAATATTCTAAAATATGACATTTTTTTCTATTTTATTTTATTTTTATCTTTACAATATTAATGTAAAAGATAAAGTCAAAACTGTCACTTTATTAATTTTAATATATATAAGATTTTGTGATTGGGATAAAAACAACATATATTTATTTATAAAAGGTTATTTTAAATATGAATTATTTTATTTTTTTTATTTTTTTATTTTTAAGTTTTTTATGAAATAATTACCTTAAATTCTTACATAATGCCGATATAGTGCTTGTGCAGGCACTAGAAAAATCATGTAAATGATTTTAAAAACTCTAAAGGTAATATTTTTTTGGTGAGTTAAAGTGTCGAAAATTATTTAAGATAAATATAACATTTTAGATATGTGTGAAAGGTTTATATTCTAATTTATTTAATTTCATGTTTTTTCAAAGTAAAATTGTCTAAATAGTTCTTAAAATGATATTAATAGAATTTTGTGTCAAATATATTTCACTAAATTATTTAAAATCATTAAAATATTGAAAGAATACATGGATGATGAGAAATGTTCTAAACTTTAACCCTGTTTTCATTTATGAGAAAATTTTTATCTTATAAGTAAAATTATAACCCTTTAATATTAAAAACATCATTACCATGGTAAAGATAAAAATTGGTTAACCAAGGTGTTGAACCTAAATATTAGAGGTAAAATGATATCTAAACTTACGGAAATTTGATTTAATGTTTATATTAAGACCATATATTTATTATATTATTATTCATGTCATTTTTACCTAGATTACATGATTTATACAGATATTATATTATAATTTTTCATGTATTTCTAAAAATGGAATTAATGATATTTTATAATAAAAAATATTTTATTAAATGATTAAAAAATCATAAAAATTCAATATTTTTCCATATGCATGAGATATGGTTGAAAATATTAAACATGGTATATTTATTAGATACTTGTCTTTTTTAGTAACTTTCTTGAATACTTAATAGTGAAAATACATTGATATCACAGTAATTGTCAAAAGGGCTAATGGAGCGTTTAAACTAAGAGATAATGGTGAAAACATAACAAAAAATTCTCCCCATTTTATTGGATGATAAGATTTAATCTCATATTAATCTTATCTTTAAATTATATCAATTTTGATTATTTTTTCCATGAAATGTAATTTATATTAATTTTACTCTTTAAGTAATTCTAAGAGTGACCATCCCCTCACTTATAAAAGGAAACCTCTTTTCCACTCTTCCTCGAACCTTTTGAGCCTTATAGCTTGGAAAATCCATGACATAATACCCTCTTATATCACTATATAATATTTTAGAGATTTTGGTCCTAAAAAAGGACTATACTATCAATTCATAGTGTGTATTCCAAAATATGTTTCTCAATGAATATTATGTTATATAACATTCAACGCAAGTCAAACTTTATGTAAGAGTTTCTCTTCACACATTTATTTCAGTGAGACTTATGCCATATTCAACACTTGTTTTCTTTTTATAGTTTTTATAATTCCCATGAATGTATTTTATTATAATTTTATGTAATATATTTGGATTTAAAAATCCATCTAAGGTTCCCTTATTTAAGACATTTTGATAGAGATATTACCAAAGTAGTAAGGGTTTTTTTGTTACAATCTCAATGTTTCTCAAGATGGTTTATGATTATGTTTCTAATTATAAAAGTTTATGTTATAACTATAAATAAACTCATTAATTTTTCTATAATCTAGTTATTTTCATATATTTCATGTTTCCCTTTAGTTTTTTACTCTTTAATTTCTCAAAAGACCAATAATTTTTTATAAGGAAAACTAAATTTATTTTCCTATTATGTCAAAAATATTTTCTTTCATATTCATGGTTTCTAAAATAAATTTAAATTTTTTTTGTTAATATTCCCCTATAAATTTTTAAATTCATTTTTATCATTTTTTGGATTTTAATTCTTTTAAGTAATACTCTTGTTTTTTATGTGGTATTTTTGATTTTTTACCAAAAATGTGAACGGATATTTATTTTAACATACATTGAATGAATAGAATTTCATTCCATCATGAAAGCTCAATGATTTTAAGATTGCATTATAATTTTTCCATTTTTATTTAAAAATAAAATTTTTTCCTTAATATTTTGGAATTTTGTAGATTTTAAAAAGTTATTTCAAAATGAAAAGGGTATTTTCCTCAAGAAACATTCCAAGTAATATTTCAAAGGAATTTTGCATCTATGATAACATCTTTTTTTGTTACTTGAGCATTAATAGTAATATGATTCAATGATATCATCCTTATTATTTATTTTTATTTTTTATTATTATGATATTGAGATATATATGACCCCAGTTTATTTTACAAGGGTTATAATATGATGAAATGCTGAAATGTTTATGAAATAACTTTTACTTCCAGGGGTTATGATATATGATAAATGATTTATGATACTATAGAAAATATATATATTATTTTAATTATTTTATGGGTTGTCCTAAAATTATACATCATTCCATTTTATTGGGTAAAGTAGATATCTTAAGAGATAATAAGAACTAGAATGGGGAGTGAACATTGTTTAGTAAGGGACTCTTTCTACTATGATATCATTGGGAGTAAACCATGAGTAAAGATAATTTGGAATTATGATAGAACATAATCCACTATGTTATTCTTGGAAGTGATACTTTAAAAGGTAATTATTTTTTATGATAATTTGCATGCTTTAAACTTATATCTTATTCTAATGTTACAATATCAGAGTGAATTTTATTTGATTCCATTATAATTCATTCCTTATGAACCTCTATGTTATATTCCATGAATCATGATTATGATATATGATATACTGGGTATGGTTTTCAAATGATAATTTTATGTTCTTATACCCTTATGTTCATGTTATACATGGTATATCATTGATATCTCCATTTTTCACCCTTACTGAGTATATGAGATCACTCTTTCTTGTGTTTCAATTCCCATGTTATGAAAAAATATTGTAGGTATGATGTGTATAATAGGGGTAATAGTTATAGATAACTTAGTGGGAGATGATGTGGATATCTTATGAATAATATTCTTATGTATCTATGTTTACAAAGACTATAAACCTATACAAATCTAGTTTGGATTTCAATGTTATGTATTAAAAACTCAAATAAAAATAAGTAATATTTATGTTCGAAACATTTGTGCCACAATACCATGGGTATATAATCCCTCTTAATAATTAACCACAGCGGATAAAGACTCACTCATGGATGGTTAAGCCTGGGTGGATAATGATGAGTGTTTTTCATTAGTTTTCATGATTTTTATTTCATATACACTTGTATTTGTATGTTTATCATATAGGTACATCGTTGTGGGTTTCATACCATGTTTCATAATCACACCCTTCATACACCCCCTAATACACATGGAAACATTATATTTAATGGTATAGGAAAATAGAAAATCTAATTAAATGGTACTTAGAGGAGATAGATGTTGATGTTGGTTCAAAAGACAGACTAGGTGGATAATTAGTATCAAGTTATTAGATATTTTGGTTGCTTTAAACATGAATATATATTATCTACTAATGGGTGATCTTATTTTCTTTTATATATTAGTATTATGTTTTTGATATATATTCTGTATAGCATGTGGTATGTTTGGTTGTTAAGATTTTTATTTGATGTTACTTATTATTTACCATTAATTCCACTATGGTTTTTTATCATCATAGGGTATAGTCTACCCATTATCACCTCATATAAATTTCTTTTTATTTATAATCCTCTTGCATATGGGGAGAAATTATTGAGGTTAGAGGGTATCTAGGTTGGGTTTCTTTTAGGAACATTGTGTTTAGGATACCATAGATATACTTATTGGTGTATACATAACACGAATCTTCATTACATGATTCTCTGCGTGTGCATGATTTGGAAATATTTTTCATGGGGTTAAGTGTTTGGAACACACACACACACACATGTTACTATATACTTACATACATATACACATACAAACCCACCTACATACATACAAACAAATGTAAATACCAATGTATGTACATACGTAAGTAAGTACATACGTATAAACATACATACACTCCTGAGTGAAGGTGTACATACAAATACAAAAGCATATTGTAACACCCAAACCTAGAAGCCTGAATCCTGAGATCTGAGCTAGATCCCATGGTCTCATGAATGATCCCTAATCTATAGAGGCAGTTGGTAGGCAGTGAGTGATAAATTAAATATGGGAAATGATTTACTCTCCTAAATAAAATAAAATAAATGTATGATTATGTCAAACTTATTACAATTAAAAAAAATTATATAAAATTAATCATAAAAAACTCATTTTAAAAAACCAATATAAATCCAAAATATAAAATAAAACTTAAATTATACATGATAAAATCAATAAAAAATTCTTAAACCATAATATGTCATTATCCCTTTTTACATAACACCAACATAGAACTCCGACTCATCATTGATAATGAATGAAGTATTCCTCTTACCGTCATCATGGATAATCATGTATACATTACAACTAACATACACATGTTAGGGGTGAGTACAAACTCAATAAAATTATCCCAAGTCTGCAAAGAAAATTTATGAAAAAAAAATTCAATATGAAATG
This sequence comes from Viscum album, assembly GCA_963277665.1. Taxonomy (NCBI): domain Eukaryota; kingdom Viridiplantae; phylum Streptophyta; class Magnoliopsida; order Santalales; family Viscaceae; genus Viscum; species Viscum album. Next base: position 623,756,464 of record OY728132.1, on the reverse strand, counting down.
ATAATAAACCATGGTAAAGAAAAAATAGTTTAAAAAACAACTGATTTATCCAAGATTTCAAACCCAAAAAATTATTTAAAAATAATTTCATAATATTTATAATATTTTATCAAATTATGGTTTCAAATAACCCAAAAAAACATTTTTTTTCTTCTCAAATACTCATATCCCAAAAAACAAAATTTTTTTCAAAGTCTCACTAAATAATTTTTAACAGGCACACTCACCTCGAGGGATAAATCAAAAAAAGCATGATCAAAAGCCATATCACAAATCAGGACATCCTCAAGAAATTTTATAAAATTCAAAGTAATAAAAAAATCTAAAAATATGTATTAAATTAAATCACCTTGATAAAATTTTAATTTCCTATTGAAAATATCATTTTAATTATAAAATAAAAATGTCAAAATGCTGTGAAAAACTTCATTAGAAAAATCTGAAATAAAATTTACCACTTAATTTAAAATATCCATTTTTAATTTTACTTTTAAAATAGACGGTTATAAAAACCCAACATTCCCATAAAAATTAAATTATGCAAAAAAAGTAATCACTTTTTTAATATATACATAATTTCACATAATTAAATTCACTCCATCCTTTGATAAACCATAATAATTCATAAATAAAAAAATTATCCAATTTATAGACAAGATCATATCCTCCCATATAGAAATTTAATTTCTAAAAATCCCCAAATCCATAAATACCCAAATACCCAAATCAAATTGATGGGGTGAATCCTTAAATTTATAACCATGATGAAAAAAGTCCTTCAATCCATATCAATGAAATCACAAATATAAATGAAAATATTTGTTTCTAAGAAGAATTAATTTGTTATAGAGAGAGATAAGGAGATATATTTAAGAATAAAATCATTAGACTTTAAACATTAATTTTACATCAATTTAATTGATCTATGAAATAAAATCATATTTTTGTTAAAGGATGAGCCCCTAGTTTTCCCTTAAGGAACATTAAAATTTTCCAAGGCCTAAGAGAAATTATAATACGTATATAAGTTTTAAAATAGATAATAACACAAAAAACCATGTAATAATCCTAGATATTCATAGTTAAAATAACTACTTTCTTAAATTTGATCCCTTTTTGGGTTAAAAATTAGTTATATTGTATGATTCCATGGTTAAGATGACTATGATCCTAACCATATATAGTTATGGGATATTTTTTTGTAATTTATATTGATATGAATCATTAGTCTTACTATGTGCCTAACCATTATTTTCCTCCTAATCATATAAAACATTATATTTAAACCAAAAAATCTTAAATGCATAAAGTAAATAATCCTATAAAAACCGAGGTGTAATAATTATCCCCATTATAAGAATTTTCATCCTAAAAAATCCATTAGGCTATACTATATAGTATTAACTCTATCCACTATTTCTTTATCTATACATCTATCTCTATAGTCTCTTATTAAATCATCCCATGTTTCCACAACACTCACACTAATATAATACACATATCTTGAAGGTTATTCTATTTGAAATTGATAATTTTAATTGTACGCATTATATAATAAGTATCAGTATTTACCTCAAAATATTTCCTTCTCAAAACAAGAGGTAGTTATAGTTGATATTTTATAAACTATGAATCATAAAATACATAGTGAACCCTTAAAAACCATTATATTTTCTATATGCCGCTTCAACACTCAACTCAATTTCTTAAAGTGGGTCCATATACAATGGAATCCAATTACCTTTCTTCTTAAGACATTTGGTTCCCCAATCATGGAATCAATTTCAAGAACATATAATCAAAAATATTATATGTTAAACATTTCCACCATGGATCATTGTACTATTTTTTTACTTTGAGCTAAAATCATACACCTTTGGATAAAATTAAACCAATCCCTTTTATCCTATAAGAAATTGGTTCCTATGAGATTCTTTTTTCCATTAATAGCTGATTACAATGGTGACTAACATGAAAAACTACATGACACATCCAATGGTTCCATTCATATATATGATTCGTAGATGTAATAAACATGAACTAAATATATGGAATATTATCCTCCCATGATCTCAAAAAAACAAGAATATATACTCATATAATTCCCTCAAAACCTAAATAATATACTCTATATACCCATCTATCGGAGGATGATACACCATAGTCATCTTTATGGAATTTCAGAGTCCTCTCCATAATATCAATATAAATTTATAATTTTTATCCCAAATTATAGGATTAAGAACCTAATGAAGTCTAATAATCTCATTCACATAAATTTTTTCAACCTCATCACTAAATTTTTTCACATAAAGGAAAGAAATAAAAATACATTATGTTTCAATCTACTATAACATAAATTTCATTAAGATTGTATTTTGACATCGATAACCCAATCATGAAATACAAAAAAAAATATCCTCTAATTTTCATGTTGTAATTGTTAAAGGCTAGCAAACACATGCCAATCATTGATTTTTTTATTGTAACTTTTTTCCCATTAAAAACAATAGGAGTGGTCAATTAGGGAGACTTAAAATTTCATATTTTCTCAAACTTATTTGGATACTTTCTTCACATTGGAATAATACATTGAATATATCTCATTGATCACACATAAGAAAAAATAAATATAGTAAAATAAATAAACTTAAGCACAATGATTTGACTTGGTTCACCTACACTGAGATATTTTAATAGAGCAGATACCAATGATGTGAATATATGAAAACAATCATAGTTTTAGTAGTTTTTTATTATAATATTAATGATAAGATCACTTATCATCTGAGGCCCATGAACTATTTCTCTCATTTACTCCCTTCTTTCCAAGATGGAAATCAAATATAATGCCTATATACAGGTCAAACTCAAAAACATATCAATTTGAGGTATAAAACCAAAAAATAATTGATGTTATCCATGATTCTATGATCTTAATTTCAAAATCTTTTAAGTTATAGAAAAAAACTATTTAAATCAATGCCTGATCTTCAATAGAATATAGTATAATCACACTTCAGTTCATAATTATAAATATTTATTAAATTCCTTTATTGGTTCACTCTCCCTCCCTTCTTCTAGATATCAAATATCCCTAAATTATTTGTGTTTCTTTTCATTTGTATAATCAATATGAATATATCAATGTAATTTTGAATTTAAAATTTAAAATTCAGATTTCAAAAGGCATCCAAATTTCACTTCATCAAATCCAAAAATTGATTGATCTTTATGTAAATCACTACCATTGTATATTAGGTATTTTGGAGTTTATTAAACAACATATAAGCAATTGAAGAATTGAAAAAATAAACAAAATTGTATGTAACATCTAGTTTTTCAAAAACCATAGTGTGTACACTATTTAAAAGACACATATAGGGAACCACAACTGATTTACCATGGAGTGTTACTCCAATTACCTTGTGGTATTTCTTTTATAGGAAAGAACACACTTAAAATAATCATAGTACATGACTTGATATCCAATTTTCATCAACTCCAAGAAACCCAATATTTAAAATGCCTTATGACATGATGTGTTTTCCCCTTGTCATCTCATATATGAGTCTTCTTTATTAAACCATGGATTATTCAATGGTGTGATACTCCCTATTTTCATTCCTAGAAAGACAACAAATTTTAAAAAAAAGAACCTTATTCATTATAGATCTATTCTTTTGTACCATCCTTCATATAAGGAATTTTTCAAATTTATCAACATATATAAGCCACCATTACTTCGACCATGACCATGATGTTGTGTCCCATTTTACTCAAGGATTATTTTAGTAAAAAAATCCATATTCCAGGGCATGTTTAAAATATTCTCCCCATTTAAGTAAATTCTTAATCACTATAGTCATCATAACACATAGTGAAAGGGCTCACATTCCGTTTCAATATCTCTAGGTTTTATATGATGTGTATTGTTTCGACTTCTATAAAACACCATCTTCCATAGTGTGGATAACATGAAAATTTCAAACAAAAAAAAATTCTATTTGAAATTACATCCAAAAACCCCATGGATTCTAAACTCTAGCCATTTCCTACTCTACTATGCCGTATCCAGATTCATGATGGTTTGGTTAATGGAATGATATATGATTACATCAACAATATTCTCACTAACTTTACAAAACATTACATGATTTTCTAGTTGATAATGAATATAATTAAAACTTGTGGTTTCTACATTACCTACTTTTGATTTTGTTATCAATACACCTATGTATAAATCCATAGGCTAATCTATATATTGTTGTCAAAAATTTTCATACATAATGGCTCTCCCAATGTAATCATTCTCCCCCTTTGAAATTAAAATTCAAAGGGTTCTCCTATCCATGTTCTAATTGGATATAAAAATTCTTGAAACAACCACAACTTAAGAAAAATAAACAAAGAGATGTTAACTAATTCTATAAAACTATATGTTTTAAATATCATTATATGAAATAAGGGAATGAATTAATGACTACAATCCTATAAATAATTACTAATTAAACCTCTTTTCTACTTCCAAGTACCCATGTAGTATGCAAAAAATAGGCATTTAGCAGAGATCTATACTGCCGCTAAATCATTTCATGATAGTTTTGAAAAACTGCAACCATATCGTGTGTCAGAAACAATTTCACGGTTGTTTTTCAAAACCGCTACAAAATGCTTTTGTGGTGGGTTTTTAAAATTTGTAGAATCATTTAATGGTGGTTTAAAGAACCACAAAATTATTTCTCTATGGTTATTTTCATAATTATTTTATTTTATTATTTTATTTTTTATTTTTTATTATTTTTTTATTCTCATAATTTATTTATTTAGTTTTTGAACCCCTAACCTCATATTTTTTCTGCAAAAACATTACCACTCCAGTACGATATTCATGTGGTGAGTAAATATATTTTAATATACTTATATATATATCAATATAAAAAACAAATAATACATAAAAAATAGATGAAAACTAAATAATTTAAAATTTAAAATTAAGAATTAAAAATAAAAAATTTAAAAATATAAATAAAAAATTAATGATTAAAGATTAATAATTCATAAATAAAATATAAATGAATAATAATTAAATATATATAATATGGTCTTAAATAATAAATAATTAGTAATTAGTGCTAAATAATAAAATGATAATTAAAATAAAAAATAAAAAACAAAAAACAAATAAATAATAAATAAATAATAGATAATAATAAATGATAAATACATAAATAATAAATATATAATAAATAAATAATAAGTAATAAGTTAGAAATAATAGATCATATATAATAAATAATAAATAATAAGTAATAAGTAATAAATATTAAATAATAACAAATAAATAATTAATAAAAGATAAAAAATAATAAATAAATAATAAAAAACAACCTAATATATAAATAATAAAATAACAATGAAAATAAAAAAAAAATAACTAAAAAATAAAAAACAAATAATAAATAATTATAAATAGATAAATTAATAAATTAAATATTAAATAGGTAATAAAAAAATAAAAAATAAATAAAAAATAAATAATAAAAAATAACTAATAAATAACGAATAATTAATAATTAATAATTAATAATTAATAAACAAAAAAATAAAATATAAATAATAAAATAATGATGAATATAAATGAATAATAAATAAATAGTAAATAATATACAATATATAATATATAATATATAAATAAATAATAAATAAATAATAAATGAATAAATAAACAATAAATAAACAATAAATAATAGTTAATAAATAATAAATGTATATAAATGCCTATATATATATATAATAAAATTTACATAAATATATATAGACACACATTTATGTTACATAAATATATATAAACACACTTAGATATATAATGTTATATATATAGATATAAGTAACTATAAATATCATTATATATATACACATATATGATATAAAAATATATAAACCTAAATACTTTTAAATATTTTGAAATGTATATAAATATACCTAAATAATCATAGATACATATAAATATTTATATGTAATTAACAATTTATTACCAAAAGAGAGGGAAGCAAAATAATTAAAGCTCCATCAAATCAAGAAGAATATAAATCAATTGAAAAAAATCATAAACGACATAGAAAGAATATAATGAAACTCTTAAATGAATATGAAAATTTATCATATGTGTATGATATATATATACTTAAATTTATGTAAATATATTATATGTTAAAATTTATTTATGTATATTAGAATATAAATATAAATATAGATCTGTTTATCAATACCCACAAATAAGTATATATAAATAATATTTATATATGTGTATATATATATTAATATAGTTTTATTGAAAATTTATTTATATACTTTATTTAATGACAATGATATATTCATATAAAAATAAATTTATATATGATGTATACACATAATAATTGATACACAGAGACACACATACACACATAGTTATACACTGAAGTACACATTTGTATACCTCAGATACACATTTATATTTCTCAACTACACACACAAATATTTACGTTTAAATGTATATATATATATATTATAATATGTATTTAAAAATATATTTTACTTCTGACATGCACATGTTTATATATAAACATATTTTTTTATATATGTATATATATATAAATATTAATGCATTTTTATAAGGTAAATACAATCGATAATTATTTACTTTAAATGAAATGATTAATAAATATTTATTTCTATTTTTTTATAAGTTTAAAAATATATTTTTATGTAAATATGTATTTATATAATTGATTTTTTATAAGAAAATATAATAAAATATTCATATATTTAAGTGTAAATAAAACTACACTTTGAAAAATGAAGAAACTTCAAAACCATAATATCAATATGAATGTAATACTTGGGATTAAATTTAGCCCCTATTGAGAAAAAGACAAGAATACCAACTTCAACAAGGTTGAAATTTCAACAAATGTTAAAAAATTTGGATGCCATGACTAAAAAATCATGTTCTAATACCTTAAAGCTCATAATAGTTTGATATATCCATTGTTTACACTTATTCAGCATTAGATATCATCATTTCTTTTATTTCCTTTCCCATAGTTATGATGAAAGATATTATATATGATATTTATAAGAAGGGTTATAGTTAGGAAGAACACAATTGGAGATGGCATAACTCACTTATGGACCAGTTGTTTATGTTTCCATGTTTCTAAAGGAACTAGACCTAAATGATTCTAGAATGGGTCATTATATCTTTTAATGAATATTCATCTATTAAGATGTAATATTTATATGTGAGAAGTTTGGGTCTTTATAGTTGGTGTTAGAGAATGGGGTAGTCAAGCTCTGGAATCTACATTGAGAAAACCATAGTGAAATATCTAAGGATATGTATAAGGATAAGTATAAGGTTGAGTTAAATCATAAGAAAATGTACTTTAATCTTATTAAAGGATAAGTTGAGTGGTTTTTGAGAAACTAGATCCCCATCTAGATACAACTTTTGGATGTGGCATTGGATCAGAGGTACCTATGTGTAATAACTATAAAAAGGGTTTATTAAGATAGACTCGATCATCACTTAGTTTATGACAATGGGACTTGATGTAAACCTAGTTTGACAGTCCCCAGGGATATTCTTTGTAAATTGAAAAACTATGTACCAATCATCATAATTAATTTAAATAGATAATGACAATGAATTACCTTGGATAAAAATATGGTCTCATGATTTAAGAAATTATGTAAGTAATTTTTAATGATTATTTGGTTCCCCAATCTTATTAATATTTCTTACACAATTATTATTTTATTTTATTCAATGGATATAACCAGAGGGGACCGTGTTAATAATGAGTGAAAAGGAAAATGAAATGATTATCCTCCTATGAAGCCAAATGTTATGGTAGTTGCAATGAGAAATATCAATTCTATGCTCACAAAACTTATCAATACATGAATGATGATGAACTTCCAAATGATAAAATGAGGCAACAACATTCTATTGAGTCCCTCATGAGGCAACAAATGCCTTTTCCCAGTGGTTTCACTGATCAACCAGTTTATTATGAATCGATAAGTGGAAAAAAGTCGTTTTTCATTCTCCTGTGTTCGGAACATGAAAAATTCATTTGGGATATATATTATTTGGAAGGTGAAGAATATCAATGATGGAATCTCATCAAGAGTACAAGGGAACATGATGAAATTGAATCCATGGTGTGGGATGAGATTAAAATATTATTTTTTTAATAAGTAATTCCCTTAGATTATTCATAAAAAATTGATTGGGAATTCCTTCATCTAAATAAAAATGATAATGAATAGCATGGTACCTATGAGGAAAATTTTCTAGACCTGTGAGGTACTCTTATCATACAAACTTAAGGTAAGGTATATCGATTCTTAATTGGCATAAAACCATGTCTCTGAACTCAATTATCCATAAGAGGCATCAAAAACTCTAGATAAATCATTCGATGTGATCTCATATTGGAAATGGAGATTATAATTACCCATCAATCTCATGGTTTTGACCAGAAAAGATTGTAGGGTTCAAAGGAAACTCTAAAACCCATGGAGAGAAGAATATGAGCTTTACATCATGCTTTAAATGTGGAAGAAAACATAGAGAAAATCATATTAATAGGACTGTTAAATGTTTTAAGAGTGTAAGGAATCATGCAATTGAAAGCTAAAGTAATGGAAAGAAGTTAACTAATGATTTAAATAGAAGGAAAGATACACAGAATGTACCACCCACACTCTAGTTTTTCAATCATAAAGAGTATAGTAATTATGCTGACTAGTTTCCAAACCCAATGGTCAACGGTGATGATTAACGTTAGTAACCTATTAAGTTTAGGGGAAAAGATAAATCTAATGCAATCACTATTTTTGATGAGGGGTGTGATAATGATGCAGTGAAAGGTACACTTACCATCCAATAAATAACTAATAATATCTTATTTGACACTATATCAACCCATTATTCCATATCTGAAGAATATTCTAAGGGTATAAAGATTCCACCCAAAAAATTAGAAATAGAGTTAGTAGTGAAAATTACTAATTGTATGATGATATCATCTCAATTATATGAATCCGATATGGTTGAATCTTGTGAGAACATACTTCTTGTAAATCTTATTATTATTCCCCTGGTTGAATTTAATATTATATTAAGAATGGATTTTCTTTATCTACATAAATCATAATTAATTTAAATGTAAGGTAATCCATGTTTGATATTTCAAACCATCATATGATCATCAAATCAATGAAATTATAAATATGAAATTATGATGGAAATGACATCCATTTTATGGGTTTTGATTCATATTCAAGAGGGGAGTTTATCTCATATGGATGGGGAGAAACACAAAATCAATGATATGATAATTGTGAGGGTTTTTTATGTCTTTAAATATGAGTTTCATATCCTTCCACCAAGACAAGAAGTTTGTTTCTCAATAGAACTCATACATAGTGACCCAGATATTTTAATGAATCCCTATAGATTAAACCCTATTAAGTTGTAGGAATTGAAAAAGAAACTCTAGCAGAACATTGATATGGGATTCATTTATCCATGTGTGTCACCTTAGTGCACACCTATATTTTTTGTTAGAAAGAAAGATATATTGATTTTACTATGCATTCATTATCATGAGTTGAACAAGATCATGGCCAAGAATAAGTATCTTATATCACATATTGATGACCTATTTGATCAACCATGTGGAGATCAATACTCTTCCAAGATTGACCATTATTTTGGATATCATCAATTGAGGTTCAAGAAGGAGGATATAACCAAGAAAACATTATGTAAAAGTTATGGAATCTATGAATATATAATTATTTCTATCAATCTTACTAATGCCCCCATTATCTTAATAGATCTAATGAATAGATTCTTTTTAAATTCCCTTGATCAGTTTATAGTATTCTTTATAGATGATATTATTATATATTCAAATAGAATGGAAGAGTGTAAATATCACTTGAAAATTGTACTAAAGAACCTAGGGAAGGAGAAACTATATGAAAATTTTATAAAATGTGAATTTTTACTACAAAAAGATTCATTTTTGGGTCATATAATCTCAAGAGAGGGTATATCAGTTGATCCATCAAAGATAAACACTATTAAATGTTGTCTTAGACCAACCATAGTGGCTGAGATCCATAATTTTCTTAGTTTATTTGGATATTATAGATGGTTTGTGGAGAATGTATCATGAATATCAAATCCAATCACCAATTTAACTCATAAGGCATCTAAATTTATAGGGAAAGATTAATGTGTGTAAAATTTCATGAAACTGAAAAGAATATTAGTCAGATTACCTGTGATTACTTTAACCTATAGTAGATAATGGTTTTTAATCTCTAGTGATTCATACAACAAGGGATTGAGATGTGTTATTATGTAGAATGAAATGGTTATAGCTTATGCCTCATGGAAATTGATGGCTCATTATAAAAATTACCCAGCTCCTGATTTCGAGTTACATGTGGTAAATTTTTCATTAAAGTTATTGAGGAATTATCTATATGAAGAAAAGTGTGATATATATACCAATCCAAAAAGATTAAAGTATATACTCACATATAATGAGTTTAATATTCACCAAATAATATGTTTGTAAGTGATTAAATATTTACTGGTCAATAAACTACCACCCTATGAAATAGAATAAGGTGGACAAGGAATTGTGACAAAAGAATCATAATAACTTATCCATGATGAGGCTCACAAAAGATATAATATTTATGGATTTCACAATGATGGATTTATAAATACTGATAGAAGGGAATTTATATTATCGTTCTCAATTTAATGGTAAAAAATCTATCCAAGTGTATATTAATTAGGTGAAAAAGTAATATCTAGAGCAGAAAAAGAAGTTTAGAAATTTTATTGGGTTTAAACTTGATCATTATGGAATGATAAGGTCTTAGAAATATATACATGTTTATTCTATACAATATCTTAAACAGGACTTATTAGAGGAATCTCATAGTTCTTGATTCTTTATTCATCTTGAAATTATAAATATTTATAGATATTTGAAAGAGTATTTATGGTGGGATAGAATTATGAGTGATATCATAAAGTTTTTATCTTGGTGCTAGGTATGTTAAAAAGTTAATTTTAATATATAAAAGTATAAGGGGATTTTATATCCATTACCCATACCATAATGGAAATTAAAAAAGATCACCATGTATTTTGTCTTCATACTCCCAAAAACATCTAAGGGGAATAATTTTATATGGGTTGTAGTCTACTTTCTTAAAAAGTTATCAAAATGAATTTCTAGCAGAGAAGATTTATATCTAGATTAGTTTTCTATGGTATACATTAATTTAGTGGAATGGTTACATGGATTACCACATTCAATTTTATTTGATCAGGATCTAATGTTTACCTCTATGTTTTGGTAAAGACATTAATAGGCTATTGATTTGATGATAAGTTTCATCATTTCATATCATCCTCAGTCATATGATCAGTCTAAGAGAACAATTAAAAAACTATAGGATATATCAATATCTTAATCTATGTATTTAAAAGATGTTTGGGATCAACACCTTCTTCTAATTGAGTTTTTATACAACAATATATTTCACTTGATAATTCAAATTGCACCTTATGAATCCCTCTATAGAAAAAAGTGTATAAATAAAAATTATTGGAATGAAGTTAGCGAAAGAAAGATATTGGGACCTGAAATATCTGATGAAATGGTAGATAAGTTTTGATTCATTAAATAAAACATCATGGTAGCTCGGATTCAGTAGAAATGTTATAATGACCATCACTAACATGATATAGAATTTGAATTAGTGACATGATATTATTATAAATATCTCCATGGAAAAGGATTATGAGTTTTTGAAGGAAAGGAAATTTACGACCTCGATAAATTATTTATTTTGAGATTCATTATTGTATATGGATAATAACATATCGTTTGGTAGTGCCATAAATTCTCTCTCAAGTTCATGATGTGTTCTATGCATCTTTATGTAGAAAGTAAATAATTGATCCTTCACATGTACTAAACTCAGAATTTTTGGCACTACCAAACAATACCACTCCTCTAGTGGAGATTTTGGATCATAGAGATAAAGTTCTAAAAAAAATACCACTCCTCTAGTAAATGGTTTATGAAAAAACCACCAGTTTGAAGATGCTACATGAGAACCTAATGAAATGATGAGGCAAAATGTATCCTCATTTTTTTATATTGGAGTGATGAATTTTGAGGGAGAAATTCATTTTAAAGGGGGTATAATGTAAAAACCTTTATTTTGAATTATTATTTTTGAATAAATTTAATTTTTTTATAGCTTGAATTAAACGTAATATCGAGTTTTAATAAACCATGAAAAACTAATAATATTATTGTTTAAACATGACTATCATTACCTAGAAATTAAACTTGGTGATATTAATTGGAATATTTTTTAAAAAAAATAAATATTTATTTTCATTGTTTTATTAAAATAAAACATATTGATAAAAAGGTTCTTAATTTTTAGAAAAGCCTTTATATATTTTGAAAATACTATTTTCTAAAAAATATGTTTTTATTAATTTTTTTGAACAATAATAAAATTAATTTTTTAAAATATTATAATATTAATTAACTAAAATTAAATTCATTTTTTGAAATCATCATGTAAAAATTACCTTTGGGTTAATTTTTTGGATTATTCTAAAAATATTAATTGTTTAATGAATATTGAAAAATACATGTTTTTATTGAAAACTATATATTAATTTAAAGAATTTATATGGATAATTTTTGTTTTAAAATTGATTCAAAATTTAAATTTGTAAAATAATATATCAATTATTCCAATTTAGTTCATTTTAATCATTTTGATTTTAATTTTTTATATAAAAAACTATTAGACTTTTGAATATTTTCCCTTCAGAAAATAATTTTCTCATCACGTCATCGAGTTTAATTTTAAAATAATATTTCCCATTTATATAAAATTAATTTTGGAAAATTGAATCCATAATATTAATAAGAATAATTTATATTATATAATATTTTCAACAAAATTTTCACAAAAATTAATGTAATAAACATAAAAAAATTATTTACTGCGGTTATGGTAAAATGTTTCTATTAAGGGTTAAAGTAAATTGATTTGGGTTAAATATAACCCTAAACTTGTAAAAATACCATTTTATTTCAATATTTAGACCTTATAATATCTAAATATTAGGAATGGTGAATTTTTTATCCTTTTAGAATGTGAAAAACATGGGTACACCTTTTTCTTTTCAAAAACTACAAGTGTACCAATCAACTCACTTATAAAAGGCCACCCCTATCCTCTCCTCTTCAAAATTTCAAAACCATTTGGTTTGAACAAGACCTACCAAAATTTATTCCCTACTTACTTATCGAAATTATACTTTCTTTATTTTGATTATCAATACCTCATAATAAGCCTTTAGGTATAAACCTTCAGAGGCTCTCCGAAGAAGCGTTAAATTCTTAAACATGCATATTTGTTTTATTTATTCTTACACCTCTTTAAAATATTAATCTATTTTGATTAAATAATAAAACTAGTATCTTCCAGATACATAAATTTAATTATGTCAATGTTATAACCTATATCCACCTCCTCTTCTATCAAATGGGATACGAAATCATTATTCGTGTGTACGACAGACTACCACCTCATGAATAGATGTTATTCATTTTCCATCACCACCTCTCATGGATAGATATAATGATGGATTAAATGTTTATATATCATATTTATATAATTATTGAATTATTATATCACATATTCCTTCTTAATTTACATTTTTTGGAATATGATAATGTCACTCGTTTGTACGGTGGACTACCGCCTCATGAAAGGATGTTATTCATTCACGATTTACATGGAAGGTAATAAAGTTGGTTTTAATAAATGGTTTATTTAATTTTCTTTGAATAATATTTTATAAGTTTTCAATTTTATTTTCAAATTAAAATATTTCCATAACATTTTAGGAATTTTTTGTTTTAAAATTTTTATTTTCAAAGAAAGCATATTTTTCTTAAGAAATGTTCTAAGTGATTTTTCATTCAAAATAATTTTCCATCTAAGATGAAATACATTGATGTTACTTATGATTTACTAGGGATATTATCCATGGCTAAAATTATTATCATTTCCCTAAATGGTTTCTTCTTATATTGATACTATGTTAATGAAACCCATTTCTCTTACACGGGTTATACCATGATATAATTTTTTTGAAACCTGTTTATTTTTTCCATGGGTTATGCTATGATGATATAATAAAATAATTATTAAAACTTTTTCTTTTCCCTAGGTTATTTTATGTTTAAAATATTTAGGAAACCCATTTATTATCATGGGTCATGATATTATGAATGTTTTATTGATCACATTTCTTTTCATGGGTTTTGATAATATAATTTTTTACGTTCTTATAGTATGTAATTATATGATTTTCATTATGTGATGGATGGGACCAATATCTCCCTAAAATAAATTGGGTATGGATTGATATATGATGAGATAAATGGGAGTTCAATGGGTAGTGAACCTAGTTCAGTAAGGGACTCTATCCACTATGACATTCTTGGGGATGAACCATCACTACTATGATGGTTTGGGAAGTTAACCCATTACACTATGGTAGTCATGTCAATGAGACTTGAAATACTAAGGAAATGATTTTCTAATCTTATGTATATGAAAAAAACCTATGCCTTATTATAATTTTTTTATTGTTAATTTTATTTTATTTAATTATGATTAATATCTTATGAACTACTATGATTTATGCCATGATTAAAGTTTATGATCTCTGATATAAAAGGTATGGTTTTAAAATGTTATTTTAATGTTTATATACCCTTATGATCATGATATGTTGATATATCCATTTTTACCCTTAATGAGCATCTGAGATCACCATTTCTTATATTTCCATTCCCATGTTATGATGAAAGGTATTATTTATGATATTTATAATAAGAGTGAAAATTATGAATAACAAAGTGAGAGATGATGTAGCACACTTATGGATCATTTGTTTATGTTTCCATGTTTCTAAAGGAAAAAAGAACTAAACAATTATGGTGTGGATTTTAATGTTTTGCATTGAATATTCATCTATTAGTATGTAATATTTTTGTATGAGATGGTTGGTTATATATATATATATATATATATCCCCTTTTATCCTTATCACGAATATGATATTTCCCTTTCTTATGTTTCATTTCCCCTGGTTATAATGAAATATTTTACATATTAAATGTCTAGGAACAGTTCTAGTTATGAATAACTTAATGGGAGAAAATATCAATCTCTTATAAATTATATATATATATCCATGTTTTCTAAGAAACTAACCCTATTTGATTATAGCAGGAATTATAATATTATCTTTTGAATATTTATATAAAAAGATGTAATATTTATGTCTAAAATGTTCGGGTCTCTAAAATTGTTATTTTATCATAGTTTAGTTGATATTTAGAGATTAGTTTTATAGAAATTTTGTTAGTACTATGGGGATAAGAATAATTATAGGATGAAATACAAAATTTATGGTAATATAGATATTATGTGGTTTTCCTAGTAGTGCATCTATGTTAGGAAACTGCGTGTGGAACCAGATTTGTAACAAATACATTTAGGGGAAATAATCCTAAAAATTTCTGGTTGAAATACATCTCAGCCATTATTATGGTGAATAAATAGTGTTCCCTTACTATACACCAAGTTGAAACTCCCAGGGTATATGCTTGGATTAAATCACATTTTCATTATGAACCATAACTATAGATTTGAATAAATGATAACTAAGGATGAATTGGGTTAAAGCTAATACGCCATAAATTGAAAATAAGGTTTCCTAATTTAGACATCATATGAATTATGTTTAATGATTATTTGATTCCTCATTTTGACTATTGTTTCCCATACTATATTGTTTGGTTAGTTAATTATTGGAACTTGGAGGAATCATGTTAATGCAGAATGTGATGGAAAGTTGAATTATTATCCTCAAGAGAAACAAAAATGAAATAAGATTTGGACGGTGAAACCTTATGATTATGAATAATAAGTTATCTCATTACATGATTAACAATTTCAACATGAATCTGTTTCATGAAACACCTAATAAGTGAAAAATGGAGTTTTAGGAAGACCATGGAGTGAAGAAGATTTAACTTCACACATGTCAAATATATGGGAACTAACACTTAGGGAAATGTATCAAAGGAAAGAGAAGATAATTTATGTGTGTAATAAAAGGGAATAAATAAATAAATTTCTAGAGAAAAAAGACAAGTTTGATCGAGGGAAATGGTTTTTATCATAAGGTAAAATTTATATTATAGTGTCTTATGGGTGGGGAGTGTGGGAATCATCTGAGCTAATGCCCTAATTAGTGCGTTAACTTCTAGATCATGGAAGGATATATGTTATTCCAACCATTGAAGTTAATTTATTGACTTATTTATTTATTTGGATTTGATAACTATATTTTATATATGTCATATTAATAATATTCTGGATATAAGAATCATGAAACATATAAGAATTATTCCATAGTTTTTTTTCTTTATGGTTAAGAAAACATATGATGAAAGGTACTGATAATTAAGAGAAGTTATTTATTGTTATATTTATAATGTTTAGTTTAGATAAATAGAATATTGAGAATTATGAAGTAAATGAGGTAGTATTGGTGACCTTAAAATTGGTTAGTGATTTGATGAAAAAGTGGTTTAGGTCATCTTTATTGAATTTTACTACATTTTTGGAATTATGGAAATTATATATGATTCTATTTAATGATAAAATATAATGTAATTTTTTTAATCATATTTTTTTTCATGCATGTTTAACTTACGAGTTACCATAATGGGCTTATAAGATTAAGGTTGGTCATAAGTTCAAAGGCATCAATACCCCTTTTTAGGTTTTAAATGATGGGATTTGGAGGCGATTTAAAACTTTTATGGGGTTTTATAAAGAACCCACGATTTATGTTTAACTAACCCTTTTGGTTAGTATATAATTTTATATTAATTTAATTATTATCTATTAGATATTGGGATATAGGTAATTTTGATGGTTGAAAAGTTATTCATTGAAAAGGTCATATTTTTAGAGATATTTATTACCAAGCTAAGGATTACCTTTTATGATATAATATAACTTTTATTCATGATATTTTGGTGATGTTTAATAAATTATAATGTTATAGGGTGACTTATCATGTGGTTAATGATATTTTGGGATATTCTTTCTTAGATTGTGGTATATGTAACCTTTTGGTTTAACATGTGGTTTAATATTAAGACTATTTGGGAAGGATGCAATTAATTTTTTGGGATTTATGTTGAAAGGTATGAGATAACCTTTGGGGTTAAAAATTATTAAGTTTTGAGGTTATTGAATTTAATTGGTATGTATGGTTATTTATTCATGGAATAATATGAGTTAAACTATGGGTGTTATTATAGTAAATTTGAAATAAAATGTATTATTTCATCAAATGATGGTGTATGAATTTTGGATACTATCTTACCTTGTGGTAAACATTTATGTTTTGGTTAATATTTAAAGTCATGAGGAATAACTCTTTACTGGTTTTTAGATTATGTGATTGGATATAAGTTGATTTTAGAGCTTCAAATATGAAAAATTCATCCTGAATACTCATCGTTTCGGAGAAAAAGATGATATTGTGGTAGAAATTGATTAAAGGATGAAATTATACTTATCATGTAAGTATATTTCATTATTTTATTAGACTATATAGAAAAATTATTCATCAACTCTAGTAAAATAATCTTGGAAAACATTTTAATTTTATATTCATTTATAATGAATCAATGGTCTTTTTATAGGTCATTGATTTTTCATTTTTTGGTTATTAACTTTCTCAGGATCATTCAATTTTTGTCATCAATGTTCGAGGTCACTCTATATAATTATTTGAACATTAACCCCCCCCCCCCCATTTCCATTTTTTTAAATTACCACTAATGATATCCTATTTAGAAACCTAGTTGTGTGTTATTACAAATGAACTTCATATTTTACTTTCCATCTTTTTAAGAGGTTTTTTTATTAACCATTTTTGTAGTCTGGGTTCTCAATAAAGGAATTTTTAAATATCAATCCCTTGATTACTAAGAACAAGTTAAAATTTAGATGATATAATTTATTAAAGGGGGATATTTTAACAACCTTATACTTTAAAATAACACTATGTTTGATAGAGTATACAACATGCAACACCAAGTTTTATCAAACTATAAATATTATTATTTTTTGACTATTATAACAGAAATGTTGAATTGTATGGTATAAATAAAAGTAAACACATTATTAAATATATATAAAGGTCCTAATAAAAAAATTATTCCAAAACTATTATGAATGAATTACTTAATTTTTAGTAAATTCATTTAATTCTTCAAAATTCATTTTATTCAAAAATGATCATTATTGATTTTTGAGAGATAATATTTAAATTAATTTATGGAACTTTTAAAAAATTTATTTTATTAAAATAATTACATTTTTAAAAATATTATTTCAAAATTGTATTAGAGTTATTTTTTTATAATTTTATAAAAGGTTTGATTTTTCAAGGAATAATGAAATATAATAATTTTAATTGAAAAATATATTTTGTTTCAAGTGTTCATAAAGTAACATTTTATATTATGGTTTAAAAGTAAAATTGGTTCTATTATTTTTTTAATAATGTAGTTGAGTTCATTGGAATAAATTTTATGGTTTAATTTGGTATAAAAACACTTTTATTCCTAAAAAGGTTTTTTTGAAAAACCATTTTTCATTGAGTTGGAATATTTAATATTAAATTAAATTCCAATACTTTTAAGAATTGAATTTTATAAAATTTATTAAATATTTTTAATTATAATAATTAAAATTATGTAATAATTTTAAGTTAATTTTTGGTCAATATGAATAGTAACTATAGTAAATGTTTGTTAACACTATAAAGGTAAAATGTGTTAATTAGAGTTAAAACTAATGTGAAAGGGATAAAATTAATTCAAATACATTAATTTATTTTAATGGATGAGTATATGTCATATATAATCATCCAAACTTCTAAAATATGAAATTTTGATTCATTTTTTTTTATTTTGATGTTTATAATATTAAAGTAAAAGATCATGATTAAATTTTTCTTTTTCTTGATTTTAATAATTATTATATCTTTTTACTGGGATAAAAATAACTTATATTCAATTATAAATGGTAATTTAAAATATTAATGGATTTTTGTTTTTATTTTAATTTATTATTAATTTTTAGTGATGAAATAATTATCTTAAATGCTTAAACAATGTTGAAATAGTGCTTGTTCAAGCATTGGAACAATCAAGTAAATGATTTTAGAGACTCTAAAAGTAATATTTCTTTGTGATTTAAAGTGTCCCATTATTTTTTAAGATAGATATAACAATTTAATTTTTTTTTAAAGGTTTATATTCAAATTCATTTAATTTTATGTTTTTTTCAAAGTAAATGTTTGTAAAAAATTCTTAAAATCATATTAATAGTATTTTATGTTAAATATATTTTATTAAATTTTTTAAAATAATTTAAATATTAAAAGAGGAAAATTATGATGATAAACAGTATAAAATTTTTTCCCCTATACATTTATGAATAAATTTTCTTATTATATGTAAAATTATAACCCATTATTATTTAAAAATTCATTACCATGGTTAAGATTAAAATTGGTTAAAAAAAGGGGTTAAACCAAAATATTAGGTGTTAAATGTATAAACCTAGGAAAATTTTACTTAATAGTTATATTAAGATAAAATCTTTATTATATTCTTATCCATGTCATTTTGTAACCATTTTACATTACTTAGACACATATTATATTATAATATTTCTTGTATTTTAAAAAATGACTTTAATGATATTTTATAATAAACAATATTTTATTAAATGATTTAAAATTCATAAAAATCCTAACTTTATAAAAGTAAATTAGATAGAGTTGAAAATATTTACCATGGTCCATTTATGAGACACTTGTCTTTTTATAGTAACTTTATTGACTCTTTAAGAGTAAAAAAACATTGATATCACTATAATTATCAAAAGGGTTAATAGAGGGTTAAAACTAATAGATAAGGGTAAAAACATAACCATAACGTGTCCTATTTTATTATATGAATGGATTTAAACTCGTATTAATATTTTATTAAAATTGTATAATTTTTAAACATTTTTTCATGTAAATTAATTTATATTAATTTAAATTTTAAAAAAATTCTAAGAGTTCTCCTCCCCTCACTTATAAAAGGGATCCTCTTCTCCACTCTTACATACACATTTTGTGCCTTCTAACTTGGAAAATCCATTCTATAATAACATCCTATATTCTGCCACCAAATTCCAAATATTTTGGTCTATAAAAATTGAACATCCATTCAATGTTTAAGGTGAATTGAAAAATAGGTTTCTCAATGAAGAGGAGGTTATAGAACTTTCAATGCAAGTCGAACTTCTAGTAAGGGTTTCTCTTCTCACTTTTATTTCATTGAGACTTATGCCATATTCAAAAGTTATTTTATTTTAATCATTTTTATACTTCCCATGAATGTATTTTATAATAATTCTTTTAATTTTATGGGGATTTAAAAATACATATAAGGTTCTCTAATTCATGATATTTTGATAGGGAGATTACCAATGATTTATGGGTTTTGTGTTACAATCTCATTGTTTATCAAGATTGGTTATGATTAAGTTTAAAATGATGAACATATATGATATACCAATCAATAAACTCATGTATTTTATTATCGTATAGTTATATATAAATATTTCATGTTTCCCTTTCATTTTTCTATCATTAATTACTCAAGAAACCAATAATTGTTTTTACAGAAAACTTTATTTATTTATCTCTTCGGTCAAAAATATTTTATTCTGTATCCATGTTTTATAAAATCACTTTCATGAATGTATTTAATATTATTCTATAATATTTTCATTTCTGTTTAACCATTTTTTTATTTTTAAATTTTTAAAAAGGAATCCACTTTTAGTTTTTTGAATGAGGTAATTTTTAATTATTTACCTAAAATGTGAGAGGAATCGTTATTTTAACATACTTGGAATATACAAAATTTCCTACCATTATGAAAACTAAATTATTTCAAGAATACTTTATGATTTTACATGTTTATTTTCAAATAAAATTTTTTCCTAAATATTTTGGGAATTTTTATATTTAAAAATATTATTTCAAAATAAAAAGGGTATTTTTCTGAATAAATATTCCAATAAATTTTTTAAATGAATTTTTCATCTATGATAACATTCTTTGATGTTACATGTGAATTACTACAGATATGATTCAATTACATCTTACTTATTATTTCTTTTTATGGTTTATTATTATGACAATGATATATTTATTAAAGTTTTTTTTTCATAAGTTATGTTGTGATGAAATGTTTAAATGTTTATGAAACTTATTTCATTTCCACAGGTTATGAAATTTGATAAATTATTTATGTTATTATAGAACACATATGTATTATTTTTATTATGTTATGGGTGGTCCTGAAATTATATATCTTTCTATTGCATTGAGTAAATATTGATATCTCATGAGATAATAAAGACTAGATTGGGGAGTGAACACTATTTAGTAAGAGACTTTATCCACTATGATAACCTTAAGAGTAAACCTTGAATAAGGATAAGTTGGAATGCGGTTTGAACCAAATACAATATGACAGTCTTGGAAGTGATCCTTGAATAAGGATATTATTTTTTATTATAATGTGCATGATGAAAAGTTATGTCATACGCTAATGTCATTCTCCCATTGATCATTTTTTTATTACATTATGATTCATGCCTTATGAACCACCAAGTTATATTACATGACATAGGATTATGATATATTATATGTTGGGTGTGGCTTTAAAATGTTAATATGATGTTCTCATACCCTTATGATCATGTTATACATAAGTGATCATTGATATCTCCTGGTTTTACCCTTACTAAGTATCGGACCTCACTCTTTCTAGTGTGTCCTTTCCCCAAGTTATGAAGAATGTTTTTAATTATGATATGTTTAAAAATGGTTATAGTTATATTGAATATAGTGGGGGATGATGCAGATCTCTTATGAATAGGTTCTTTATGTATCTATGTTTCCATTTACTCTAATCCTATACAATTTTGGTGTAGATAATAATTTTATGTATTGGAAATTAATCTAAAAATATGTAATATTTATGTTTGAAACATTCGTATCATAATACCATGGTTATATAATCCCTATTAAGAATTAACCAAAGAAGATAAAGACTCACTCATGATTGGTTAAGCATGGGTGGAGAAGTTTGAGTGGGTTTCAACATTTTTCATGATATTTAATTTACATACACTCATATGTGTTTGTATATTATCTCGGGACATCATTTTTGGTGGAATACAAAGTTTTATACTCACACCCATCATACACCCCCTAGGAAGCATGAAAAATTAATGGTTCATGGTAAAAGAGAAGGTAAAATCTAATCATATGGTTATTAGTGGAGATAGATGTTGATGGTGGTTCAAGAGAAATGTTGGGTCAATCCTCAATGTCAAGTAAGTTGAACTTTTGGTTTCTTTGAATGTGTATATATATGATCTACCTATCAGTGATCTTAATTTATTTTTTATGACAAGTAGGAAATTGTTTATTTATATTCTGTATAGAATGTTATATGTTTGGTTTTTTAGATTTGGATATAATGTAACTTGTTATTTACCTTTTATTTGACTGTTATTTTGGTTTTATCATCATATGGTATAGTCTACCCACTATCACCTCTTAGAAACTTTTTTTAGTTAGAAGCCTCAAGTATATATGCTAGAGGTCAATGGATCTCAGGGTTGGGTTTATTTAAGGAATTCTAGGTAAATGATAATACATATATACTAATGGGGTGTATACTTAATATGAATCTTCATTACATGATTATCTATGTGTGCATGATTTGGAAACATTTTTCGTGGGGTTTACTGTTAGGAACACACACACACACACACATGTTCTTATATACATACATATATACATGAATCACACACACACAAACACATATATATGCTTACCTACCTACCTACCTACATGAATGCATGCATGCATGCATGCATCCATTCATACATACATACATACATACATACATACATACATACATACATACATACATACATACATATATACATACATACATACATACATACATAAATACATACATACATACATACATACATACATACATACATACATACATACATACATACATACATACATACATACATACATACATACATACATACATACATACATACATACATACATACATACATACATACATACATACATGGTAAGTAAGTAAGTAAGTAAGTAAGTATGGACATATGTGTATACAGATATACACACATGCATGAATGTATACAAACATATATAATGACATATTGTAACACTCAAACCCAAAAGCCCAAATTCTAGGATCTGAGCTGCTGCACATTGTCTCAAGCATGATTCATAATCTCCAAAGGTAGTTTCCAAGAAGTGAGTGATAAAGTAACTATAGGAAGTGATTTACCCTCAAGAATAAAATAACAAAAAATGAATGTTTATGTAAAATTTCTATACATAATAAAAAATTGTAAAAAGTGAAGAGGAAAAAAATCAATTTACTAAACCAATATATATAAAATATAGAAAATAAAACTGACAAGACACTTGCTGAAATCAATAATAAAATGATTGATCCATAATAATCAATGATCTCTTTTTCCATAAATCCATCATATAACTATGACTCATAAATAATTAAGAATAAATTATTCCTCTTATCTTCATCATGGATAATCATGTATACATAACAACTTATGTGTAGATGTTGGAGTGTGTATAAAATCTATATTATTATCCCAAGACTCCAACGAAATTTTATGAAAAAACAATTTCAATATGAAATGATAATAAACCATGATAGATCAAAAATAGTTTGATAAAAATTTGATTTATCCATGCTATAAAACCCAAACATTATTTTACAAAGAATTACATAATTTTAAAAATATTTCATCAAATTATGGTTTCAAATAACCCACAAATACTATTTTTATTCCTAAATACCCATATATTAAAAACATCATTTTTAACACATACACTCACCTGTAGTGATAAATCAAAAAACTATGATCAATCCACATATAAAAATGCAATCCACACTCAAGAATTTTTATAAAAATCAAAGTAACAAAAAAATTACAAAATCAGTATTAAATATAACCACCTTGGGAATCATTTAATTCATTATTGAATACATCTTTTAAAAAAATTAACATTCTATGATACTTTGAAAAAACACCATTATAAAAATCAAAAATAAATTTTCTCACATAATTTGAAACATACATTTTCAATTTACTAATTTATTTTCAAAATCAATAGTATCAAAAAACCACCATTCCTATCAAAATAAAATATTGTTAAAATAAACTACATAATTTTACTTAATTAAATCCAATATAGTCCTTGATAAATAATAATAAATCAGCAATACATAATAAATTATCCAATTTATAGACGATATAATATCCTACCACCTAGCCATTCCATATCCAGAAATCCCCAAATTCAGAAATCCCCAAATCAAACTAACATGGAGAATCTTTAAATATCTAACCATGATGAACCAAATCCTTCAATACATTCACAAGGAATAAAAAATATAAATCTATATTTTTGAATTTAAGAATAATAAAATAATTCTATATAGATATAAATAGATTTAATAATCAAATCATTGGACTTTAAACATTAATTTTACATTATTTTAATTTTTCTATGAACTAAAACCATTTTTTTGTTAATAGATAAGACCCTATTTTTCCCATAAGTAACCCTAAAATTTCCCTAGGCCTAAGAAAAATGATGTTAGAGGATATCAAAGTTAAAATAGATATTAAATCACAAATCCATTTAATAATATCATATATAAATATTTCAAATAACTACTTTCCTAACTATGATCCCCATTTTGGGTAAAAATCAGTTATATGGTTATATTCCATGGTTAAGCTAACTATGAATCTAACTATAAAAAGTTATGTGATTTTTTTTTGAAATTAATATTGATATGAATGGTCAGGGTTACCATGTTATTAACCATGCTTATCCTCCAACTCGTCTAAAACATTAAATTTTTTACCAAAAACTCCCAAACCCATTAATTAAATAGACGTATCAAAACCCAAGTGTTATAATTATCCCCACCATAGAAATTTTCATTCTTAAAAATTCATTAGGATCTACAATGAATGAATAGAACCATCCTCTATTTCTTTATCTCTACTTCTCTCTCCAAATTCATTTATTGTATCATCCCATGTTTCCAAAACACTCTCACCAATAGAATACTCATTATATAAAGGATATTCTATTTTAAATTGATAATTTGAATTAACAACTTTATATAATAAGTATTGACTTCTAACTCAAAGGACTCCCATCTCTAAACAAGATCTGGTTCTTGTTAATATTTTAAAAACTATGATTCATATAAAATATAATGAACCACAAAATTACATTATCTAAAATCTCTTCGATTTTCCACTTCAAAACTCTTCTCAATAAACTCAAATGGAACCAAATACTATGGAATCAAATTACATTTATTCCAAATCCATCTGTTCCCCCAATCTTGGAATCTATTTTAAGAACATATAGTAAACAATATTATATCTTAAAAAATTTCCCCCATAGATCAATGTAATATTTTTTTTACTTTGATCTAAAATCAAGAAATTTAGGATAAAATTAAACCAATACATTATCTCTGATGATGAACTGGATCCTATCAGATTATTTTGGCCTTTCTTAGATGTGTCCAATGGTGACTAACATGAGGAACTATATAACACCTCAAATTTTTCTATATAGATCTATGAATGATAACTATTATTAAACATGAACATCACATATGGAAAATGATCCTCCCCTGATCTCTCAAAATCAAGCACACTTGCTCATAGGATATCCTCTAAAACCCAAATAATATTCTACATCTACCCATCTGTATGCGAATGATAGACCACAATCATATTTATTGAATTTTAGATTCCTCTCCATAATATCTACATATATTGATAATTTTATCAAAGATTATATGATTAGGAACCCAATAAAGTATAATAATCTAATTGAAATAAATCCCTTAAACCTCATCAAAAAGTTGTTTCAAATATAATAAAGAAATAAACATAATTTGTGTGTTGATCTACTATAACAAAAATACCATAAAAATTTTATTTTAACCACAATAAACTAATCAATAAATCCATAAAACAATGTACTCCAATTTTCATGTTGGAATTGGTAATATCTTTAAAACCCCTACGAGCCATTGATTATTTGTGTTGTAGTTTTTTTCCAATAAAAACTATAGAATGGGTGAATTAGGGAGATTTAAAATTTCTTTTTTTGTTAGGATTATTTTGATCATGTCTTCCAATTCAAAAAGACACCATATCTCACACCCTGACCTTGATATTTTAATTATTTTAATTAATTTAGTTAATTTAATTATATTAATACTTGTTTTTTAGTTATAGTAGTTTTTGATATAAATTATAATTTTTTGGTTTCTTTTTAGTTGTTACAAGGTTAGCCCACATGGTTAGAAGTAACTCTGTGGAGCCCATGAGGGTCTTTAGGTGGGTTAGTGGTGTGGCACACAACTTGCACACAATTTATCAAACCATGGGGTATGTGGGTGGTTTGGCTCTATGAGTTGATGGTTCTATTTGGTATGGTTGGAGCATGGTTTCTCAAACCCTACGACTAGATTATGGATAACCTTATGGTTCCTTGAGGTTATTTAGTAGGGATAACACAATTGGTGCACAGTTTGGTAAACCATGCGCAAACTATGCAAGCATTCACTACTAGAATACTGGGCTTTGAAGCCTCTTGACACGGGCGATTGCCTCTGGCAGTCGTTGTAGGTACCCAATAGCGACCGCCAATGGCGGCCACTGACCTTTGTAAAAAAAACTTAGGGCTTCGGCACCCCCCCCCCACACCTTCACCCTCGACCTAGACCACCCCCTGTTACCACCCTCCTCCTCCCTCCCCGAGCGCCCTCCCCCGCCACCCTGCCTTGCCGCACGCCCCGCCGCCCTCCACCGCTCGCCACCATCACCACCCTCGTCGGCCTCTGCCCTCTGCACGCCCTCCGCCCTCTTCCCTCCTGCTCTAGTCGCCCTCCTCCCTCCATCCATCATCTGATCCCCTCCGCTGTCCCTCCGCCCTTTTCCCTCTCCCCTCCGTCCTCTTCCCCCTCCGTCTCCTACCCCTCTACCCTTCGGCCTCATCCCTCTGCCCCCTCGGCCCTCCCCCCCGCCCCGGATGGCCCCCGCACACCGGACAGCCCCCCCCCCCCCAACAACCCGGACAGACCCCCCCCCCCCCCCCCCCGCACCCCGGAAACCCCCCCCCCACCCCGAACAGCCCCCCCCCCCCCTCACTGCCCATCCCACGTCCCCTCACCGCCTCCTCTCCTCCAACTCCCCGCCGTCTCCGCCGCCCATCCCCTCCCTTGCCACACCGCCTTTGGCTCCGAATCCCCTTGGCTTCCTCTCCTCTCCCTCGCAGCACCGCCTTCGGCTCCACTCCCTTCCAGGTTTTTACCGCAATCAGGTATGACATGGGATTTTAATTACATTATTATTTTTTCAATGGATTATAAAAAAATGATTAGTATTTATTTTAAATATAGTTTATTTGAAAAATGAAAATGTAATAAGTATTGTGTAAATGTTTGTTATACAGATATTATTATGGATAAGAGTTGGATTGATCTTAAAAATTGAATGTATAGAGAATATTTCAATGGCATTATGCAGTTTATTGACTTCACCATAGGATTTGAAAGTGACTATATTAGTTGTCCATGTAGAAAATGTGCTAACAGATATCAATTCACACGAGATACTATGAGGGAGCACCTATTATTTAATGGATTTCTGAAAAATTATAAGAGTTGGACTCATCATGGAGAAGTATATGTTCATTTTCAAAATACGGATGCTGCTTAGATGGATGTTGATGCAAGGATGAATGACCAAATGCATGAAATGCTTACTGAAATGGTACGTGGGTTTGATCCTGAAGGCATTGACGTCCACAATCTTGAGACCAGTGAGATAAATCTTCGCTCTGGTGTAGATCGTGATTCGAGGAGATTTTATGAAGCACTTGATGATGAAAAAACAGAATTATATCTTGGATGTACTTCTTATGATAAACTGTTGTTTATCATGGAGTTGTTTCATTCAAAGACTTTAAATAATTGGTCAGACACATCATTTGACATGCTTTTGGTGTTATTTAAAAAGGTTCTTCCTATCTATGCTAAGATTCCCGAGTCGTATTACTATGCTCGTATGTTGACAGAGAACTTAGGTTTTACATATGAGACCATAGATGCATGTGCAAACAACTGTATGTTGTTTAGAAAGGAAACTTCCCATTTGGATATTTGTACGGTTTTTGGTGCTTCCAGGTGGAAGGAGAACATGGGAAATAAGACTCATCAAAGTCAGATTGTGATACAGGGGAAACCGATTTCCATAAAGAAAATTCATTACTTTCCCCTTAAACTGAGGTTGAAAGGATTTTTTATGTCATATAAAGTTTCTAATTTAATGGGATGGCATGCAGAAAGAGTTCATAAAAGTGATATGTTAACCCACCCGGCAGACTCTCCTACATGGAAGGATTTTGATAAGAGACATCCCGACTTTTCTAAAGATGTTTGTAATGTCCCATTGGGATTGGCAGTAGATGGTTTTAATCCATTCAAGTGTATGGTTGGTGAAACTCATAACACATGGCCTGTGGTGTTGGTTCCATATAATCTTCCTCCGTGGCTTTTTATGAAGAAACAGTTTATATTACTTTCCACTCTTATTGATGGACCTAAAAGTCCGGGGGATAAGATTGTTGTTTACCTTCAGCTATTGATTGATGATTTGAATGAATTTTGGGGTGATGGTGTGATGACTTATGACTGCAAAATGAATGAAATGTTCAAACTACAGGCTGCTTTATTATGGACAATCAATTACTTCCCATCTTATGCAAATTTATCAAGCTGGAGTACGAAAGGGGAATTTTCTTTCCCTTGTTGCAATAAAAGTAAAATATTTGTATGGCTTAAAAATTCCAAAAAATGGGCATACATGGGTCACAGATGTTTTCTCCCCACTCAGCATAGGTCCAAAAAGGACAGAGTGACATCTGACGGTTCTAGAGAGTTCATCCCAGCACTAAAGATCATGACAGGAGTCTAAATGTTATCATAGATTGAGGAAGAAAACATCCACACGGTATAAGAAATTCAGGATTTGGTGGCTCCTCCAGTAGGTAATATTCGTGCTGCGGGTAGGCAGCGCAGTCACAATTGGAAAAAGAAAAGTATTTTTTATAGTCTTTCGTATTAGAAAACTAACATGCTGAGGCATAATTTGGATGTCATGCACATTGAAAAAAATGTTTGTGATAACATATTGTGGGACATTTTAGGTGTTAGTGGAAAATCAAAGGACCATGTTAATGCACGCCATGATTTAGAAGAAATGGGTTTAAGTAAATAGTTGAATTTACAGTTATCTGAGAAAACAAGGAATATATGCATGTTTCACAGTATAAGATGACTACAAAGGAGAAAGAGACATTTCTTTCCATTTTGAAAATGGTCAAGGTGCCTGATGGTTACTCTTCTAATATTTCAAAGTGTGTGAATCTGACGAGCAAGACATTACAAGGGTTGAAAAGTCATGAAAATCACATATTAATTCAGTAGTTTATTCCAATCGCAATTTTTTATTGTTTATCCATCAATGTTGTTCACCTGTTGATTGAGATGAGTAATTTTTTTAGACGGCTTTTTTTAAGAAATCAACGAATGAGTGATTTAAAAAGTTTGCAGAACCGAATTGTACTTACGCTTTGTAACTTTGAGAAACTTCCCCCCCCCCATCATTTTTTGATGTTATGGTCCACATGACAGTGCACCTAACTGATGAAGTAATGCCTGTTGGTCCAGTGCAATTCAGGTGGATGTATCCTATTGAACGGTATTTGAGTACATTGAAAATATTTTTACGCAACAGAGCTCGTCCAGAGGCATCAATAGCCAATGGTTATTTGATGGATGAGTGTAATACTTTTTGTGTAGAATATCTTATGGATGTTGAAACAAAATTAGATAAGCCCTATCGGATTCATGATGGTCCAGTTGGATAAGGAACCACATTTGATATGGAAAACATCGAGTGGATACAAGCACATCGATATATCTTGTTCAATACTCCATCAGTTGCTCCATTAATGTAGTAAGTATCTTATCAATGTTCTTGTATAACTTTTACATGTTTTGTTTCCATAAGTTGATCTTTTAAACATTGCGTTATCATTTGCATGAAACACACTAATGATATAAAAGAAGAGATATATCATGCGACTGAGTTTCAAATTCAACAATCTCATTATGTGTCTTTCATGATTGGTTCAAGCATTATGTATGTATAAATTTATTTTCATTATGAGTGAAGTATTATACTAATTTATTTCTGCATATATCAGTATTGAATTTTATAAATAATGTAGGTTCGTAAGCTGAGGGAGTTAGGGGACCCCATGCTAACTGAAGTATTTATCCAACTGGCTGAGGGTCCATATATAACGGCTCGTCATTATAAATCTATTGATGCTAATGTTTTTTTATTTCTAATTAACGATGTTGACGACAAAAAAGCAACACAAAACAGTGGCATCAGTTGTCCATTTGTCAATTCTGGTTATTACTATGGCCAATTGATAGACATCATTGAAGTTGTATACACACACGGTTTGAAGTACATATTGTTAAAGTGTAATTGGGTTGATCCAGTGCATGTTAGTAAAGTCGATCAATATCAGTTTTCATTGGTGAATTTTAACTATATATTATACAGAAATAATGAATGAGTTGAGAATGAAACTTTCATTTTGACATCACAAGCGGAACAAGTATTCTTCGTTACATTGCCTTCGGATCCATGTTGGCAAGTTGTTGTCAAAATGTCTCGGTGAGGAGTGTTTTTATTTAAAGAAGATGAACCCAAGAATGCTCTATTTTTTTACCAATAGCTTGATCAACATATCGTAGTTCAAAATGAAGAAGATATTTATTAGGTCAGAGCGGCTGTGGAAGGAGAAACAGTCGATTTTCATGCTTAATGAAAGGTGTAATTGTTTTCCCACTATTCAGTATTGAATGTCCTAGGATATCATAAATTATCAAACCATTTTATAAATCCTTGTATGTTTTAATCCTCACTTTTTGAAGTTTATTTAGTTATAAATATTTAGGGTGATTTTACTCTTGGTTTATTGATGTTATTGTCGGTGTATCTTCAATTTGAGGTATTCTTCATCTGGTTCATGTGCTGCTTGAATTTTTATTAATTCTATCGGAAATTTGGATATGCATTGATTGGTTTTGTACATAATTTTTTTTATATTTTGTTACCTTTCTAATTTTTTAAAATTCAGTCACAACTAATTATTCAATCCATTTTTTGTTTGATTAAAAATTGTACAAGTTTGAGTTTTTTTTAGAACAATCCAATTTATCTTTTAGACACTTTGGATAGTCCCCTTACTAATGTTTTCTATGATTGCAGGCATGTCAGGGGAAGAGGTAGCAGATCCACGTCATCCATATGAGGCATCTATGACTCAGGATCGAGGTATGTTTGAATGTCATTGTCTCTATTTTTTATGTAATTGATAAACATATATATATATATTTATTTACAACATCTGTAAAATTATATTTAAAATTTCAATAGGATCAGACTCGATTGCTTCTTCCTCTCACAAGAGAGGTCCTGGTCGTGGCATTTTATCTTGGAATTCCGACACGATGATTGATGTTTCATTTGATGAGTTATTTCATCTTGTGGGACCAAATTCCCCTACATTTATTCATCAGCTAGGTCATATCATACGTGACCCACATCGATTACCATTGACCATGCGTGACTGGGCTTCTATCCCTCAGGACACATTAGATCGTCTTTGGAGGGAGGTTTAGGTAAGATGACCATTTTACATTATTCTCTATATATAAAAAATACTAATCTGTGTGATTTTTTTCTTTATAAAAAATTTTGAAAGTATGCCCCGAAGAGTTTCGGCCCGTGTGTATGAGAAAATGTCATAAGATGTGGGGAGATTATAAAGGAAAAGTGAAGAGGGACCACTAGGTACCAAATGTGGGTGCCCTAGACATTCTGGAAAAAGTCTCGAGAGGTGTCCTCCTGGCTTAGTGGCGTGACTTGGTTGCATATTGGTCTAATGAGGGTGTTGCGGTTTGTATATTTATTTTGGTGTATATATATTTTCAAGAATGTGTGATTTGTTTGAAATTTGAATTAATTGAATGTAGGAGGTGTCAGCAAGCCATTCTGAGAATCAAGCGTTGCAGGGATCACCTCACAGGATCGGGAGTCGTCACATGTCTTAGATCCGACATTAGGTATTTATTATTCATTTTTTAATTTATTAATTAATATTGTTTTGTGTTTATATTCTATTCATATACAATTTCGGGAGCAAGGTGCATCGACTGATAAAATGTCGGTGTGGATGTGGACTCGTGATCGTAATGATCCAGAGGATGCAACATTGATAGTAAGTGCTTGTACTTACCAATACTTACATAAATCTGTATATTAACATATATATGTATATATATTTAAATATTTCACAGGCTCAATTTGAAGCTTAGTTAGAACATCTACCAGAGGACCATCGACAACTTCCCATGAGAAGGTAAGAGATCTTTCATCACATTATTGGTCGGGATGAGCATGGATATAGTTTAACCTATGGAATAGGGATTCCTCGTTCTGTAGTGTCACGCGCTGCGGTGGTCGGTCCTGTTGTTGCTCAGATGACACAGTAGTTGTCAGATTTCGAGGCACGGCTGCACACTTCCGAGGAGGCAAATACGCAATTGACCGCTGAGGTTAAACAGGAAACTGAGAAGTAACCAGGAAACTGATTAATGATTTGGATATTTTTTGTTCATTTAATTCTTTAATGTTTTAAATTGAATTTTCTGTAATATATTTGAAAAAACCATGTTCTGTAACCACCCCCGGACAACACCCGCCACCCCCGGACAGCCCCCCCGCACCCCCGGACAGCCCCCGGCACACCCCCCCCCCCCGGACATCCCCCCCCCACCTCAGACAGCCCCCACCACCCAGGACAGCACCCCCCCACCCCCGGATAGCCCCCCCCCCCCCCACCCAAGACAGCCCCCACCACCCCGGATAGCACCCCCCACCCTCGGACAGCACCCCCCCCCCCCCCTCAGACAGCACCCCCCCCCTCCACCTCGGACAACCCCCTCGCACCCTCGTACAGCCCCCCCACACCCCCGGACAGCCCCCCTTCCCCAGACAGCCCCACCACCCCGGACAACACCCCTCACCCCGGACAACCCCCCCCACCCCGGGCAGCCCCCCGTACTCCCGTACACCCCCCCCCCCCCCCCCCGCACCCCCGTACAGCCCCCCCCCCCCCCACCATGAATAGCCCGCCCCACCTCCAGAATCCTGGTGAATCTCAAGCATCATGCATAAACAGAAATAAAAATAAAACAATGGTTGTAGAATCATCCACAGCTGACCTCAACATCTTATCCCAAACCAGGATTCCACATCGATTCAGATTATAATGTAACACTTGCAAGCATCATTACCCAAACACACACACCAAATTAAGACCATTCTATCAATAGGGCACCCACTAGATTCCTTAGTTTCTATATGTATGAAGATGCATTCCTATTGGGATCCTCAGCAGTTCAGCGTTCTCTAAAAGGGCGCACTGGGTGGTCAAAACCACCCGAATGACCCTAGAATTCCATGAAATCATACAACAACAACCGCGGAGTGAATTGTAAAATGTTCGAACAGATGACACGTCAATCGGAGGTGTCGTTTGACCGCGGTGACCAGAAACGCGTTTCTAGAGTCATAATACACCAAAATGGCATGTCACGGTTGAATTCAGAGCAAACATGGTCCGAATGACCTGAAACCGCACGAGAATTATAGGAATATTATTCATGAGATTCAAGAGGAGATAACACTTCCATCAGACGTGCGGTGTGCACGGTACGACCGAATGTGTCGTTTTCAGCAGTTCGGTGCGCTCTAAAAGGGCGCGTTGGGTGGTCAAAACCACCCGAACGACCTCGGAATGCCATGAAATCATACAAAAACAACCGCGGAGTGAATTTTGAAATGTTCGGATATACGACACATCAATAGGAGGTGCAGTTTGACCACGGTGACCGGAAACGCGTATCTAGAGTCATAAAACACCAAAATGGCGTGTCACAGTCGAATTTAGAGCAAACGTGCTCTGAATGACCTGAAACCGCACGAGAATGATAGGAATATTATTCTTGAGATGTATGAGGAGACGACACGTCCATCGGACGTGCGGTGCGCACGGTATGATCGAATGTGTTGTTTTTAGGAGTTCGACGGACTCTAAAAGGGCACGCTGGGTGGTCAAAACCACCCGAACGACCTTTGAATGCCACGAAATCATACTAAAACAACCGCAGTGTGAATTGTGAAATAGTCGGATAAACGACACATCAATCAGAGGTTCCGTTTGACCGTGGTGACCGGAAATTCATTTCTGGAGTCATAAAACACCAAAACGGCGTGTCACAGTGAAATTCAGAGAAAACGTGCTCCGAATGACCTGAAACTGCACGAGAATAATAGAAATATTATTCGGGAGATGTAGGAGGAGATGTCACATCCATCGGACGTGCGGTGCATGCGGTACGACTGAATGTGTCATTTTCAGCAGTTTGGTGCGCTCTAAAAGGGCACGCTGGGTGGTCAAAACCACTAGAACGACCTCGTATTGCCACGAAACCATACGACAACAACCGCGGAGTGAATTGTCAAATGGTCGGATAGACGACACGTCAATCGGATGTGCCGTTTGACCGCGGTGACCAAAAACGTGTTTTCGGAGTCATAAAACACCAAAACGGCGTGTCACGGTCGAATTCAGACAAAACATGCTCCGAATGACCTGAAACCACACGATAATGGTAAAAAATATTATTCTTGAGATGCAGGAGGAGACGGCACGTCCATCGGACGTGCGGTGCGCGTTGTACGACCGAATGTGTCGTTTTCAGCAGTTCGGCGCGCTCTAAAAGAGTGCGCTGGGCGGTCAAAACCACCCGAATGATCTTGGATTGCCACGAAATCATTCGAAAACAACCGCGGTGTGAGTTTAGAAATGGTCGGATATAAGGAACGTCAATCGTAGGTGCCGTTTCACCGCGGTGACCAGAAACACGTTTCTAGTGTCATAAAACACCAAAACGGTGTGTCACGGTCAAATTCAGAGAAAACGTGCACCGAATGACTTGAAACCGCACTAGAACGATAGGAATATTATTCATGAGATTCAGGAGGATACGACACATCCATCGGACATGTGGTGCGCGCGGTACGACCGAATGTGTCATTTTCAACAGTTTGGCACGCTCTAAAAGGGCGCATTGGGTGGTCAAAACCACCCGAACGACCTCGGATTGCCACAAAATCATAAGACAACAACTGTGGTGTGAATTGTGAAATGGTCGAACAGACGGCACATCAATCAGAGGTGGAGTTTGACCGCGGTGACCGGAAATGCATTTCTGGAGTCATAAAACACTAAAACGGCGTGTGATGGTCGAATTCAGAGAAAACGTGCTCCAAATGACCTGAAACCGCACGAGAAATATAAGAATATTATTCGTGAGATGTAGGAGGAGACGAAACGTCCATAGGACGTGCGGTGCACGCGGTACGACCGAATGTGTCGTTTTCAGCAGTCCGGCGCGCGCTGGGTGGTCAAAACCACCTGAACGATCTCGGATTGCCACGAAATCATACAAAAAAAAACATCGGTGTGAAGTGTGAAATGTTCGTACAGACGAAATGTTAATCGAAGGTTTCGTTTGACCGTGGTGATCGGTAACACGTTTCCGGAGTCATAAAACACCAAAACGGCGTGTCACGGTCGAATTCAGAGAAAACTTGCTTCAAATAACCTGAAACCGCACGATAATGATATGAATATTATTTTTGAGATGCAGGAGGAGACGAAATGTCCATCGAATGTGTGGTGAATGCGGTACGACTGAATGTGTCATTTTCAGCAGTTCGATGTGCTCTAAAAGGGCGCGCTGGGTGGTCAATACCACCTGAACGACCTCGGATTGCCACAAAATCATACGAAAACTACCATGGTGTGAATTGTGAAATGTTCAGACAGATAGAACATCAATCGGAGGTGCTGTTTGACCACGGTGACGGAAAACATGTTTCCGGAGTCATAAAACATCAAAACGGCGTGTCACGATCGAATTCAAAGAAAAATTGCTCTGAATGACCTTAAACTGCATGATAACGATATGAATATTATTCTTGAGATACATGAGGAGACGGAACGTCCATCGGACGTGCGATGCGCACGGTACGACCGAATGTGTCATTTTCAGTAGTTTGGCGTGGTCTAAAAGGGCGCACTGGGTGGTCAAAACCACTCGAACGACCACAGATTGCCACGAAATCATATGACAACAATCGCGGTGTTAATTTTGAAATGGTCAGATAGAAGTCACGTCAATCGGAGGTGTCTTTTGACCATGGGGACCGGAAACGCGTTTCTGGAGTCATAAAACACCAAAATGGCATGTCACAGTCGAATTCAAAGCAAACTTGCTCCGAATGACCTGAAACTACATGAGGAAATTAGGAATATTATTCGTGAGATGCATGAAGAGACGAAACATCCATCGAACATGCGGTGCGCGCGGTATGGCCGAATGTGTCGTTTTCAGTAGTTCGGCGTGCTCTAAAAGGGTGCGCTGGGTGGTCAAAACCACCCGAATGACCTCGGATTTCCACGAAATCATAAAAAAACAACCACGGAGTGAATTTTGAAATGGTTAGACAGACAGAACGTCAATCGGAGGTGTTGTTTGACCTTGGTGACCGGAAACGCGTTTCTGGAGTCAGAAATCACCAAAACGGCGTGTCATAGTCGAATTCAGAGAAAACATGCTCTGAATGACCTAAAACTGCACAAGAATGATAGGAATATCATTTTTGAGATGCAGGATGAGACAGCACGTCCATCGGACGTGTGGTGTGCACGGTACGACTGAATGTGTCATTTTCAGCAGTTCGACGTGCTCTAAAAGGGCACGCTGGGTGGTCAAAACCACCTGAACGACCTCAGATTGCCAAGAAATCATACGACAACAACCGCATTGTAAATTTCAAAATGGTCAGATAGACATCACGTCAATGGGAGGTTCCATTTGATCGCGGTGACTAGAAACACGTTTCCGGAGTCATAGAACACCAAAACGGTGTGTCATGGTCGAATTCAGAGCAAATGTGCTTTGAATGACCTGAAACCGCATGAGAACGATAAGAATATTATTCATGAGATGAAGGAGGAGACGGAACGTCCATCGGATGTGCAGTGCATGCAAAAAACATTCATTTTAAGACAATAAAAAACACTTTCCTAAACTAAAGCAAAGACTCCAAAATAAGAAAAACAAATTCAAAAATGATAACATTTCTTAAATTGGTGGTTTTAAATTATTATACTTCCCATGAGATGTCATATTTCATTTTATTATATGTATATTATAAATGAATAAAGATGTCAAATTTATGTTTGTTTTGTTTAGTTTTCTTTGTATCTTATTGTAGGTTTTTAAAACAGATGGTTGTGGATCGTTGAAGCACGTATATCATTTATTGTTTATGATGATCTTGATGTTTATTGTGTTTGGATCTGTTTTTAATTTTTTATGATTTATATGCTGCTTTTTTATTCTGTATCATGAATTTTTTTTCAATTTTTTTTCCCAGTGCAGCGACCGCCATTGGCGGTCCCTGTAGGCTGAAGTCTCGGCTACCTTCAGCGACCGCTAGTGGAGGTCGCTGTAATCCGGATTTTCGTCCGGCTTCAGCGACCGCTGTGGTCGCTGTAAGCCGAAGTCTAATCCACCATCAATGACCGCCATTGGCGGTCGCTGGGCGGTCTCTACAATCCAATAGTGACCGCCAATGGGGGTCGCTATAAGTGGAATTCTTTGTAGTGTTTCCATTTTTCTAAATTTTTGGTTTCTTTTATTTCCTTTTTCCCTTCATTTATTTCCTCACCCTCCCCTTAGAGTCATGAGACAACCCCATCCCCCTACTCCATAGCCACACATGAGCCCTCACTCTCAACTACCTCTTTCCACAACATTTTCTTTGGATTTTGTGAGGGTTCTTGGTCGAATATCTGATTTAATATATCATTTCCCCTCCTCCTCCATTTACTTGGTGTTTTTCTTCTCCCTATAACCCCTCACATTTTGACCGAACCATAAGGTGTGGTGTGACCCATTTTTTTGGTTTAATTCCATTTTTAGGATGTGCAACGAGTCTCTCGGGTTAGGTATAGGTGTTTTTTGATATCCACCACTAAATATTTAGTGTTTTATACCTTTTATCTCTACCCACCATTAATTTTGGGTTTATTTTTTTCCATTATTTAATATTAATTAATTATAATTTGGGGATTTTGTAGTTTTTGAGTTTCAATTATTTTTCCTTTGTGAGTTTTAGACTACCATTCATGAGGGTGATGCACTTGCATATGCATGGGTAAGGCATATATATACTTGTATATATATATTCACTCTTTATATACATTCCCTCATAGTGACAGGAATATGTACCATTAAAATAGGGGTATATATATATATATTAATAAATGCATGTTCATGTAAGAATAAAGAGTGGTTCTGAATCATCTTTGTCAAATCACCTTGAGTTTGAGGTAGGTTTCCCTTTTCATTTATCCTTTCAATTTAGGAATCACTGATTTCTTATTCTTCACACCTTATTTGAATATTAATATGAGAACCCATCCTTAAAAAATTACTTAATCTTGAGATCCGTCAACAATTTGAATTTAATTCACATTGAGGATCTTTTCAGGTTTAGAGTTTTAGATAATTAGGGGATAAATATTACATTACACCTCAAAAAATAAAAAGTAGACACTTCTACTATATATAATTTTTTCATAATAATAAAACACATTAAATAAAAAAATATTTATTTTATTGATAATAATATTCTTGAATTCTTCCTTTCTATTATCCTTCCTTATAAACTATGAAAAACATTTTAGAATCATGGGATAAGTGTAAAAAACTCATCAATTAATATAAAATAAGAAATCAAACAATTAGTCCATGAATATTTTAAACCCATGAAAACATTTTCGAAAATAATACTTTTCCCCATAAAACATAAAATACATAGATTACAGCATGTAATCATAAGATTACTACAAAACTTCATAGAAATCATAAAACATAAAGGTATCTTGTAGCATCCAAATCATACATACATTGTAGCTTTCACAGCTACATAGGGAGTAACATTCATTGTTACGTTTGGAATATCCATCATAGTATATTACCAAAATATCTTAGGATAAACATTATCATTTACCTCCATCATGTTTCCCAATTCATTAGAGAGGTATCATGTGCTCAACAGCCCTTGTTTTATCACAAAATCACATGTATACTTAACTAATACCCAAGAACCATAACATAATCATAACACAAAAAACATGAATAAAGGACAAATAACACTTCCACATTGAAATAATATGATATCATTTAATGAAATAATAAATTCATTCTCAAACCCATTTTAATTTACAAAATACATAAAAATAAAATATGGAATTTACTTCTCTTTAAAAACATTATAGGTTATAGGGGAAACCAAATACCAAATAATGCCCGCGATGGTGGAAATGTTGTTGTTTCCATGTACGTTATAAAGAAACATTCCTTTTTTAGATTAGTAAAATTATTCATAAAGAAAATATTCTTTTTGAAATTAATTGAACGAAATTAAAAGTCAAAGGGTTTTATTATACACTGTATAAAATAAGGTTGTATAAAATCAAAATATGCCTCAATGAAATGAGATTGAGACGAAGTCCCTTACATTGAGTCTGACTCATCACGTACAATCATTATGTTACTGAATAATAAGCTTGGGATAATTTTTAAATTATTTATATCCTTTTTAAATTTTATTATTCCTTTTATATCACTTATTATCATTTTATAAAAATTACATAATTATTTAAGTTCATATTGGATAATTTGTCGATATTCGGCATGTGAGTCAAAAATGAACTTGTTTTGATAAAAAATTATACATGTGGTCATAAGTATATTCTATCCATAATGATATTAATTATTTAAATATGATTCATATTTATTATATATGTATTTATAATAGTCCATAACATTTGGAGATAAGAAATGAAATCCACCGTTCATGGAGATGGTAGGCCGTATGTACGCATGAACGCTACTTTCATTTGGTTGTCATATTAATGTAATGAAAAATAAATGATACATAAATATGTTTTAATTATAGTATAATATATATGTTATATATGTTACATAATTTCATTAATTCCATCCTTTATACATTTCATGTATGGAATGAATGATTCATATAACTTTAAGGGGGCGGTAGTCTGCACTTCCTCAAATGAAATTATCGTATTTACACAATATAGAAAGCATAAAAGTATTTTTTAAATAAAAAATACAGGATCATAGAGATAATATAAATATAATATATATCATATATAATTACAGTTCCATCATAATGTAAACCATGATAGGTGGTAGGAGAAATTTGAACCATCATCATTTCGTGAGGTAGTTGTTCTCCATACATAGAAATAGTTTGTTGGTATCCATTAGATGGAGGTGTGTGTAATTTTAGTTAGAATAATTCTCATAAAAACATCCTAGTATATTGATTATACTTTATTTTTTATGTAATAATATAATAAGAAGAGCATAAGAAGTGAAGAGGGAAAATAAAAGAAATGAACTTGAGAGATTATGTTACCTCTAAATCAGGTAACTTCTTTTGATTTGAGCTAAAAGGATTTATTGAATTACTTTATACACAACTTAAGGATTCTAGGAGGAAGGGGAAGTTGGGATATTATTTTATAAGAATTTAGATGAGAAAATGGACTTTAGAGGTGTGAGTATGTGGGTAGAGATGGTGGCCTTTTATAAAAGGGGGGATGGGCACTTTAGGAAAGTCTTGAAATATTATTTTACTATAAATTTATTTTCGAATTATAACAGTGAAAAAGAGATATATTTCAATGATAATATGATAATGGGTAGAAATAATCTCAACCAATATGTTTTAGGCAATTTTAGGTCACAAAAGTAACCTTATCTTTTAGCTTTAACCCTTAGTTAAAAACATTAACTCTTACCGTGTCTTCTTGTATTTTCATAATATATTGTTACTATAGTTACTATAAAATATCAATAGAACCAAAAGTGGATAATTAATGAAATTTGAAATATTATATAAGTTAATTGAAAAAATATTAAATTTTTAGAACTATTATATCATTTAATAAAATAATATTGGTTTTAAAAACTCATTTATGTCAATTTTGACACTGTTTAGTAATTGATTTTTGTTAAAGTCGTAAAAACTTTATTCCTTAAAACCAAAGAGATTAACTAAAATAGAATATGTCATAATAATACATAAAATTCATGGATGGAATCAAAATTATCAAATTAAATTTATTTTAATATTTATAATATCATTTGTTAGAATATTTCAATAATAAGGTAATCACTACATCATCATTGTGTCATAAATAAATAAATTTATTTATTATCAAAAAATTATAAACAAAATACCATGACGTAGGAAATATTTTTATATTTCTAATAAATATTTATAGTCAAATATATCAGTTATATAACACTATATTAAAATTTTTGTAGTAAAAGTTACATGTCTGTGTTATAATTCTCTTTAGTTTAAATTAATTCTTAAAAAATGTCATTATCACAACAAGTGGCTCCATAGGTCCTACACTATTGGAAAATATCCCTATACCCACAGTTTAAGGAAACCGTGGGTATATGCATAATATGGGAACCTATACCCACGTTTTTCCAAAAACGTGGGTATAGGTCACTTATACCCACGATTTTTCTGAAACTGTGGGTATAGGTTTTTTGTGGTGGAATATTCCCACGATTTTCTAAAACCATGGGGGAAAATAGATATACACATGGTTCTGATCAAAACTATCAGTATAGGTGTTTTCTTTAAGGCATATCCCCAGAGTTTTGGCAAAACTATGGGAATACATTTCTTTCAAATAGGCTTCTGCCCACGGTTTTTTAAAACTGTGGGTATAGATTTCCCGGGTTATGGTGGCCAAAAAAATCCATGGGGCACAAAAAATATTTGGTGGGAAAACCTATACCCATGTTTTTTCCTTCTATACCCATGGTTTGAATTAATATATTTAGGTTTATAGAAATATATAAGCATATAGATTCTGTGGGTGGGTTGGTTGGGTGTTGCATGTTTGTGATGATGATAGCAAGATCGAATCTCACTGGCCTTTTTTTTCTAATATAGATATCAGGATTAATATATTATCATAAATACAGATATGTTTAATTCAAATCATTGTGGCTGGGTTGGTTAGGTGATGAAACTTTAAGCAGATAGATGCGGGTTCGAAACCCTATTACCTTTTCTTTTCATAATACAAATAGAGATTAATATAAATTGAAAAATGTACATATATATTAACAAAAGTGGTGTATATGAAGTGGTTAAACACATTGAATATGTAGTTCAGGTTGTGGGATGTCCCTGGTTCAATACCCACTGGCTCGTTTTTTGTAGTATTTTTACCCACAGTTTTAAAACTATGGGTATAAGGGTTTGATAGTGTGGATTTAAGGCTTTGAGGCTTTGACCCAGTGGAAAAAAACCTTTACCCAGGGTTTTGAAAACCATTCGTATTGGATAGGGACCTATCCTGATGCCTCTATCTCCCACGGTTCCCAAAACTGTGGGTATAGGCTATACCCACAGTTTTGGGGGCTATACCCATGGTTTTAAACCGTGGGTATAGGTTATTTTTCTAGTAGTGAACAAAAGGATTCCCATGGTCCAAAATATCTCATTAAATGGGATTAGGACATGTGTTTGGGTAGTTTTATAATATTATAATATTATTTTTAACCTTATTTTCTAGATTTACC
Source organism: Viscum album (assembly GCA_963277665.1). Classification (NCBI taxonomy): domain Eukaryota; kingdom Viridiplantae; phylum Streptophyta; class Magnoliopsida; order Santalales; family Viscaceae; genus Viscum; species Viscum album. The sequence continues at coordinate 623,713,052 of OY728132.1, read as the reverse complement.
CTTTAACCATGGTAAATAAAAATAATTATTGAAGTTACTATTCATAATGTCCAAAAATAAAAGATAGTTATTTACCCAATTTGTACCATATGATTCCAAATAGGAAATCCATTTTTTCAAATTCAAAACATAGAATTGGAATAAATGAATTTAAAATTAATTCTTGCTGTCAAAACCAGAGAGTGGGTTTTTAAGAAGTAAAAACTATCAAATGATTGACATGTGTTTACGTCCAACTTAAAAGTTAAATTATTACAAATGACCAAAACTATATTAAATGATAAAAAAATTATATAATTAAACTTTAATACCAAATAAAAATATAATCTATCTGTATAAATAAATTATATAAAAAGGCAGTTTTGAATTAAAATGCAGTATTTTTCACTATTCATTAAAAATGAACTTCATCAGAAAATTACCAAAAAGTTAACCAAAGTAAATTTTTATGTCCCATTTCTGTAAAATATGTTTATTTTATCAAATATAACATATAAAAGTGACAAAAATAGATTTAAAAAGGGTTTACCTTCAAAAGGCGGTAAAACAACCTTTTAAAAATATTAGGGTATATTATGCTTAAAATTAGATTCATTCTCTTTTTAAGCCACTATAATTTCTTGAATAAATGTAAAAACAATTAAAAACATTTATAATAATATTTTATTTAGTTATATTCATTCTTTCTAGTACAAGGGATAGGCGTTAACTACTATTTAAAATAATAATAATATTATTATATTATTTTTTCGCTTAACTAGATGTTGTGTGCAATGTAAGATTTCATAGAAATCCATTGTTGTGTATCGAGTATGCTATCAGACAAAGTGTAACCTTTAACATAAAATTAATTTCGTATTCATAAATATTAATAGATATAAAAATGTATTATTCTATAAAAACCTGGGATCCTACAATTAATTATTAATGCACAATTTTTATAATAATTTTTTGACATTAAATAGAGTAATTTCCTCATTTTATTTGAATTACATGTAATAGTTATAATAAATTCGCACACTTAGTTTTTGGTAAATTTCCTAGTTATCCATTATAAGTTTTATTTGGTTACTAAATAATTGTTTCTATCTTGTAAATGTGTTTGTCTTATAAAATGATGGTTTGGATTTCTTAAATGGATTTCAAGATGTTGATTTTATAAATTGTCTCTGTGATATTTATTGACAATGTGTTGTCATTTAAGAATTTTATGAGGCCCATTTGGAACCTTCGTAAATTTTTTCCTTTCAAAAACCTCACCTTGGATGATCATATAGCCTTGGTTGTGTTGAATGATATGTGAGGTCCTTGGTACGGGAGTCCCTTGTGAACTAGTGGATGAAAGTCAAGGGATTTTTCCTTAGGGTGATTCGGGATGACGCTTGAGTGTTTCTTGTGTTTGATACTTGTATATGTGGTTAGTTACTTATTTGAACTTTTTTGTCTCAAACCACTTTACAGTTGGTGTGGGAACCTATCGTAGCTAGCTGATTTCCTAGGAACAGTTAAAGAACAAGTTTATATTACACATTGGCTAGTGGCCCTTAGTATGGACCTTTACCTACATTGGGATTATTCCCTATGGTTAAGCCAGGTAGGGTAAGAAATATAATGTGGGTGAATTGTTTTCATCGGGTGAGTAATTCCTAAAAGATGAGTTAGGTGATAGTATTTTCAATATTATCCACTAAGCTCTAATATTCTCCCATGTTCTTCGGAACATAGTTGTTTGTGGCATAGGATTGTGATTCCTTGTTTGGTTAGTTACTCATTTGTACTATATTCCACTCCCTTTGTTATGTGATCATTAATTCTTCTCTATTTTATGGTGTACCACTTTGTTAAAAAGGTTATTATGAGTTTTGAAATGTTTTATGGAAATATCTTATGGATTTTTTACGCCATGTATTCCTTTTTAAATAAAAAATTTATTCCTTCTTCTATTTCTCTCTTCCTCTAAATTGATAAATCCCCCACCATTGAAAATAATTTGGATTTTAATGAATAGTATAATGGACCGTGTCTTGTTTTAAAGAGAAAATTTGTCAAAAACCTATGTTTATATGTTTTATTTCAAACATGAAATTGAGGAATCTTCTTTTTAAAGGAAATGTAAAAGGGGGTAGATTGTTTGGATACAACTACCAAGTATTAATAATCACAAATATAGTTCAATCCGAGTTTTTAGCTTCTAGTGTGGTTCTCACCAGAGATTCAATCATTGTGTTGTGAATTTGGTTTTAAGTTCGGTGGTGTCCCACAAGTTCACATGGAGAAATGTGTTGTTTTACTTGTCTCCACTTTTTGTGTCAATTTTTATTATTCATTTCATATTAATTTATTTATAACTTTTTTATGTTCCAAATCATTACAAATTGTTTTATTGTGATTCTTTCCACTAGTTTCCAGCATAGGAGGATCAGGAATTCCTCTCGAGCTATGTTGCGGCCCCAATTGGTTGACCAGTTCAGGTTTGACCTGGGTCAGTTTAGGTCTGACCTGGGTTGGTTCATGAAAAAATCGTAGCAGAGCTCACACTTATTATTTGTAGTGTCAGGTAGCTTGGATATTATGACAATTAGGACTCAATAGGTAGGTACGAGAAAGACTTCATGAACCTTTTCTCATCCTGAGTCTCAATTTTCCCAGGGTAGTCTTGGATTTGAGTTGTTTATTTTGTCTTTGTGGAAAAAGGATGACAGTGGAAGTGATACAATGTTACCCTATGGGCTTTCATGGGGAAGAGACCCATGTGTATCCCAAGTGCATGGTTCAAGACAACTCTTGTGGTTGATACTCCCTCACAACAGGGTCTACTAAGCTATCTTTTTGGGTCAGGCATAGCCACTAGCTCATTATTCTTGGAATTTTTGTAGGCGTTATATTTTGACCTAGTTTTGGTCGGCATGATTGGATTTTGAAAATGAAAATGGTTTTTTTAAAAGATGTTTTCAAAAGGGAAAATGGTATTTGGAGTGGAAAATGGTTTTTGAAATGAAAAGTATTTCTAGAAATTATTTTCTTTTAATGTAACGTGTGGTTTGAATTGGAGAAAATAGAAGGTGATTAGGAAATCATTATGGGATTTTGGAAACACTTATTGGAATGTTAATGTTTGTGAAATTAAAATGTATTTAATTAAGGATAATGTGAGACTTAAAATTGTTTAGGAATTTGGGATTTAGGTTGGATGATATGTTTTTGAAATGAGAAATGTTTTAAATTGATACTTTTTATTTCTTTGAATGGTCAAATATATGGATGTACGCATGTGGAAAGTGGATAATTTGTGGTATGTGTTGATTGGTTCTTAATCCATCACAAGGATGTATATATGTGAGTCTTCATGGAATACAAATGGTGGTTATTTAATATTTCATGTTTTCAAATAAATGATTTTCAAAAAGGGGTATTTTATTGTTTTGAAAAGTGAGTGAGAAATTGTTTAGTGTTTTATTTTAATGTTCGGAATTATCTTTTGTGGGATACTGGTTTTGACATAATATAATGGAAATTGGAATGGGGATTTGATTTTGGGTATTGGTTTTTTATTAAAGTGTGGAATTTTAGTTTAGGATGCATTTTTATTCAGATTTGTGCTCCTTGTTTTTTGAGTATTCCCTAGAAAAGTACCGGTAAAGAGTAGAAGGTGGGACTCTAGGATTCATTCCTTTATGTTTATCTAAAGGTTAGTTTTTGTAATTGGAGTTGTTTATTATTTATGAGTTTGAAATTGTTAAAACTAAGGTGGTTAGGGGTTTTGAGGAAATTTCAAATATGTGTTTCTATGAGTATTCCCATTGTTAAATCTACCCAAAATCTGAATTAAGTGGTGGATCCAGAGCCCTTCCAAAATTTGGACCTCATGCAAGTCTTCTTAGATTTTCACCCACCTTCGTTATCTAAAAATCAAAAGAATGTATCTTTAGTAGTGGAATAAGAAAATATTTTTTGTTCACCATGATTACATAGGTAATCTAAAGGGGTTATATAAGTCTTACTATCGAAAGAAAAGTCATAATTAATTATCATTAGCTCCTAACTATGCAGCAATAGTTGCTTCACGAAACTAGGGCTCCAACCATAGGTCTTAGAGTGAATATTTTAAAATAGTTTGGAATTTTTTGGTGTGGGAGACCTTGTTATAGATTTTGTATCAAGTGCTAGAATAGGGACATTTTATGATTTAATATTGTAGCTTCTTCATCTATGAATGTTTTTTTATTATAAAAGGCATATATGCATCATTTCCTTATTGTAGAGTTTGTTTTTTAAAGTTACACTTTGTTTTTAAGAATACTTGATGGTCTCATATTCTTATAATTCCAGTGGTTTTTTTTTTCAAATACGAGTCTATGATAAGTTGTCCGTGTGTGGTTAACTATTATGGACTGGTTTTGGTTTTTGTTTTTTCTTGTTTTGATATGCATGTGTCTTGGAAAATTATGAATTGTGCTTTAGTTCAGTGCTTGATTTAGAGTTTTTTTCATCAGGCCTCCTTTGTGTTGGGGGTTGGTCTGTGTGGGTGTCACTAGGTTAGTCCATTTTGGGTTTCTTTTGTAATTTTGTGTTGGTTGTTCTAAGCTAGTTACTGATTAAATAGTGGGGAGGATCACCATGGATCTGTTTTGGTTTATACTGGGTTGTCGGGTGTGACTTGTGTAGTTGAAAGGGTAGACCAAGTTTCATTGTTCCATTTCGCCTTGATTCATTTTGAGTACGGATTTTGTTCCTTGTTTGGTTGGGTGAATTTATATGGGATGAAAGTGTTAATGATAGGGATAATTATCTCACCCCAGTCATAAAATTTTAATTATTTTAATTATTTTTAGCCCCTATTTTGATTTCATGTAGTTGGTGGGACAAATTTTAAATTTTTTCAAGATTTTTAGTTGTCGCACGATTATAGCACATAATTAAGAGTAACTATGTGGTGCCTATTCTAGTTCCTAGGTGGGTCAGTGGTGTGGAACATGGATTAATGCTGGTTTATTAAACCATGTGTAAAGCATGTGGTTTGGCACTATGAGTTGACAATACCATTTAGAACATTTGGAGCATAGTTTTTCAAACCATGGGGCTTACGTACGAGTAACAATGCGGTGCCTGTATAGACAACATGGTTGGCATAGAATTTGTTAAAATGTGTGCAAAACTTGTGGGTTTCCCAGTATTTTAAAATTTTTGGTTTTCTTTTTATTTTTATTTTTATTTCTTTTTCCCCTCATTTCTATCCTCCTACCTTCCCTTTACGTTGTGTGACATCCCCCAGCCCCCTCCTCACAGCGGCACTTGAGCCCTCCCTCTCAACTTTATCTTTCTATGGCATTTTCTCTAGATTTCATGAGGGTTCTTGCTCGAATCTCTAAGGTAAGCTCTCAAATTCACACTTCCTGAGTTGATTATGTATTTTTCTTCTCCCAATCACCCACACATTTTTGCTGAACCATGGGTGTGGGTTAAACCATATTTTTTTAGTTTTATTATGTTGTTAAGACATCCAATGGGTCTCTCGGGTCATCTTTGAGTATGTTTCAAAATCCTCCTCCGAAGGTAAATAATTTCAGACCATTTTGATTATCCCACCCTTGATTTTGGGTATGTTTTCCACTATTATTCAATATTACTTAATTTTTAAATGGGTATTTCGTAGTTTTTGATTTTTTGATATTTTTGATTATTATTTTTTGGATTGTCATTCATGAGGGTTACTTTAATGAATATGCATGGGTAAGGCATATATATGTGTGTTCCCACTTTTTTCATATTACCTCATGTTGAGGGGAATATGAAAAATTCATTTAGGGGTGTATATATATATGTATAGATGCAAGTGCATGTAAGCATAAAGAGTGGTTCAAGGTCATCTTTTTCAAAGTGCCTTGAGTTTGAGGTAGGTTTCCCTTTACGTTTATCCATTGAATTTAAGAGACATTTATTTCTTGGTCTTCACACCTTTTATGAATATTAATTAGCGATGAATGTTTTTTCAAATAATTTATTCACATTAAATAGAGTAATTTAATCATTTTATTTGAATTTCATGAAATAGTTCTATTAAATTCATACACCAAGTGTTTGGTAAATTTCTTGGTTGGACCTTATAGGTAGTTTGTGGTTACTAAAGAATCGTTTTGTTCTTGTGAATATGTTTGGTTTATAAAATGGTGGGTTGGATTTCTTAAATGGATTTCAAGAATTTGAGTTTATAAATGGTGTGTGTGTGTGTTTTGAAAATGCTTTGTCACTTAATGACTTATTGATTATTATTTGGCACCTTCATAAATTGGTGCCTTTTGAAAAACTCTCCTTGGATGATCTTCTTTCCTAGGTTGTGTTGAATGATGTGATAATTCCTTGGCATAGAACACCCATGGGAATCAGTGGCTGAAAGGTAAGGTATTTTTCTTTTGGGTGATTCGGGGTGACGATGGTGTGTTTATTATTTGTGATACTTGTATATGTGGTTGGTTACTTATTCAAACCTCTTTGGATCACCCCAATTTAGACATTAAATGGGAATCATGAATTACTAGCAGATTTTCTAGGAGAATTTGCAGCACTAGTCTAGATTATGCACTAGCTAGTGGACCTTATTATGGACCTTTCATTGCTTTGTATTTTCCCCCTGATTGGGGAAGGTAAAGTAAGAAAAAGTGTGTGGGTGAATTAATCTCATCGGGTGAGGCATGTCTATGGGATGATTTAGGTGTTAGTATGTTCTAAATTATCCACTGAGCTCCTATGTAATCCCATGTTATTCGTCACTCAATTGTCTATGAAGGATGATTGAGATAACTTGTTTGGTTATTTATTAAGGTGTTTTATATTTCATTTCTATTGTTATGTGATCATTTATTATTCTATCTTGTAGGGTGTACCAATTTGTTAAAAATGTGATAATGAGTTTTGAAATGTTTTATAGAAATGTATTCATGATGTTTACACCCTATTTTATTTTTTAAATAAAATCACTATTTGTTATTCTTTTCTCTATTTCCTTAAAATGGTAAAGCACCCTTATTTGAAAAAAATGGTTTTAAATGAAATGGGAAATGGACAGTGTTTTTTATAGATAAAATGTGTGAAAAAACCTATTTTTATATATTGTATTTCAAACTTAAAAATGATGAATTTTCTATTTAACTGAAATGAAAATGGGAATATATTTTTTTTCCCACAAAATAAGATTTAATAATAAAACATATAGTTCTATAAATATTTTTTAGCTTCTGGTGCATTTCATTGCTCAAATACAGTTGTTGTGGTGCGACATTGGTTTTGAGGTCAGCGATGACCCATAGGGTCACATAGAGGTACGTGTAGTTTTATTTGTTTCCTCTCCCTATGTTAGTTTTTTCATGTTATATTAATTAATTTATAACTTTTTTATATGTCAAATCATTCCCAATTGTTTTATTTTTATGCCCAACACTAGTTGCTAGCTCGGTAGGATCGGGAACGCCTCTTAGGCCTTATCGTGGGTTGGATCGGGTGACCTGTTTAGGGTTGACAAGGGTTGGTTCACAAAAAAATGGTATCAAAACGTACCCTTGTTATTTGGTGTGTCAGGTAACATTGAGAATAGTACTAGAGGGACTCTATAGGAAGGTGATGGAAAGAAGACATGAATCCTTGTTCGTCTTTAAGCATTGAGTTGTTAGGGGTAGACCAAGTTTGAGTTTTTTGTTTTGTGTGTGTAGATAGGGGATGAAAATGGAAGTGATCAGGTGTTACCTGATGAGATTTCATGTAGTAGTGACTCATGTGTATCCCATGAACATGATTCAAGATACTTTTTAGAGTTTATACTCACTAGGGGCATGGTCTTCTAAGCAATGTTTTCAGGTTAGGAATAACCACTAGTTTCTTATTCTTGGAGTTTTATTGTGTGTTTTGTTTTGGATTAATTTTGGTTTGTGTGAGTGGATTTAAAAAATGAAAATGGATTTCTCCAAAAAGGGGGTTTCAAAAGGGAAAATGGTGTTTAGAGTGTAAAATCGTTTTTGAAATAAAAATGATTTATTGAAATGGTTTTCTTTTAACCGAATGTGTGGTTTAAAAGGGAAAATGAATGGTGTTTTGGAAATAATTTTGGGATTTTTAAAACAATTTTTTTGAATGTGAAATGAAATTTATTTGGGAATTAGTAAATTTGTTTCTTTAATGATAAGTTATGACTTAAAATTGGGTGGTAATTTGGGATTTTTATTGGATGATATTTTTTAGAAATGAGAAATGTTTTGAATTGATCCTTGGAATTTCTATAAATGATCACACATACAGATTTAGTCCTGTGGAAAGTGGTTAATTGGTTTTATGTGTGGATAGGTGATTGAGGTAGACCAAGGATGTATATATTTGAGACTTCATGGAATACAAATTTTGGGTTTTTGAGTTGTTTTGTTTCCTGAGAAATGGTTTTCAAAAAGGGTTATTTCAATGTTTTGAAAAGAAAGTGAGCGATTTTTTAGTGTTTTAATTTTGTGTTTGGAATAATTCTTCAAGGAATATTCATTTTGATATGCTGGAAAATGGGTAGGATTGTTGATTTGAGTTGGGGTCTTGGTTTGTGATTGAATTTTGGAATTATGGTTTATGTTGCATTTTGATTCAAATTTGTTCTCCTTGTTTTTCGGTTTTCCCTAGAAAAGTCCCAGTATAGAGTGGAAGATCAGAATCTTGGTTTCATTCCTCCATGTTTATGTGATGTTCAGTTTTGATAATTGGTTTTGTTCTTCATTTAGTGATTTTAACATGTCAAAAATGAAGTGTTTAGGGTTTTTGTGGAAGTTATGAATATGTTTTTCTCTTAGTATTCTCATTGATGACTCTACCCAGACTCTGAATTGATTGGTGGATCTAAATATGTTCATAAAATTAGACAACAATCAAGTCTTATTGGTATGTCTCCAACCGTAATTATCTAAAAACTAAAGAATTTATCACTCATAATGGATTATGAAAATATTTTTTGTTCGTCTTAGTTTCTTAGATCATCTGAAGTGGTTTTGTATGTTGCAATATCTAAAGAAAAAGTTTTAGTTGAAGATCATCAGCTACTGAATATGGGATAGTAGATTATTCAAGACATCAGGGTTCTATCCATATATCTGAGAGTGATTATTTTCACATTTTTAGGAATCATTGGGTGTGGAGGACCTTGGTCTAGCTTTTTTTATTTGGTACTAGAATGGGGAAAGTTTAAGTTTATCTATTGTAGGTTCTTCATCTTTGAATGTTCCATTTGGTCATGAAAGGCCTAGATCCCCCAATTCCTCATTGTTTTTTTAAGTTATTATTTGGTTGTAATAAGGCTTGGTTGTATCATTTTATTGCAAGTCTAGTGGTTGTGTCTTTTCGAATGTGAATCTCTGATCAGTTTTCCTTGTGCGGTCAGCCTTTGTGGACAAGTTTTGGTTTTGTGTTTTCTTTATTTGGAGATTCATTTTTCCTAGGAAATGATGATTTTTTTACCACTCGGTTTAGATTTTCTTTCATTTCCCCATTGTGGGGGTGGTTGGTTTTTGTGTGAGTTCCCAAGTTAGTCTAGGTTGGGTTTCTCGTGCTAGTTTTTCTAGTTTTTCTAAGTTGTCTGGTTCATAAATGGTGGGGAGACCACCATGGATCTATTTTTATTTTTTTAGTGTGGTTGGGTTTGAGTTGTGTAGTTTAAAGGATAAACCACACTTTGTGGTTCCATTTGGCCTTGATTAGTATTGAGTCCTGGTTTTTTCACGTTTGTAAGAGTAACTTTCTAGGGGCGGAAAGTTTTAATGGTTGGGAGAATTGTCACACCCCGACCATCAAATTTTAATTATTTTACTTTATTTTTATCCTATATTTTGAGTTCTTTTAGTTTGAAAGAAAATTTTAAAATATTGTAGGTTTTTATCTATTGCACGGTTATTTCACATGATTATGAATAACCATCTGGTACCCATATGGGTGCCTAGGTGGGTCATTGGTGTAGTTTATGGCTTACACATAGTTTATTAAACCATGTGACAAACTTTCAGTTTGGATCTTGGATTTGAAATGCCTTTTTCCTGGATTGGAGCATGGTTTTTCCAACTATGTGTCTTGACTAGGGGTAATAGTGCGGTGCCTCATGGGTTTCTAGTAGGGACATAAAAATTGGTGCACAATTTTGTAAACCATGTGAAAATCATGTGGGTTTCCTCGTATTTTAAAATTTTTGGTTTTCTTTTTCTTTTTCTTTTTCTTTTGTGTTTCTTTTTCCCCTCATTACTTTTCTCCTCCCTCCCCTATGAGTCACATGACATCCCCCAACCCCCTCCTCTATCATCGTGTGTGAGCCCTCCCTCTCGACTCTCTCTTTATATGGTGTTTTCTATGGGTTTTTTGGGTTCTTTCTTGAATCTATGAGGTAAGATTTTGTCTTCCCTCCTCCTCAATTGATTTTGATTTTTTCTTATCCCCATCAACCCTCGCATTTTGGATGAACACTATGGTGTAAGTTGGCCCATTTTTTGGCTTTCTACAATATTTAGGACTTGCAATGGGTCTGTCGAGTCAGATTCCATCATGTTTCAGAATCTACCGCCGAAGGCGAAGTGTTTAGGTCCAATTTGGTCTTCTCACCATTAATTTTGTGCATGTTTTCTTCCATTATTAAATATTACTTAATTTAAAATTAGGGTTTGGGTAGTTTATGAGTATATGTTATTTTTCTTTATAGTGTTTTAGACTACCATTCATGAGGGTGAATTACATGAATATGCATTGGTATTGCATATATATATATATATATATTCCCTATCTGTACATCTTCCATCATGTTGAGGTGAATATGTACAGTTCATATAGGGGTATTTATATATATATATGTATACATGCATGTGTGTGAAAGCATAAATAGTGGTTCTGGGTTATCTTTGTCAACGCGCCTTGACTTTGAGGTAGTTGTACCTTTGTATTTATCCTTTGAATTTAGGATTCATTGATTCATTTCTATTTGTAACATAATTAAATATTAATTAGTGATGTATGACTTTTATAATAATTTATTAACATGAAATAGAGTGATTTCTTCCTTTTATTTGAATTTCATGAAATAGTTCTATCAAATTCATACACCATGTGTTTGGTAAATTACCTCTTTTCCACTTATAAGTAGTAATTGGTTAATAAATAAAGGATTTGGTCTAGTAAATGTCTTTGGATCATACAATGGTTGAATATATTTCTTAAATGGATTTCTTGAAGATGAGTTTAGAAATGGTGTGTGTTTGTTTCATTAAAAATGGTTTATCACTTAATGATTTCTTGAGGCCTATTTGGAACCTTTGTAAATTTGCCCATTCTGAAAAAATCTCTTTGGATGACCATCTTTACTTAGTTGTGTTGAATAGTATGGTAGGTCATTGGTATGGGACTCCCTTTTGAACTCGTTTTTTGAAAGTTAAGGGATTGTTCCTTGGTGTGATTTTAGGTGACACTTGTGTGTTTCTTATGTCTGATACTTGTATATATGGTTGGTTACTTGTTCAAACTTGTTTGGATCACCCCACTATAGAATTTATATGGGAACCTAGAATAGCTAGTAGAATTTTTTTGGAGCATTTTGAACACTATTTTAGATTACACAATGGTTAGTGGCCCTTAGTATGAACCTGTGTCTGCTTTGGAATTGTTCCCCTTAGTTATTCTAGGTAGGGTAAGACTAATTGTGTAGAAGAATTGATGTCATTAGGTGAGGGATGCCTATGTGATGAGTTAAATGGTAGTATGTTCTAAATAATCCACTAATCTCCTAGGTTCTTCCATATTTTTCATCACATAATTGTTTACGACAGATGATTTTGATGCTTTGTTTGGTTAGTTATTCATGTCTGATATATTCCATTTCCCTTATTATGTGATCATTGCATCTGCCCTCTTGTATGGTGTACCCGTTTGTTAGAAAGGTGATAATGAGTTCTAAAATGTTTTATAGAAATGTATTAAAGATGTTTTAAACACAATTTTCCTTTTTAAATGAAAATCTTTTTCCTTATTCTCTTTCTCTCTTCCTTTAAAATGTTAAATCCCCCATCTTTGAAAAGAATCAGGTTTTAAATGAAAATGGTGGAGTATGTTTTTTAAAGAGAAAATGTGTGAAAACCCTTTATTTATATTTTTTATTTCAAACTTTAAATTGATGAATATTGAATTTTAAGGAAATGAAAATATGAATAGATTTTCTGGGAAAACCTACTGAGTTTTAATACTCATACCTATAGTTATATCGTTGTTTTTAGCATATGGTGTGGTTACAAAATTGTAATTGTTCAATATGGTGTGAAATTGGTTTGAGGTTGGGGGTGACCCATAGGGTCACATGGTGGTATGTGTAGTTTTATTTGTTTCTACTACTTATGTTCATTTTTATTTTTTAGTTTATATTAATTTATGTTTCACATTTTTATGGTCCAAATAAATTCCAATTGTTTTATTTTGATACCCGACACTAGTTTCCATCCAGGAAGGATTGGGAATGCCTCTTGTGACATGTCATGGGCTGACTTGGGTGGCTAGTTCAGGGCTGACCCAGGTTGGTTTGTGACACATTTAATATATCACATTGATCAAACATAATAAAACACAACAAAATAAGAAACATAAACATAATGATTATACATGTTTCACCTACATTGTGATATATTAATAGGGAATATATCAATGATGTGACGATAACTACTACTTTACTAGTTTTTATTGTAATATTGAGGATAATATCACTTCTCATCCATAGTCCATGAACTATTCCACTCATTTACTCACTACTTTCAAAGAGGGAAATGAAATATAATGTCTATATACTAGGAAAACTCACAAACATATCAATAAGTGGTATAACACAAAACAATAATTGGTGTTATTCATGATTATATGTTCTTAAATTCCAAATAATTAATGTTATACACAACAAATCTTTACTTCAATGCCTAATCTTGAATATAATCTTGTAACGACCCGTCCCACGGGCCCCGGATGTGACTACCCCAAGCCCTCCTTCCATAGGCTATGGGTTGGTGACTAGCACATGAATGATTTTCCCAAACAGGGAAGGCATTTCCTTAGAGATCTGTACACACTCAAAAATGGAAACTGAAGTAAACAATCAACAAAAGTAAGGTGTAACCACAAGAGTAACGTACCACCAAAAGTACAACTATAAACTAAAAATAGTGGGCCAAAATACATGCCCTAGAAACTGAAAAGAAAGTAAACAACTATCGCATATTCCTTGGAGCTCAACCTGAAGGGTAGTAGCTGCAATTCTGAAGTCGAAGAAGAAGATTTCGATTGCTCTCATCGCACCGTTCTCCACCAAGTCTTGAACCTCAAAAGTTTTACTCAGATCATTAGTAGTCTTCACCAGACACACATGTGCAAGTGGATCCCATGAAAGAGTTAGTATAACAACTTAGTAGGGGACCCCGAGACCCCTGAAGGTCTATCAGTAATCCAAAAATGAAAACATCACACGAAATACCACAAAGGTAATATCACAAACCTGATCTAAATCATGAAGCACAAAGAAAAAGATATAGATCACTCTAATGGCATAACCTCAATGTTACTGGGATAGGGATGAATATTTGTAAAGATATATTATCCTATCTATAGTAACCTTACTACTGACCTGTATAGGTCACTGTATGCTGACCCGTGTTGGTCGCTAGATGCTGACCCAAATTGGTCATTGGTGCTGACCCATATTGGTTGATAGTGTTGAACCATATTGGTCACTGGTGTTGTTGGTATAGAGGTAGGGGTGATTAGTCATACATCTAGATCATCCTACTCTGGAGTTTCTGATGTTGACCCGTATTGGTTGCACTTCTTCTTCATGTCACAGCCAGCCATTGAATTCCCTCACGTAGCATGCATGATCTATGGAATATTCTACTCTTCAAGCCATCATTCATATTTCAAATATTAATATGTCCCACAAAAATTATTCCCAAGGGATCACCCCGTTATAGGGGTCCTAATGTGACAGACGACACATCTATCGGACACCCAGTCTGTGAGATATGGACACTTTTGTAAAATAATCCTGGTTGGATTCATGTCTGATCCAACCCAGGTACCACATAAAACTCCGTAAAAACTTATTTATAGTATCTCCAAAGGACCTCTTTGTCACAAGAGTCTTTATACGATAGATGGCGTGTCGATCGGACACTCAGTCTGTTAGTTACACCACTTTCTGTGAAACGGGTGTGATCGCACCTCGGTACGGCCCGGCTCGGTCGGGCCCACCAAAATATTACAAAGGGACCACTTCTCAAAAAGTGGTCCCAATTACACTGATGGTGTGTCCAATTTACACAAGGTTTGTCAGTTATGAACATTTCTTTATTCGGGGCCAGTTAGGTCTGGGCCTGGTCAGACTCAGTATGGCCAACACGACGGAACGGGTCCTGGGGTCTACCTGGCCCCGCTGGGGTATAGCCCATTAAGGGTCATCCTGGTTCACTGGGTATGGACCATTTTGTTCAACCCGACTAGTTCTCGGGCCTGGGCCATGGTTGGTCTGGACCACTGGGTGGGGCTCCGCCCACCCGCACTGGCCCGTTGGGCAAGTACGGACCGCGTCTGAGCCCATCTTCCTGAAGGCGTACTGCATCTCCAACTGGCCCCATGGACGTGGGGTTATTTCATCCAGCCGGTGGGGTGCTTCCCCACTGCATGCAATGGTCGGCCAGGTGGCCGACCATTCTCCTTCCAAAACGCCGTGGTGCGGGGCCACACCGCCCCCTCCTGTCGCAGCCCTCTGGACGCGGCTACTACTGCCAGCGGTGCCTGTGGGAACCACACTTCTCTCACGCAACTGGCTCGGGCCGAACTCCTCTATCCACCGTAGCGTGCAACAACGCACCACCTTCTTAGTGCCCGTAACTGGTTTCTGTGGGCCTCCTTCGGCCACTACTTTTCACCGCTGAATGGTGCATCAGTGGTTCTTTCCCCGGGCCACCGAACATGCTCTGGTGATTCATTTTTTCTTCCAATTAGTCTTATGATCCTATTGGTTCACCGCTTCCACTGTGTGACCCCTATCTCTGCCATTTTGTCCCATTTCTCAGCCGCTCACCAGAAACACAAGAACAACAAGATTAACGGACGGTCCGATCTTTGTTTGGTTTGGCCCATGCCCTCCGCATTAACATTTTTACAAGGTGTGTTAGCAAAAAACAATGAATTTAGAAATAACTCCAAACTTTTTACCTCGCATCGACCTCTCTTGTTTGAAGGATGATCCATGGATCAAACCGACGGTCAGTTGATTCGCGTTCATCGTATAAATCAAGAACATGGAAGGAGTAATTTTATAATATAAAAAAACTCATACTTGGATGAGACGTCTGCTGGTGACGATTGACGGAATCTCCTTCATCGTTGTCTTCGATTCGTGATTCAGTGGCGCTCATCACCGCTCGCTAAATCTGGTATTTTCCTCTAGGTGGATGTTTCCATAGGGCTTCACCAGAGTTTCCTCACTTGAAGAAGTCATGCCAAAACCCCACCACAAGATCCATTTAAATAGGAGGGAGAAAGGTGAGTAACACATTGAGAAATTAATGAGGTTCATTAAATGAGTTAATGAACCTATTTTAATTTACAATGGGGGAGTTATGTAGTTGATGTGGCAATCCATTAAATGTCTTAACAAGTCATCAATCCCACCACTGCCGCTCTTCCATTAGTGAAAAATAAAATAAAATAACAATTAAATGTTATTTTACTTTTATTCAAAAAGTCCCAAAACTAACTTTTTCTCCTATCCTACTATGGTCGAAGTGAAATCTCCTTTAAGCGAATCTCAGTCCTACTGATTCAACAGTCTCTTCCGATTTTTAATCCGATCACCAGTTTAAAAGATAGGAAATTTCTCCCACACGTTTACTGAACATACCTTAAAAAAGATAAAAAATCCTTTTTGGGCACACTGGGCCTCAGAATCACGTGCCATCAATTTTCACAGACTCATAATAAACCCAAATAATTAAAAAAAATACATGTAATTTTCCAGGTCTTTACATTCTCCCCACCTTGGGGATTTACATACCTGAAATCCAAACAAGGCTACACAAACAAAGTTGGGTACTGGGCACGTATATGATCCTCATGCTCCCATGTGCTCTCCTAGAGATTCTCATGCTGCAACAGAACCCACACCAGAGGTATCAACCTCCCACGAAGGATCCGCTCCTGTCGATCCTCTATCTCCACCAGGTACTCTGTAAAAGTCACCCCATCGTAATTATTTAGCATACCATGGTTGATGACGTGAGATGGGTCATTCACATATCTCCTCATCTAGGATATGTGGAAGACATCGTGCACCCTCTCTAACTGTCATGGAAGTGTCAAGCGGTATACCACCTTGACAATCCTCTGAAGTATCAAGAATTTTCCGATAAAACTTAGTGAGAGTTTTCTGCCTCAGCCAAATCTATATAGTCCCTGTCAAGGGGAGACTCGCAAGAATACGTGGTACTCCTCCTAGAAATCTAGTGGTCTTCATCACCTATCAATAAAGGACTTCTATCAGCTCTATGCAGTCTTCATCCGCTCTCAGGTCAACTGCACATTCTCAGTGGTAGTGTGTACCATCTTTAGGCCCATGAGTGATGGCTCTCCTAGATCCTTCTATCACAAGGTTGATCTACATGTTCATACATAAAATTCCTCAAAAGGGGCCATACCAATGTTGGAGTGATAGTTGTTGTTGTACGCGAACTCCACCAAGGGTAGGTGGTCCTCCCAACTATGACCAAAATCTAGGACACATGCACGAAGAATGTCCTCCATGGTTTGGATGGTCCACTCAGTCTGACCATCTGTATACAGGTCAAAAGTAGTGCTTAAGAGAAGATGAGTCCCAAAATCCTCATGAAATCCTTTCCATAACCCGGATGTGAATCGTGCGTCACGGTCTGAGACTATCGTTGAAGGCACACTGTGAAGTCGCATGATCTATTGAAGGTAGGGACATCCCAATCTCTCTTCCAAACCCTTCTCTTGAATAGAAAGTAAGTGGGTTGACTTGGTGATTCAGTCAACGATCACCCAGATGGTATCATTCCCTATGGATATACATGGTAACCCTTTCAAAAAGTCCATCGATATCCCTTCCCACTTCCACTCTGGTATCTCAAGGGGTTGGGTCAAGCCTGCTGGTACCTATTGCTTGACCTTCACTTTCTGGAAAGTGAGGCATCTAGAAACACAATTCGCCATAGCTTTCTTCATGCCTTGCCACCGGTACTGACGTCGGAGGTCCTGATACATCTTTTCCATGCTTGGATGTAATGCCAAGGGGGATTTATGGAACTCCCTCAATACCTCCTCTCGTAGAACCACTAGTACAATTGTACATCCTCTGAAAAGGATAGAGTGCTCCCCACCTTTAGAATATCCATCAAGTGCATGGCCTATGGATATATGAGTATGTGTAGTCTCGCAACTGCTCTCTTTGAGTTGCGCCTCCCTAACTCGCTGAAGGAGTGGAGGGAAAACTACCATTGAATAGAGGTAGACTATCTCATCTCTATCCATGTAGGATATCTGAAGCGAGGCTAACTGCTCTTAAGCCTCATTCAGTAGCTGTGAACTCGATCTCTAACTAAGTGAATCTTCTACCACATTCCCCTTCCCAAGAGTATAGACTATCTAAAAGTCATAATCCTGGATGAACTCTAGCCAACATCTCTATCTCAGATTCCGATCTTTCTATGTGAAGATATATCAGAGACTCTTGTGGTCTGAGTAAACAATGAACCCCTCACCCATCAAGTAGTGTCGCCACATCTTTAGTGCGAAGACTAATGCTGCCAACTCCAATCCATGAGTCACATAATTCTACTCATGAGGCCTTATATTTCATGAGCCATAAGCAATCACGGAATCATCCTACATCAGGATGCAACCAAGTCAGGTCCCTGATGCATCACAGTAAACCACGTAGCCACTGGCCTCCTCTGGAAACCTTAGGATGGGAGCGCTGGTCAAGCATTATCTCAGCTATTGAAAGCTCTGGTAGTATGTCTCTGACCATAGGAAGGGTTTCCCCTTCTTTCTCCAGGTAGTAATAGGTGATACTACTTTGGAGAAATTAGGTACGAACCTTCGATAGTATTATGCTAATCCAAGGAAGATCTTCACCTCAATAACACTCTTGGGTGGCTCCCAAGCAAGTACTGCCTCGATCTTCATTGGATCCACTATAAATCCAGAATCTGAGATGACGTATCCCAAGAAGTGGACCTTCTGTATCAAGAACTCACATTTCAAGAGCTTCCCATATAACTGGTGCTATCAGATTGTGTCAAGAACTATCCTCAAGTGTATAAAGTGCTCTTCCTCGGACGCTGAGTACACCAAGATGTCGTCGATGAATAACACCTCAAGTCGATCGAGGTATGGTTGAAATATCATATTGATGAGCCCCATGAAATCTTCTGGAGCATTGGTCATGCCAAAAGGAATCACCAAGAACTCGTAATGGCCATACTGAAATCTGAATGATGCCTTTGGTATGTCCTCATCCTGTACCCTGAGATGATGATAGCCTGATCTGAGGTATATCTTCAAGAACCACTTCACTCCTTTCAACTGATTAAACTGATCATCAATCCTTTGAAGAGGATATTTATTCTTCATGGTCACCTGGTTTAGGCACTCGAAGTCCATACATATCCTCAAACTTCTGTCTTCCTTCCTAGAAAACAATACCTGGGATGCCCATGGAGAAACATTGGGCCTTACAAATCCCTTCCTATGTAAGTCCTCAAACTCTACCCTCAGCTACTAGAGCTCCACAAGGGCCATCTGATATGCTGGTGTAGATATCAGTGTTGTTCCTAGGTATAAGTCAATGCAGAAGTCTACCTCTCTACTAAGAGGTAGTCCTGGGACATCTTCTGGGACGATTTCCTCATACTCTTCCACCACCACTAGAAACTATGGACTCGCCTCATCCACCATGTCGAAGGTCATTCAAGCGAGATGATATATAATTGGATGCACCTTCTTGAGTGAAATCCCATCTCATGATTCTCTGTTTTCCTTATCAATAATAAAGAAAAACTGGCCTCCATCTATACGTGTACATCGCACTGTACGTCTCAAGAAGTCAATCTGTGCATGAAATGTCGATAGTCAGTACATGCCTAGAATGACGTTTTAGGGATTCAATGATGTTACTAGAAGATCCCATCTGAAACTCTCTTCTATGAGAGGAAGATCACACTATCGGAACCAATGTGTGATTGGTGAATCTCCTCCCGTAAGAGTATCCAAAAGAAATGGTCGAGCTAAAAGCTCAGTCGAAATCTTAGAGTCACAAACTAAGTTTGTGACAAAGAAAGAATTTATAGCACCTATGTCGATAATCACTGATGCTAAAGTAGAGAAGATACAGATCATAACTTGTATCATCTTAGGGACATCAGGATCATGAGCCTTTACTGCCTGTAGCTGGGCCTGTCCCCATCCACCCGCTCCTTCAGCTTGTGGTGGACCGCCTAGGTGTGGTGGTGGAAGTTATTAGTGACCTTGAACTCCTCCTATTGCATGTCCTACTCCCCTACTTTGTATGCCACCTAGATGATTGTCAAGTTCGTGCCAAAACCGCTGCCTCGGTTTCCCCTCCACTATCTTTCGATCATCCACATGGGGAGTCAGACATTCACGAGCACTGTGACCTTGTACCTCATAGGAAAAATAGATTTAGCATCACTGGTGGCTCTCTCAGCCTCTCGAGTCTCGCACCTCTGACCCTGCATCCCGGGGTCTCCCTCCGGAAGGTCTATCCCACATGGTCTTCTATGTCATCTATCTACTGCCAGCTGAAGATGACTCTGCGACCTATCATTCAGTAGGGGCTCTCACTTTTGGTTCTTGCTCGATAAGGAATGTCTCCATCAGCAAAGCTCGCTCTAGCACCCCAGCCTGGATCAGGATGCTGAGAGAAACTATCGCATCTCTGATCTCTCGTCGGAGCCCCTTCTCAAAGGTCTGGGCCCTAAAGTAAGAGTCTCATACCATGTCAAGGGAGTATCGGGAGAGGTCTGTAAATCTCTCCATGTACTGAACCACAGTTTGGTTTCCCTACTATAGATGCAACAACTTCTGAATACGCATAGAGCGTAGTGTCACTGGGACAAAATCTACCTTGAAAAGGATCTCAAAGTCTGACCAAGTGAAGTTCATCTCTTTATGTACCTAGATAATCAAGCTCCGCCATCTTCCTTCCGATCCCTGAAGAAGGCTAGTGTCCAATATCACCATCTACTTGGCGGGTGGCTCTACTAAGAGAAAGACCCGCAAAACCGCCTCAATCCAGTCCTATACTTCCTGGGGTTCCATCTCCCCTCAAAACCTCAGAGGCCTCTATCTCTGGAACTCATGCAACGTGCTCAACTAGAATGAATGATCCACTAGTAGAATCTACTTCTCAATGGGTGGTGATGTTGCTGGTACACCACCCGAAGGTACCATCACTGTGAGTGGTCCCTATACTGATGCCTCATCGCCCGATGGGACACTATCACGATCTCTAACCAGAATCTTGGATGGCTATCTTCATTAAAGCATACTGAAAGAAACAGATGTGCCATGTTCAATAAGTTATACCTAGTGAGAAGACTCAATAAAGATCAAGAAAACTTTTTAAAACACTAGAAACTGGTGTTTTCATGTACTGAGTCGGAAAACAGAATTCAGAGTCTTGGTGTATGGATACGTTGGCTGATACCCCAAAACTAGACTCCCTATACTGAAAACTAAACTCAAGACACTTTACACCATTACCTTATTAATAGTAGACTCTTAGTTATTCTGGTAGAACTGACCACCCTTTGATACCACTTTGTCATGACCTGTCCCATAGGGCCCATACGTGATTACCCCAGGCCCGCCTTCCATTGGCCAGAATTTGATGACTAACACCTCAAGGCTTTTCCCAAACAGGGAAGGCATTTTTTGAGAGATCTATACACACTAAAAAAGGGAAACTGAAGTAAACATCCAACAAAAGTAATGTATAACCACGAGAGTAAAGTACAACCACAAGTACAACTGAAAACTGAAAACAATGGGCTGGAATACAAGACCTAGAAACTGAAAATAAATTAAAAAGTTGTCTCATCTACCTTGGAGATCTACCAAGAGGGTATTAGATGTAATTCTGATGTTGAAGAAGAAGCTCTCAACTCTTCCCATTGCACCAAGCTCCACCATGTCCCAAACCTCCAAAGTCTGCCTCGTAGCGGCTGTAGTCTGAACCAGACATACCTGTGCGGGTAGATCCCATGCAAGTGTTAGAATAAAAACTCAATAGAAGACCTCTAGACCCCTGAAGGTCTCTCAGAAATCCACAAGAGAAAACATCACAAGAAATAAAACAAAGGTAATATTACAAGCATGATCTAAAACATAAAGCACAAAGAAAAATGGAAAGCTCACTCTAACGGTATAACCACAAAGTTACTGGGATAGGGATGACCAGTCTTAAAGCCAGATCATCATATCCATAGTAACTCTGCTGTTGACACGAATAGGTCACTGTATGTTGTCCCATATTGGTTACTAGATGCTGACCCATATTTGTCGCTGGTGCTGACCCGTATTGGTCACTGGTGATGACCCGTATTGGTTGCTGGTGTTGACCCGTATGGTTCACGTGTGCTAAATCGTATTGGTCACTGGTACATTGGTAGGGATGATTATTCATACAACTAGATCATCCCACTCTAGAGTTTCTGATGACGACCCGCATTGGTTTCTCTTCTTCTTCATGTCATAGCTTGCCACTAGATTCTCGCATGTAGCACGACTGATCTCAAGAAGATTCTAATCCTCAAGCCATTAGTCATATTTCAACCAGTATGAAGTCCTACAAAAATCATACCCAATAGAACGCCCTGTCATAGGGGTCCCAACGTGATAGACGGCGCGTCGATCGGACGCCTGATCTGTGAGATATGAACACTTTTGTAAAAAGGTCCCGGTTAGATTAAAGTTTGATCCAACCCAAGTCGCACATCCAACTCCATAAAAACTCAATTAGAATATATCCAAACTACTGCCTTGTCACAAGGGTGTTTATTCCACAGACGGCGCATCGATCAGATGCACGTTCTGTTAGTTACACCCCTTTTCATGAAACGGGGGTGATCGTACCTCAGTCTGGCCCTACTCGGTCGGCCCTGCCGGAATATTCCAAAGGGACCGATTCCCAAAAATGGGTCTCAACACCACTGATGGCATGTCAAAAAACACTAGGTTCATCAGTTACATGTGTTTATTTCTTCGAGGGCTGGTTGGGTCTGGGCCCAGTCTGACTCGGTCAGGCTGGCCCGACGCAATGGGTCCTGGGGTCTACCTGACCCCGCCCGAGTCCATCCTGTTAAGAGTCAGTCCAGTTCACTAGGTCCATCCCGTTGGGGTCAGTCCGACTAGTTTGTAGGCTCGGGCCATGGTTGGCTCAGCCCTCCAGGTGGGGCTCGACCCACCCGCGCTGGCTCGTCAGGTCGTGGGTCTAGCCCGCTGGGCCGCAGGTCCACCCCACTGGGTCGCGGGCTCAACCCAGTCCGCCTGAAGGCAGACCACATCTTCAGCTGGACCTGCGCATGCAGAGACCTTCCATCTAGCCAGTGGGGCACTGCCCCACTGCATGCAAGGTTTCTAGCCAATGTGATGTGGCACGGGGTCACGTCACCCCCTCCTGCTGCCGGCGGTGCCTGCGAGCGCCGCCCTTCTCTGACGGGGCCAGCTCGGGCCGACTACCTCTAATCACTATGGTACGCGATGTCTCTCCACCATCCCACTACCCGCAGCCAGTTTTCGTGGTCCTCCTCCAGCTATCGCCGGCGTGGCGCGCCGATGTTTCATTCCGTGGGCCACCGGACGTGCTCTGGTGGTCCGTTCTTGGTGTCATTTGTGCTTATGAGCCTCTTGGGTCACCGCCGCCACTGCATGAACCCTATCTCTTCTTTTCCATCACATTTCCCTGTCACGCACGAGAATCATGAGAACAAAAAAGATCGACGAAGGGTCCGGGCCTTGTTGGGTTTGGCCCGCACCCTCCGCATTAGCATTTTAACAAGGGATGTTAGGTACAAATAGAGAATTTAGAAATAACTCCTGACTTATAACCCCACATCAACCTCACATGTTTAAATAAAGATCCGAGTTCTTCATATAAATCAAGAATGGGGAAGGAGAAATTTTATAATATCAAAAACAAAAACCCCTACCTGGATGAGACGTCTGCTGACGATGATTGACAGAACCTCCTTCGTCATTGTTGCTGGTTCGTGATTCGGTGTCCCTCGTCATTGCTTGCTGAATCCGATCTCGTCCTCTTAGTGTATTTTTTCGCAAGACTTCTCCAGAGTTTCCCCTCTTGAATAAGCTATTCCAAAACCCCACCCCGAGCTCCATTTAAATAGGAGGGTAGATAGATGAGTAACACATTGAGGAATTAATGAGGTTCATTAAATTAATTAATGAATCTCTTTTAATTCACAATAGTGGAGTTACACAGTTGATGAGTCAATCCATTAAATGGTTTAACAAGTCACTGGTCACGCCACCGCTGCTCCCCCTTGGAGAAAAAAAAATAAAATAATAATTACATGTTATTTTACTTATATTTAAAAAGTAAAAAAACTAACTTTTTCTCCCAACCTACTGTGGTCAAACTGAAGCCTCTCTTAAGCGAATCCTGGTGTTGCAGATTCAACAGTTTCCTTAGATTTTTAATCTGAGCACCTATTCAAAAGATAGAAAACATCACCCACGTGTTTACTAAACGTACCTTAAAGAAATTTCAAAAATAAATTCTAGGCACACAGGGCCCTATAATCATGTGCCATCCATTTTTGCAAACTCCTAATAATCCCAAATAAGTTAAAAAATCACATTGAATTTTCTAGGTCTTTAAAAATCTAGTATAACTGCACTTCATATCACAATTTCAGATATTCAAAAAGGTATTTATTGGTTCACTATCCTTCCATTATTCTAGATATAAAATATCCCTAAATTAAAAGTGCTTCACTTGTTTTGTATAACAAATGTGAATATATCAATGGAATTTTGAGTTTAAAATTTTGAATTCAGGTTTCAAAAGGCATACAATTTTCTCTTCTTCTAATCCAAGGATTGAATTATATTCAGGTACATCTCTACCATTGTCTATTACGTTTTGCGAGTATATTCAATATCTTCTAAGAAATTAAAGAAGTGAAAAATCATTAAAACTATATGTAACCTCCTATTTTTCAAACACCATAGTGTGTCTACTATTTAAAACACACATATAGTTCAGCACAATAGATTAACCATGGAGTTCTACACCAATTTCCATGTGGTATTTCTTATCTAAAAAAACACTCCCCTAAAATCATCAACCTCCAAGATTTCATATCCATTTTTCTTCAACTATTGGAAACCCAACATTCAAAATACCTTATTCCATGATGTGTTGTTCTCTTGTCATCTCAGACATGAATCTTTTTCTCATACCATGGATTATTCAATGGTGTGAGACTCCCTGTTTTCATTCCTATTAAAACAGTCAATCTTTGAGAAGGAACCCTGTGAATTATAGATCTAATATTACATACCATCCCATATATGAGAAATTTTTCAAATTTTTAAACACACATAAAATCCACCATGACTTCAACCATGACCATGATGTTGTATCCCATTTTAATCAAGGTTTCATTCAATGAAAATTTTCCTAATCCATGGAATGTTGAAAATATTCTCCCTGTTTCAGTAATGTCTTAATCACTTTGGTCATCATAATTAATAGTGAAAGGGATCACATGAAATTTCAATATCTCCACATCTTATATGATGTTTTTTTGTTTCAACTTATTTGAAACACCATCTTCCACAATGTGGATAACATTACAATTTCAAAAAATATATGTTCTTATTCGAAATAACAACCCAAAACCCCAAGGCTTCTCAACTCAAGCCATCTTCTACTCTAAAATGACATATCTAAATTCATGATGGTGTGGTCAATGGAATAATGAATGTGTCCATCAAAAATCATCTAAATTACTTTATAAATACTTAAAGGAATTTCTGTTGATAATGAATCTATTTTCAACATGTGGTTGATATAGTACCCACTTTGGATTTTTTATCAATACACCTAGGTATAAATCCATTTGATAATCCATATATTATTGTCAATGTTTTTCCTAAAAAATGGAGCTCCCCATGATTCTTTCTCCCCCCTTGAAAGTAAAATTCAAAGGGCTCTTCTATTCATGTTTTGATTGGATGTACGCATTTATTAGACTACTTCAATAGAAACAAACTAAACAATTTTTCTTAACTAATTCTTTAGGACTATATAAATTAAATATCATTTTAGGAAAGAAGGGAAAGAATTAATGAATATAATTATATATTTAATTACTGATTAATCCATAATTTTTTTTCGAATTACCCATATACTATGCTAAAATAGGCATTTCATGGTGGTTTAAACTGCTGCTAAATCATTTCATGATGGTTTTGAAAAGCCTCTCCAAAATTGTGTGTCGACAATCATTTCATGGTTGTATTTTCAAAATAACTATGTAACGATTTAGTGGTAGTTTTTTAAATTCTGTAGAATCATGTAGCAATGGTTTAATCCAACACTAAAGTGTTTCATGAATTTTTTTTTATTTTGGTAATTAATTATTTTTATTGGATTTTTTTTATTTTCTTATTATCATAGTTAGTTTATTTTATTAGTTAATTAGTTAATTAGTTAATTATTTTGTTATTTTATGATTTCATTATTTCATTATTTATTTTTAAATTTTCATTATTATTTATTATTATTATTACTTACTTTTTTTATTTTTTTTATTACCATGCAGATACACAAATGCCATATACACCATGCAGAAATTCTCTATTGGGTGAGATTTGAACCCCTTACCTCTAAGTTACCCGACACAGACTTTACCAATCCAGCAGGCTCTTCATGTGGTGTGTAATTAGAATTTAATATGATTATATATATATATATCAATAGGAAAAACAAAAAATACATAAAAAATTGATACAAAACAAAATATTTAATGATTAATAATTAATAATTAATTAATAAATAAATATATAATATGGAAATAAATTTTAAATAAGAAATAAGAAATAAGAAATAAGAAATACTTAATAAAAAATAATAAAAAATAAAAAATAATAATAAATAGTAAATAATAAATAGTAAATAATAAATAATAAATAATAATAAATAAATAAAAATCTAAAGAATATATAAATAATAAAATAATAAAGAAAATAAAAAAAATAATAAATTAAAAATAAATGAATAATAAATAATAAATATGTGAAATATAAATAAATAAATAAATAATAAACAATAAATAATAAGTAATAAATAATAAATATATGTAATAAGTAATAAATAATAAATAAATAATAAACAAATGAATAATTTTTAAATATTAAAATAATAATTAATATAAGTAAATAATAAATAATAGTTAAATAATAAATAATAAGTAATAAATAAGGAATACATAAGTAATAAATAAATAATTTTAGTAATAAATAAGTAATAAATAAATAAATAAACCTATAGAGAAGCCACAAAACCTGTTAGTGCCACATTCTTTCCACCTGTCTCTACAGACTAATTATCTAGTATTAAATCATTCAACACCTAATTAGGAGTTGATAAATACACACTTATGATGATAAATTTTTTAACATGTAGAGAAGAGACTTTCCCACAACTCCTTTTTTTATTTGTGGCCATCCTCATTGAAGAAGAAATCTTATATCACATCAGCAACATCCATATCTTCATCAGAGGATCACCCATGGATCGAGACATGGGGGTCCTCAATATCAGGTTCATAAAACTTCAATCCCTATCTAGCAATTTCCTTAGTAGAATCCAATAATTTTGTTTCCCCTTCATTGGAAATCTGTATACGACCCCCATTAGGATGTAGCATCAAAAGATGCCTAAACTCCACAACAACAACACCATCCCAAGAATAATGGGCATGTTGAAGAGGATCCATCCCAAGACACTATATGCCTTAAGATACAGCATCACCACACACACCATGATCATTAGAGGGAGAGTTCACCCCATAAACTGGAGAGTGCCTTCCAGTGTGAACCACACAACATGAGATGGAGTTTTTTTCCATATGCATATAAGCCCCATTAGGTTGCAACATAACTCTTGAAGACTGTCAGGAACCAGGTTCTGGCTAAAGAGGATCCATCCCAAAACTTAGCAAGCCCTGAAAAGTAGTAGCATCATACTCACCATGATCATCAGAGGTAGAATTCACCCCTACACTGGGGAAGACCTACTAACAGCATGGTATGAAGTGTCCTGTTGAGACACACTACGATCCAAAATGGATGCAATGGAAGTTCCAACACTACAAAAAAAACCAGTATGTGAATCTCCTAAATCCATGACCCCATCCTTCAAAGAGAATTCAACGTTCTGGACATGTTTCTTAAACTTAAAATGATTAATCAGGTGGCACATCTTCCTATAGTATGATAATATTAGATTATTACGACAATTTCCATCAATATTCTTAAGGTTCTCACATCTGGAGAAAAATTCAAGAATCCACTCTTAGGTAATTATGATTTCAATTATAAACTCATCAGAAACTAAAATAACCATTTTAGTCTTGGGATAAAGAACATCCACTTCAACGAGCACCCCAAAAAATTACTAAAACATTATTTCTATGTACCATTATCAAATTTTATGGGGATTCCTACAATGGGGTTGATGTCCCAGAGGGTCTTCGAGTGTCAGAAGTACCATCTTAGACACTTTATCTTGAACCAGAATTATGTAATTGAGTTCTAAATCTTTGAGGGGTTGAAAAAAATATCCCAATATTGGATCAGAAGAGTACTAGAATTGAGAGAAACCATTTTTTACTCCTTTTTATTGAATTTTAATTTTTTTGAAGGGAAACAATGTGATAGAATCCATTACCAATTTAAGTGAAGTTCCAGTTATCAAAATCCCATATTTGTAGGAGGCGACTGTGATGACCTTAAATGTTCCCTAGATTGTCAGGCCAAAAGGGAATAAACCTGGAAATAATTGAGTGTATACATGACCTAATATGATCTTAAAAAATCACATGATCAGCCTAAATGAAGGAAATGGTTCCACTTTTTGTTACATTTCTTGAATTGACCTTGACATTGAAGAAGAAACAGACATTCTCAGCACTCACAGTCACAAATTGGGCATGAGGAACATGAAAATTAGGGGTTCCAATATATTGTTACTCCTTATTCAAGGAAATTTACACTTTTTTATATTTGATATTGAAAAAAAATCATGATGATCAAAGATGAAATCTGGATCGAGCACCATTTTGGTTCAGATATGATCTCTATGAAGATATAGAGAGGGAAGCTCCAGAACAGTTCCCATCTTCTCAATATCTCTATATATATTTACACATATATGATTTAAAAATATTTAAATCTAAATATGTATAAATATTTACAATTTTATATAAATATACACTTATATTCATTAATATATATAAATAGAAATATATATATATATATATAATTGATAATAAATCATCAAAAGAGGGGAAACCAAAATAATCGCAACACGGTAAAATCAATATGAATTTAAATAAATGGAATAAAATCATAAACAACATTAAAAGGATATTAATACACTCTTAAATGATTATAAAATATCATCTAATGTGTATGATATATATGTATATACATAATTTTTGTAAATATATTTTATATTAATATTTATTTACATATATTAGAATATAAATATAAATATATATTTGTTTATCAATACCCAACCATATGTATATATAAAAATTATAAATATATATATATATTAGGTTCTTGGGAGGTACAATTACATTAAACACACACACCACACACACACAAACTTGAATGGTTGGTCATAGCCCCCCAAGGGATAACCCACCTAACCAGCCGCTTTATTACATAATATATTTTTTGCCCGAAGGCCCAGTGGGCGTGAAACCAATTATATGGTCCATAGGCATAATTGTTTTTGGCCCAATGCACATTATATGAATAGTAACACAGCTTCTACATTACTACTAAAGTGCTTCCACCGCTATAGTACCCGCTACAATACCCATCACTACTACAGTGTCAACCGCTGCTACTACAGTTCTGCTATAGTACCCGCTTCTACTATAGTGTCATTGGCCAGTAGTTCCATTTTTGCTACAGTAATTCTACAGTACCTGTACCCAATGGGTTTTGAACCCCCATTTTGATGTAGTATTACAAGGTGCATACCACTAAGCCAATACCCAACTATAAAAATGTGTATTCGGGTAACGAGGTATAGGAGAAACCTCAGCACCTACGCGTCGCACATCCCCAATGAGGCCCAATGGGGTCAAACCTGGGCATGGGATAGTTCCCAATGAGGTATAGGGTCCACAAGTAATAATTAATGGAATCATAGGTTTTTCCTTGTAAGGATTCAAAGCAAGAACCTTAGGTTCAGGGCACCACAACTGTAACCAATCCACCATGTCCTGATGGTAAAAACATGTATTTGGGTAATGAGGTATAGTTTCATCCTCACCTATATAAATATATATTTATAAGAGGCTTAGATTTCATCTAATGTTAAAAAATTGGGATACCCCAACTAAAAACATTGTTTTAGAGGCCTTCCAAGCATTTTTTTCCTAAAAAATGTAACTAGGGGTATCTCAGTTCACCATTGCATAGATCTCTTCACGTATATATATTTGATATTTGGTATAGCACAAATGGAAACTTTTATCAAAAGGTATGTATATTTGAAATTGAAGATCAATATACATTTTTTTAAACTATAATAAATTTTATTATTTTAATTATTAAAACAATTATTATCTAATGTGGTTTTAGTTCATTTCATAAGCTTCTATTTGACTAGTTGTGGATCTAAAATTGACTCACAGATCAAAATTTATGGTCATTTGATATCAAAGATTGA
Organism: Viscum album; assembly: GCA_963277665.1. Taxonomy (NCBI): domain Eukaryota; kingdom Viridiplantae; phylum Streptophyta; class Magnoliopsida; order Santalales; family Viscaceae; genus Viscum; species Viscum album. The sequence goes on along the minus strand of OY728132.1, from coordinate 623,682,988 downwards.
TTTTAAATTTATCCAAGAATTATATTAACTTTCAAATCATTAATAACAAATAGTTATAAATACTTATTAACTAACACATTATAATTAATTTAAATTATAAATAATAAATAGTATATTATAGTAAATTATCAATAATCTGTAATAAATAAATAAAAATTATTTTAGATTTTAGAATGTTATTTTATTTTTAAATGCAATTTTTTAAAAATAGTCGCTAAAAAGAAAGTTATTTTTTTTTAAATTAAATATTTCTTTAAAAAAATTAAAACCACTTTTAGAGTGAGTTTTGAAAACCGCCAATAAAAACCCACTACTAAATCCGTTTTTTTCTAGTGATGGATAAAGTCTCCCGCTAGTTTATTATACTCAATTGATGACCAATTATTGTAAGAAAAAATATTTCCAAATAAAACATTTTATAAAATCGGGAGAGGGGACATCAATCCTTCTTAGGTTGAGGATATTGGTTCAAATCCATTGTTCAATATATGTTTTTTGAAGAAAAGTATAGCCAATGTATTGGTAATGTTATCTTACACATGATATTGTGTGCTAAAAAACTCCAGTTTACTAATGTGTTTATCTAATTTCTATTTTATAAACCAGTAACATATATCAATTTTATTTTTTGAGAGTTTTTTAATGGATTCTTTATTAACATAATAGCACTCTTGTTTTCATCATGAATCAACATTGGTTTTTATACCATTTCTAAAATATATTCTAACTGTTTATTTATCAACACCTACTATTTATAGTACTTGGATACTAAAATATATTCTTCCATTGTTTTACTCAAGGATACACAATAATTCTTTTTTAGTTACCCTCCAACATAGTTTCTTCCAATGAAGGAAGCTCCACCACTAATGAATTCTTGATCCAAAATATCTCCATCCTAGTCAATATCATAATAAACCATCAAATTTATATCTTCCCCTAATTTGAAAACCAAACCATAGTTTAATGTTACTTGTATTTACCTCAATATCATTTTTTACTATTGATATATGATCTAACAATGGGGATATCTAAAAATTTGATTCCAAACTTTTAGTATATAAGATTTTTGGTCTCTCTTTTTAAAATAAAGTAGACTTCCAATTATTTTTATATACAATGGTGAGTTCACTCTATTGATTGCATCATGATTTCTATGCTTCTTTTCAACTACTATTAGAGATGAAAATTATTCAAATTCTTACACTATAAATTTATTATCACCTATATTATGTATAAAACTCTTTTTAATGAACTTAAAACTTCAGAAAATATGTTATCTCTCAAATCATAAACATTTAAAATTATGATCACATCATATTTATAAATATATAAACACAATTTGGTTTGTTTACAAAAAATTTGATGTCATCCATATAAACAATCACCATATAACACTATTAGTTGGAGGATTTTACATATAGTTTGTGATCAATCCCTTCTCTATTAAACTCCAATTTTCTCATATATGATCATAGCCATGTTTACAAAACACAAGGTTCATTCTTTAGGTCATACAATTCTATTTTCAATCTACTCACCGTTAAAACATCATTTTAAATAAGAAATCTCACTTGTTTTTTGATGTATACTTATTCATTTAAGACTCCATTTAGAAACATTATCATCACACCCATTTTATTAATTATAAAATTTATTTAAATAGCTAATACTAGGAAGATTCATATTGATTCCATTCTTTACAAAAGTAAAAATGTTTCCTCAACATCAACTCTATTAATTTGTATATATGCTTTACACACCATCCTCACCTTATTCTGAAAAAATATTCCATGTTCATAGAGAATTTTTTGAAGATACATTTGGAACCAATCACATTATAAAGTATAGGTTTTTCGACAATTTCCCAAGTTTTAATCTTTTTAATGTGGTAAAACAAATTATTCATGGAATCCAACCATGATTCATACTTTTTCTATTTGTCGAATAAAGCTGGTTATAACTCTTATAATATATATGTGTTCACCATTATTCTCATAATACAAGTCTTCTTTAGAGTATATTTTTATCCAATAATTTTTCTGATAACAACATCAACTCTACTTATAACTATCTAACTCATAGTTTGACTTCCTTATTCATAATTCTCTTCTGCAAATTCATACTCAAAATCATAACCAATATAATTATTTTTTAGATTCTCCTCTAATATCAATTATTTTTCATTCATCCACATTCCCTTTATTAGGGACATATTTCTATAATTCTAATTTTTAATGTTTAACATCCTTAAAAAGATTTGTACTATTTTTTTGAGATATTTGTTGAAACATTTATAGTAATTAATATTTGATAAATAACCTAAAAATTCCTTTATCCATAAACATACAATAGTTCCCCAATTACATCCTTATTTAAAAAGAATATTTTTCTTATGAATTCACTAAGATGATTTAGTGAATGTTTAATACCAGTCCATATCCCATTTTTCACCTTCTATTCTCCCGAACTGATCAACATAAAATTTTGAGTGTAGATAACCAATTATTCCACTTCTTTCAAATAATGGCGACATATTCCATTTTTTATCAAAACTGAATTTTTGATATTATATACTATGTGATTTTTTCTTTTCTTTGAATCTATTATATTAGAGATTAATTACTATTATAACATCATTATTTATTATATGTTTCTCTAAACAATCTCAATATCAATGCAAGTATATTTATTTATATTTTATAACTAAAAAAATATTTATTTTTCTTTTAATTCCATTTTATACTCTTCTTTATAATATTTTGATGTTGTCCAAGAGTTATCTGTTCAACTATATAAACATATCACGTCACATTCTACTATAACCATCAACAAAAATAATGAAATAATTCTCACTATAAGTTACATCCAAAGTAATTGGACCACATACATTAGTGTGGAATAGATTCAGAAAATTTGAAGCTATCTTCTTCTATGGATAGTAATAGTCTCTTACAATATTCCCCTTTAATCGTGAATAAAAAACCATTTCTATTTTTCTCTTTAGTGAAGAAATATCAAAAACATCTTTCAACCTTGATATATTCTCTATGCTCTATTGATTAATGTGACCAACCCTACAGTTCCTTAAACTATTCTCACCTTCCACAATAAAGAGACATGAATTATATTTTCTTTTCAATTGATATAGGTAACCATTTTAATTTCTATCTATATATAAGATAATTTTCAGCATTTCCTATAATATTATAGTATTTATGCTTAAATGTTACTTCCAAACCTGATTCCCATAATTAAATTACACTAATAGATTATTTTGAAGTCTATTAACATAGAGAAATTCAATATTCTTCAGTTCAACTCAATCTAAGTAAGACTTAACACTCACTTTTATATTCATGTTTCAATCATTTATAAATTTAATTGTTCTATTATATTTTCCATTCACATTATTGAGTACATTCATATTAATCATCATGTGTATGAACACCCAATATCAAGAATCCACTTTCTACCATTATTTTAAACTTAAAACCTATCTCAATAAGAATAAAAATTTCTTTCATCTTTAGATTATTCTCTTTACATGACTTTATAGAATTAGTTGTGATATATGTTGGTCTCTTCTCATCTTCTTCAACATAAGAAATTGGATCATATTCCTCTTCTTCCAATATGTAAAATATATTTCTCAAGGAAATTAAATTACATTTCCTTACATCCACCCTTATTTCCTTCCATAAGAATAACTTTTACTTCTTTTACTAAAATTTAAATAATTATTATCAAATTAATAATAGTTAAAAAATATCCATAGAACATGTTTCTATTTTTATATGAATTATATATTTCTCTTATCCTTTTTCACCATCTAATTTATTCTAATCTTAAGTATCTATTAGCATAATCGTAATAATACATTGTGTTTCTTAAGTAGCCACCTAATTTGAAATTCATCAGGGGAAAACTTTGGTTTTTACCATCTATACATATATATCTTCATTTATAATAACTCATATTTTTTTAAAATGTTCTCAAGGATTGCAAACATTTTCCTTGTATATGACTTCTTTTTCTCTTAAAAATTACATCTTGTCATTTTATGTTCTACCATTATATATAGGACTAATTTTACCCATTGAAATGGTTATTTTAGTACTAGAAACTTCCTCAAAAGTTATTTTTCATTATCAATATATTTACTTTATTACTTCATCTATTGACTTCCCAAATTGTAGATTATTATTTGATCCATCATTTTTGATTTAATACTCAAGGTTCTTTATCGAAGATAAAACATCCTCTTTAATTATTTCAATATTCATAAAGTTTTACTTGAAATCCATATTAATATCATTAATTATCAATATATATTTCTCACTCATCAACCTATATATTACTACTTATTTAAGTTTTACATAATAGTTTTCATAATCTTCTACGTATTTCTATATATGATTAACATTTACTTCAATATAATCAATATAACTTGAAGATTCTTTTAGTAGTACTCAAATATTCCTGTTCTTATTATTTTATACACAAAACTCATAAATATCCCTTTCCAATTAAACATGGGGATCAATAACTTCCTCTAGTGTATTCTTCTCCTCTACATAAACATTATATTTCTCCATTAAAATCATCACATAATATTTTATGTCTATAATAAAATTAGTTTTATCACATTCTATATGATCTTCCATAGTATCGTAGTCCTCTTTTATGACTAACTCTTTTATATGAAATTTATTTCTTCCTGGATTTCCTAAATAAATGTTTCTTCAAGAGGAAAAATATTTTCACTGATTTTGTGATAATTAAAACTCACATTTCTATTCACCAAATATTTTTAAACACTTATAAATGAAATGTACAACTTTTCCAAATTTAAAATAGGCTGGGGGTATCTTACTGTCAAACTCTTCTATTACCTCTATTTAACTTGTGATAATAGAAAAAAACATCACTAATAAATTCATCATCATTAGTTTACTTAACCTCTTTCTTCTCCACATATTTAAATTAAAAATATTTATAATAATTTTCTAAAGATATATCTGAATTCAATAAAATTTTATATGATTCTAATTTTTTATGAATATCATCATGATATAATTACCGAATATTTAATTCTTCAATGGAAAAATATTTTGGATTTTAAATTGGTGGTAATCTCTAAAATATCATCTTTAATTTATCAATATCTTTCATCTCATGAAAAAGACCATGAATAGCTACACACATTTCAATCATAATGTTGAATAAATTATAAACATTTTTACTTGAACTTTTCTTCGCATCATCAAATCTATTTTAAAGAACTTTTGGATTTTCATCCATCACTTTTATGTCACCATAATAAATATTAATAAGCATGTCTTAAATTCCTTTTCCTATTATATTGTTAATTGCATTAATATATATTAAATTAGGAACTACTCTTAATAATTCATTTGGTGTTGTTTCATCGTTAAAAATAAATTTCTTTTCATCTTCCATCATCAACCATCTAGTATAATCAGTTACATAATATCCATGAACTAATTTTCAATAAACATCAATCCCAAGATACCATAAATGATATATAATTATATTTTCCCATAGATAAAAAATATCCATTAAATAAGGGTACTCCCAATGAAATTACAACATTATTTATGATGAAAACAAAATATGATAGATTCTTTAATAAATAATCAATGGCATTGATAACACTTGTTATAACTAAAGATCTCATTGAACACCCTAATAGGGAGTAGGTTTGGGTGAATTTAAATTTATTTATCACAATATTATTTTAATATTAGCATTTTTATTGGAAAAGAAAACTTGAATATTTATCATTGATCACACACAAGAAGAACCAAATTTAGTAAAATAAATAATCATGGACACATGAATTTCACTTGGTTCAGCCACAATGAGATACATTAAGAAGCATTTACTTACAATTAGTTGATATAAAAAATAACCACTACTTCATTAGTTTTTAATTATAATCTTTAGGATAAACTCAATGTTCGTCAAAAGTATATGATATCATTCACTATTACTCTAACTAAGTTTTAAGAGGGTTATTATTAACAATCCCAAAGGAGTGTGTTGAATTTGTATATAATAGTACAAAATAATTATTGGAACCACAATGAATCCTATTAGATTTGTTGATAATAATGTTTTCAATAATACATGTTGAAGCTGACCAAATTGGTGAAGTGTTACTTGGGAGATTGTTTGATCCAATTGGAGAGGACCAAGGTGATTTTTTGAAAATAATATTAATTGATAATCATGTTGGAATTTTTGAAAAGAGTTGTTTAGTCCAGAAGATAGAGTCTATAGGAAAACAAGTAGTGAAGAAATGTGAGTTGAATTATAAAAAAGTAATATATGGATAAGAAAAGAAGGTCACGCCCATGGTGGATGGTGTGTTAAAGAAACTGGCTAATAACAAGACTATGGTGAAGGAAATTTTATTGAATATAGTAAATCCCACACCCATGGTTGAGGGTGTCTTGGGAAGAATATTCTAAAAATTGTTAGAGGAATAATACCATTACTATAGTGGTCCCCATTGTTGAATTTTAGTACACCTATACCAAAAGGGTAGAGGTAGGCCACTATTCACATAGAGAAGGTGACCTTGGTTGATAGGTGGTGGTTTAATACAACATTTACATGATGATAATGGTTCATGTTGTGTGTTATAAATTTCATGTTCCAAAATACCAATGTATTTTCACTAGTAAATGGAGAGGAAGTTATGTTTGGGCTGTTGTTATACATCAAATATATGTTTCTCAAACGAGGCCAACATAGGTTGAACCTATCCATAAAAAAAAATTTGGTGGATTGTGATGATCCTTATGAAACATAGGTAATCCCAAAATGGGTGTGTTGGTGGTGTAATTGGGATGGATGACATGCGATGCAGCAAACAAAAATGGATAGATCTAAAGGACCACACCTATGGTGCTTGATATTTTGAAGGTAAAAAACCAAAGATATTCTAATAAGACATGGTGTTGGGTGTTTTAGGCATTGGTGTTGTAAATTAGTAGGTGTAAAATCTAATAATGTTGTTTCTGATTCTTTCGCCGGGGCGCGCGCATCCGTCTGTGGAGGACGCACTACTGTGGCCCCACATTCCTGCTTTCCAAGGGCGGGCGACATTCGCTCCTTATTCAGGTATGTCTTCTCCTTGATCGAAACCGGGATGATGGGATGTCGGTTCTTCCTTCTGTGGATTCCTCCTTGGAACTCGTCACCTAGTCTGGGTCTCCCTCATAGATTTAATACGTTGTTCGTGAAACTCTTCTCAGTGCCAGGTTTCCATGGACGCTGGTTAATTACACTGCTTCTGTCAGGACATTCCAAAGGGTCCGGTCAGGGAAGCAACCTTCAGTCGGGGGAGTAGTCACGTCGAGGCATCAGTAGCGTGTCTGAACACTGGGGAACTGGCGTGTCTGTCTTTTGTCCCTTGTCATAGGGATTCTCGAGTGCATGGAATCCCGAGGCATCCCACATCGAGCGCGGGGAATTATATGTCGTAGGCATATATATGAGGTTTTCCTCAGCTTCCTATGTTTAACACAGGTTATGCCACAGGTTTAACGTCCAGCGGAGACAGATCGGCCCGATCAGAGCATTTACTGGAATTGATCGGATTGAGGAATTTCCCTTGAAGGGATGTCGATATCGGGGCCAACCCGTGGGTGGCTTCCTGAATGCTGTGAATAGGATCAGAATGGAATGATCTCGCCGGGATATGGCGGTCTGGGTGAGAATCAAGATGGATGATGGATGGGTGAATGAATTAGAGGGGGAATGAAATAGGACCATCACAAGGGCGACGGTGAAGTTGGGCTTCAGCCTCAAAGAGACCTCCTACATATCCCCATGGAAGGGAATCCAAGTCCGTATAGTTCAGGATGGTGACGGTGGACTGACGTGAAGGTGGACCTTGGTTCGATTAACATCATCAACGAACCATCGTGAAGGTGAACCCGGGGGTCCACTGGTGGTTTTCTTGAACCTCATAAATGCTTCCTACATACCATGCATTGAAATGGATCAAAGTCCCCATAGTTCAGATGGATTTGTGGAATACAGTTTAATGTCATGTGGGGCGGGGGTGAACTGACGTGAGTGGGGTCAGAACGACCGGGTGATGGGATTTAACCTTTTAGAGGCTTCCTACGTACCATGCCTTAACATGGATAAAATACCACGTAGTTCATAATGGTGTGTCAGTGAACCGACACGAGCAAGGACCTCGGTTCAGATGGTGTGGGGCTTACACACTAGGCTGCTTGGGTGTTGATGAACCGACGTGAATAAGGTCGGAGTGACCAATGGGTGGTGGGATTGAACCTCTGGGAGGCTTCGTACGTACCATGTCGTGACACGGATCAAAGACCACATAGTTCATAATGGTGTGTTCGCGAACCGACGCGAGCAAGGACCTTGGTCCAGATGGTGTGGGGCTTACACACTAGGCTGCCCGGGTGTTGATGAACCAACGTGAAGAAGGTCGGAGTGACCAACGGGTGGTGGGCTTGAACCTATGGGAGGCTTCCAACGTACCATGTCGTGACATGGATCAAAGACCTCATAGTTCAAAGGGACTTTATCGGCTAACCGATGTGAAAGTAGACCCGGGGGTCCACTAGTGGTGGGCTTTAAGCTCGTGAGGCTTCCTACGTACCATGCTTTGACATGGATCAAAGTCCCCGTAGTTTGTGATGGTGGGTGTCGGCGAACCGACATGAGGAGGGGGCCTTGGTTCGATGAGAGATGGGCTTGAACCTCATGAAGGCTTCCTACGTACCATGCCTTGACATGGATCAAAGTCCTCGTAGTTCGGGTTAGTCATAATGGCTTGCCTTCGGACTGGAATGCAGTTTAACGTCATACTGGACGAAGGTAGAACTTGACATGAAGAAATGACGGGTGGGCTTGAACCTCGTGGAGGCTTCCTACGTACCATGCAGTGACATGGATCAAAGACCTTGTAGTTCAAATGAGTGTGAAGTTTAATGTCATGCTGGACGAGGGAATACATTTTAACATCATGCTGGATGAGGGCATACAGTTTAACGTCATGCTGGACGAGGGCATACAGTTTAACGTCATGCTGGACGAGGGCATACAGTTTAACGTCATGGTGGACGAGGGAATATAGTTTAACGTCATGCTGGCCGATGGTATTTCCATGGCCGATGCTCACTCTAAGCCCACGTGGGTCATGCTAGGTGTGAGAAACAAGAGGCAGCATGGACCTGACGATCACGTCGTGAAGGGTGCGTCCATGAGAAGCGAAGAGGGGCTTACACATTAGGTGGCCCATGGTGCTGGGACTTACTCTAGGATGGAGGCCCTAAGTGCGACAAATCACAGCGAGATAGGGATTTTGGACCAATGATGGGAGGTGCCTTGTTCCCTATCGCGCCCTCCACTGACCTTGGCAGTGGGGAAGTACAGAGGTGCATGGGTGCTACCTTCTGCAAGAGGGGCTAGGGGCTTACACCAAGGTGGTTTCCCTTCTCCTGTGGACATACGCCGATCCGATAAGGAGGATATCATCCCTTGTGGGGGGGGGGGGTGATTCCATTTCCGTGGAGACGAGTGGCGTAAAGAATGTCCGAGCTAGGGGGACCCTGCGTGCGAGGTATGGGGTCAGGTCACAGTTTAACGTCATGTGTTGAGGACGAGGTGCTTGGCAGTTTAACATACTGCAGCTCGGACAAGGTGGGTTTACTCCGCACCCCTAGGACTTACATGACCGGAACCCTCTACTCCTTGGGGGAGGGAAGGTACCAGTAAGGCCATGGTCAAGGGGGGTTGCAGAGCAAACCATCGAGGGGTCCACGTTAGCGTGGCTATGCGAAGAAGTAATAGTCGTTAGCGTGCCTATGCGAAGAAGCATTAGGCAAAGAAACGCTATGATTGGTGTTGTCTGTGGGACTTTGAAATCACATCGTGCAAACCTGGAGGGTCACACAGGAAGAGGAATTTTCAAGAAAAGGAATGTGCTTCATGAAGTGGAGTGTTGTGTCCTTAGGATGGGGCAGAGGTGTGAATGGGGGGGTGCTTCGTGAAGTGGAATAGTATTCGCAGAGCACTGCCTCGTGAAGCAGAGGTGCCTCACGAAGCAAGGTGATACGAAGCAGTGTGCTTTGCAATATGCAATGACCTTGCCTTGGAATGGGGATCACTAGTACATGATGGGTGTTTTGCGAAGCATAAACTCTGCACGGCTGCCCGGGTTCCCATGGTAATCCCCCTCCTTCAGGAACGTCAGGTCGTTCGTGGAGCGTTACCGCATCATGTGCTTCGCGGAGGTCTCGTGAACTTTAGGCTGTTCGCGGACCGTTACCGCCTCCTGTGCTTCACGGCGGGCTCGCGACGCTCAGGGGAGCATCACATCGGAGCTTTGCGAGGCAGCGTGCGTAGCTTCTTTTTCGCCCCTTCTTTCTGTTCCATATTTTGGCGCCAAAAAATTCCCACCCCCATCAGACTTGGATCCACGGAGGGATGAAGGGTCGAAGTCTGAGGAAAAAATAGCCAAAATTATCCGTGGTTCGCGATGCGGCCTCACGAAGGGGCCCGCGGTGTTGAAAGCGGCCTCGCGAAGGGGCCTGTGGTCTGGACGCACTGCGATGCTCTGCACAGGCGGGGCACGCCGCGAAGCTCTGGGGTCGCCGCCTATAAATAGGGGGGCTGACCTCTCTTTTTTCCTCTCGCGACTCTTGTCTTTTTGTGCTCTCGACTTCGCGAAGCTCCGCGTACTCCACGTCTGCTCTCCGCGAATCGAGCTTCGCGGCGAACCGCGAGTCTCCGACTCCATGACTGCGCCAAGCGAACTTCTTTTTGCCAGCCTTGGTTAGACTCCATGGCTTGGTTTTGCGCCCGATCTTCACGAGTGATCTTCGCGATCAAGATTCGCGATCCAGCCTAAAAACATTCTTCTCTGAGTGCCGAAACCGAAATGGCCCATCGAGAAGCTATATTGGGGGAGCTTGCTGACGCCGCCCAGAGAGATGAGATGGCCAACTTTCTAGGCCTTGGGGAGATGGTCCGAAGCCACTCGGACCATACTTCTTTGAAATAACTGCTATCGGAGGGTCAGAAGAACTATCTGTAGTGAAAGAATCTTCCCTTGTATGGCTTTGGGTTGAGGGATGACGTCTTCATCCCTGAGGCGAGTAGGGATGAACCAGCTTGCTGGTTAATGAGCACGCGATGTTAGCGCTAGTGGTTCAGGGCAGCCGATGGTCATGTGCTGGAGGACTTCACACCCATCACCTCCGACTATCTCTACAACCATGTGAACAACATTGACAATAAGCCACTACAACCGGAGACATCCCCTCCTTTGTACCGTACCATGCTGAAGACGGTTATGCAGGACTCGAAGAAGGGGTGGTCCGATGAGTGGGATATGCGCCACGGTGGTAAATTTACCAATGAATGGGCCTAGGCCTACTGGGTAGGCACCTCATGCGAGGAGTTTGGGGATGAGATGAGGAGAGTGGGTTTGTATGAGGCATCATGAGTCTCCCAATTCCACATTTACCAACCGAAACAGCTGATGCCGGAGCTGCTGAGAAGATGGTCGTCTAGGACCAATACTTTTCACCTGCACCATGGGGAGGTGGGCATCAGCCTGTGGGATGTCCACCAGATTTCGAGGGTTCCGATCTTCATGACCATGTATGATGAGTTCCTCCCCGTCATGAGCGCGTGGGAGGATACATACAAAATTCCGCGACTGGCGTCGGTGCTGATGACACTGGACCCTGGAGAGGACAAGGAGGGAGTGAGGGATGTCCCCTTTAAGAAGTGGTTCGATCGGTTCCTGAACTTCTCAGAGAATCGAGAGTTTCCTCTGAGGCCTCGAACTTGTCCGAAGGCAGCTCAACGGGGCAAGGAGCACTCGTATTGGCGGGTCTTGGAGGACAGCCAATGGAAGACTTGGGGTTTCAGTATCAGCACTGAACAGTAGCCAATAGTCAGGCTGGCAGCGTTCATCGCGGCCCTTATCTGCGGTTGGGTCCTACCGGTGAGGGATACCAGCATGGGGGTGCAGCCCAGCTCGTTTATCATGGCATCCATGTTGGCCATGGGGTAGCGGGTCAATCTGGGGATTCCAATGCTTTCCAAGCTGTACAGGATGTTGCGTCACCTTAGCGAGGGAAAGAATCCGCAAAGGATATGTGGGCCCTTCCACCTCATGTATGGGTGGATTGCAGCACACATCAGGGGGATCTATGAGTATCCAAACCCTATTTCGCCGCTGGGATCAAACTTCTGCCCCTCCATTCTAAATGCGGCCGGGAGCTTCCCATTCAAACTAACTCTGCCGATGGTGCTGAACTGGGTGTGGAGGGCAGATGAGTTTAACTTCCACCCATTCCCATTGCTGTCGTGGATACTCACTGACGACGGGAAGGGAACGGAAGAGCACCAGGATTATCTCCAGGCCTTTTGAGGTGGAGTTTTGGTGGAACAAGTGGATCTTGAGCCGCTATGTGAACCGTAAACCCCGCATCGGTTTGTGAGGGAGTTTCGGTGCCTCCAGCGGCTGACCCCGTAGGTCTACTGGGAGGTGCGTCACAAGGATCACCCATGTCTGATGAGGCAGTTGTGGCTCATGTTAACATGGGAAGACGGGAAGATGCGAATTTCATTGCCTCCATCAACCGCCGCTTTTGGATTGGTGAGGGAGTATCCCATTAGCTGGGATGTTGCTTATCCCGGGGAGATGCTGAAGCATCCAACTATTCGGGTTGGTGATGGTGGGACTCCTCTATCCCGAGGTCGGGGTCAGAGGGCATCAAGGTCCTCTCACGGTGGCGAGGCTACCATGGCGGCGAGACCCGCACCGACCGAGGGTGTGGCAGCGTCGGTGGACAGGTGATTCCGGAAGAACAGGGCCATCCGGAGGGGTGGCCACCGAGGAGATTTCGTAGGATATCTACTCAGGCTCCGGGGAAGCGGCTGCGTCATATCGACATGGAAGAGGATGTCGTCTTCCCGGAGGCCTGGGACATTTGATATTTCAACTGGAAATTCCTCAGTCCACCCGAGATATGGGCACACTTGAATCGCCTCGGGATGGAGTTACCAGGCATAGGCCCAGTCAGGGCTGGTTTCATGGCGTCTTCGACAGAGGCATAGCAATACTTGGAAGAGTTGGAGGAATACGTTCACTCCAGTGGTGTCCCATGCCCAATGACAGATGGGGTGAGGGTACTGCTGGATTGGACGGTCCCCCCACAGTTGTCAGCTGCCGATCTGAGGAAGCACTTCCCCCTGCCGGAAGAATCAGAGGACTCCTCTCGGGAGGATGAGGCTGGTGGAGGGAGCCCGTTGGAGGAGGGCGAAGTCAGAGACCAAGACTCAGATTCTGATGATTTCACAGAGGCTCTCGAGGTATCATTCCAAACTTCTTTCCTTATGGTCCGTTCTCGGGTCATCATGGATTTCTCATCGATGTTTGAGCCATGCAGGAGGAACTTGTACACAGGCCTCACTCTCGCCCCTTGGTGGGTGACGATGTAGGACCTTTAGAACCCGCACCTATGGCTGCGTCCAGTTCTGTGTCTGGTGGGGCCATAGCACCCGAGGTGGCCCCTTAGGAATCTCCAGACCTTCCAACAGTATACGGAGGGCCGCGCCTCGAGGTCCCGTCAGTATCGACTCAAGAGCAGCACCAGGAGATCGATCTCCATAAGTTTCCTCTATTGGATTCATTGTTGTCATATGTAGATGGTGCCAACTAATTTTTGTGTCCTTCTCTGTGGTACAGTTCTTCGACTGGTGTGGGTTGTTGCGGCAAGGCTGGTCGGGATGTCTGGTGGCATCCCTCCTAGGGTCATGCTGGTGATTGTGGAGATAGTCCCCCACCTCCCTGAGCTGCAACACACACTATCATCGGCGGGGCCACCAGTAGGGTCGTTCCTGAGGTTATTGAGGTGGAGTCTGATGACGAGGATCAATCGGCCGACCCAAGTCCCGTCACGCCTGCCCCGGTGCCAGATGTCACGCCGGATTCGACACCAGATACAGATCCGACTGAGGACTTCCTACGGGTGTATCCTGCGTACGAGCCTTCCAATCGCGTAGACTGGGACAAAATGGCCTCCGACGAAGAAGACAGCAGCATAGTCTGCCACCGATCGTGGAAGCTAATCATGCGCTTCATCAAGGACACCCCCAAGCGCTATGGAGGATCAAAATGGACAGACTTCGCTCGAGGATGCGCGAACTGTGCACTGGGGGAGTGGATTCCCAACGTCCCCATGTGCTCATCTAAGATATCATGGCCGAGAAGATCCGGGAGTATGATCGCGGGCTCAGTGTGGGCTGGCAGCGGAGGAAGGTGACAAACATCAAGAAGCTCCAGGAGTCTGAAAGAGAGGTCCAACAGCTGTAGAGCCAGGCGGATGAGCACTCAGTCTCTCTTAATGTACAATCTGAGCTGATCTTACGGTTGAAGACCCAGCTGGCTGAGGCATAAGATAATATGAGGCAGGATTCTGGAAAGATGGATACCATTCAGGCTGGCGTAGAGAGGGCCAGAGCCAAGGCTGATGAACTGCGCCCCGCCGCTGCTGAGGTGGAGCGGGAGCTGAGTCAGTGGCAGCAAGTCATGGATGCCACAAGCCGAAGGGTGGCGGAGCTGCAACGTTATTTTGACGGGGTTAACCTATCCATGGGGGGAGTCGACCCTCGGGTACTGTAACAAATTATAAACTTTTTAATGGTACTTTCGTGCTTCAATTTCTTCCTTATTTTTTTTGAACGTCGTAGCCTGCACGATTTACTTTGTTTGATTCGGTTCATTACATCCCTACGATGTTTGTGGGATGTTTGGTGATAATTCCCCAAGCTCACATGGGGAAAGCCCGATATGATAAACAAGGGATAGTTGCCTTCTCGTCCCACTCAACATTGGAGTGGAAACCAAGCTTCGGGCATTCAGGGTTTGGATAACCAGTCCAGATTTCCAAAATATGGGAGAGGCCTGGCCGGAGAAGGAAGTTCTCAAAACAGCCGAATTATTGTTTCTCCAGCGTGCCCTCATGCACGAACGGTGCAACACCAGGGGCCCTGAAATTGGTCCGAACAGATGGAAACAGGAAGCGTGAATTACGATGCCCAATATTTGGAACACTATGGGGATGGAGTGACAATAAAGGAAAATCGTTAACCGTGGTGGAGAAATGATATCCTTAATGCGTTAGCCTGAAATGGGGACAACAAATGAGGGTCGACCGTTGACCATATTCGAAACACAGGACCATGTCACAAATGTTGTCGATCAATCCTTCGGGACGTTGGCCCAGGATAGTAGGTGGACCCTAGGTCGAGCATCCATACTGTTAGGGGTCCCTCCAAACATGACCAGTCTTCCGGAACGTTGTCCCAGGATGGTAGGTGATCCGATGTGGCATGATACTAGCCCGTTAGGGGGTCCCTTCAGACATGAAAGGGGACAAGGTTCTGAATAAGGGGCACGCAAAGCATGGAATATGGAGTGATGGTTTGTCCAAACAGAATCCAACACTCATGTAATTACACCACCGTGGTGGGAGTACGCCAGATGGGTGCATTGTTTTGGTTATGGATCCTTCCTTCTTTGGGACAGGGCCTCTCTAGCGAGGGGTCCGTCCAGGGGGCCAGAATAGGGGAAGAATAGGATTAATGATTCCTATGGGCTGGACCCTAGGCAAAATACCAGGGTGTCTCCACATATCCTATGAGGATGGGAATCAATCCAAATGTAGTTATGGAGGCACAGTGTAGTCATAGACCAACACTGGCAGGTGAAATCCTCTCTGGCAGAGGCTCTGGTGCATCCCATGATTAACACGGGGCATCCTGAACTTGTTCAGGGTAGAACCGTAGTTTAGTGTCATTCGTTGAGGACACATGGACTCCTGTAGTTTAACGTCATACTATAGGACGCGGAGTGAAAGAGAAGATCCCAGGGAGCATATGGTGTGGTAGTTATGAAACCGACGTGAATGAGGACATGGAGTCCAAATCACACCACGTACCCCCGGAGGAAACTCTCCAGGTCGAGGGACCAAGAGTGAGGATTAGGCTGGGCCCGAAGCAGAGTGGTCGGGCATTCTTACGTACCCCATGAGGATGGGAATCAAGCCATACGTAGTTCTGAAAGCACAGTTTAATGTCATTCGGGACGATGAGAAGCCCGACTGTGTTGGTACACATCCTTCCAAAACTAATAAGCCCACGTGAGTCATGCTCTGTGTGGGAAACAAGAAGTAGTGGTGGGACTTTCCTGACACAAAAAGGGAAGGTTAGGGTGAAGGGACACTCTGTGAATACCGGCCCCATGATACTAACACGACCATGTGGCGCACCTAGATTCTTGAAGAGATAGAGCTGAGCATGTTTGAATTCCACCTGAACATGAGGGAGTGGAAATGTGAAGCATGACGCTCAAGATTTGGATCACAATGATGGCGTCGTGACGATAGAGGATAACTATTAACTGTGGCAGAAATGTAGTATCCATATTGCATTATCCTAGAATGGGGGCAGACAAATGAGGGTCGACCGTTGACCATGTTCTAAACACAGGACCATGTCACAAATGTTGTCAGAGATCCATAGGGATGTTGGCTCGAAACGATCGGAGGTCCCTTAGGTCCAGCGTTCATGGAGAGATCTTAAGCCTAGTATCCATGTCGTCTGAGGGTCCTTTTGGATGTGGAAGAGGATGAGGATCCAAATAGAGAGCTCACGAAGCTTGGTCACGGGATGAGGGGAATGTCCCTATGAAAATCCCACACTTCGGGATCTTTGTCAAAACACATCTGAATATGACAACGAGACATATTAGATAGAGGGAGCATAGTCCTTTTCAAAAAGGAGATCTTAGTTTAGGGTCATAGAATTCGGAACAAAGGGAAGGAGGAAACATGGGAGGCACACGGTGGGGTATCTCAGACACCTGACGTGAATGGGAACCAGGGGTTCCGACCACCATGTGCTTCGCGGACAATTTTAGGTTGAGGGACCATAAACGAGAGTTGAGCTGGGCCCAAAGAAAAATTCAAAGGCGTTCTTACGTACCCCATGAGGATGGGGATTAAGCTGCACATAGTTCTTGAGAGAGTCTTAGTTTATGGTCGTAGAACTCGGACCATGAATGGGTAAGGGGAGCAGGGGACACATGGCAAGGCAGTTACAAAACCTGACGTGAATGAGGACATAATCCCTACTTACCATGTGTTCTCTGGGGAAATGCTCGAGTCGAGGGAACGAACATGAAGGTAAGGCTGGGCCCGCAGGGAAGTGCTCGGGCGCTCCTACATATCTCATGAGGATGAGAATCAATCCATACATAGTTCTTAAGGGTGGCACTATAAGGTACCAGTGCTGTGGAAAAAAGGGAGTGCGGGCATGGCCCTTGCACTAAAAGAAGCGGAATTTGATAAATCTTGTTTGTCCTTTAAGGTGAGTGGTTTTTTTTGTGAAGCGACAGGCTTAGGGTAGCAGGCCCTGGTGTCACCACAAGAATCAAGACGTGATAGTTGTTGACAAATGGCATGGAATGTGACCAATACCCAACATGATGTCCTCTATAATGAGGTCATCACAACGTAGTGCCGTTTTTCTTCATGCAGCCAGGACGATAATGTCACAGTTTAGGGTCGTGTGATAAGAACAAGCATGCATTTTAACGTCATGCAGCGCAGACGTGGCATAGACGATGCTAGGTAGGGAATGTGTATGGTGTCGTGAGACATAACCAATGTAAATGAGGACATGATTCCTCATCACACCACGCAATCCCGTATTCAGGGTCCCGAAGGCAGGATGCTGAACTCAAGCTAGACCCAAAGACAGGAGGTATGGGCGTTCCTATGCATCCCATGAGGACGGGAATCAAGCCCAATGTAGTTCTTGGGAGGTCTTAGTTTATGGTCTTAGAGCTCGGACCATGGGTGGATGACAATCCTCTGAGTAAGTGCGGACCTCAACCTGATCCATAAGCCCACGTGAGTTAAAATCGGTGTGGGAAACATGGGCATAAGATCTCTATCACAATACCTGGGACGTCCTCTTAAGGGAAGTCAGTGAAGGGACACTAAGGACACCTTTAACATGGATTTTCCCCCTAATGTGCAGACGTGCATGGAGGAATAGTACCAAGAGTTTAGAAACTCCACTTGGACATGATGAGAATGAAGAAGGATGTGAATCGTGTAACCAGCAATTTGGGCTTAATGGGGTTGGCATGGCGATAGAGGATAACCATTAACCGTGGCGGAAAAAAAGTCTCCATATCGTGTTAGCCTGAGGTGGGAACACCAAACGAGCATCGACCGCTGACCATATTCGCAAAGAGGGATTTTTATCAGTTTGTTGTCTGAAACCCTCGGGGGCGTTGGCCTGTAACGGTAGGAGATCCCTTGGGTGTAGTATCCAGACCATTGTTGGGGGTCCCTCCGGGAGTGAAAGATGATGGAAGCCCTGATGTAGGGATACACAAAGCCTAGAGAGCGGGTGTGGACGTGTCCGAGTATAGTCTGGAATTCCAGGTAATAAACTGGAGTAACTTTAGGCACATTGGTGAACCGTCGAGAAGGGTCGACGAAACAACTCGAGAATGAGAGGTACATGGCGTGGTAATTACAAGACTGACGTGAATAAGGGCATAATCCCACACCACACCATATAATCCCCTCGTGGAGGAAGAGTAGGCCGAGGAGCCGAGGTGGGATAGAGATTCCCAAGAGATGGGGTTGGACCCTAAGCATAGATATTCAGGTGTTCTTACGTATCCCATAGGGATGGGAATCACGCCATACGTAGTTCTCTAGATGCATTTTAACGTCATGCATGATAGGATGAGGGAGTAAGATACCCCCAAGCAAAGTAAGGGGAAGTGTATAGTACGGCGGACCAACCGACATGGATGAGGGAATAACTGTGTACCACACCATACACTCTGGGTAAGAAGTTGGGTGAAGGGGCCCGAGAAGGCCAATGGGCCTGAGGCTGAGCCTCGGTCAGGAAGGCCTGACTGGTTTGCAGTTTAATGTCTTGTAGTGAGGACAAGGGTCATGGGCCCGGGAAGGCTAAGAGGCCTGAGGCTGGGTCTCGTGAGGGAATGTATACGGCATGGTACACGATCCCGACGTGAATGATGACATAGTCCCACACCACACTGTACACTTTGGGTAAGAGGTTGGGCTAGGGCCCAAGAAGGCCAAGGGGCCTAAGATCGGGCATCGGTTAGGAAGGCCTGACTAGTTTGCAGTTTAACGTCTTACATGAGGACGGGGAAAGAGATAACTGTACCTCATCCAGGGATGTTAACATCATGGAAATTAACCCAGCGCGAATGAAGATGTAATCCTTCACCCCGTCGTACATCCCTTATAAGAGAGTCGGGGTCGTGGGCCCGACCGTTGACACCACCTAGAGGGAAGTTTATCACTTCGGGATGGGGCAGAACGAATCACTGCACTCGATGTTTGGGACATCTTGGGGTGGACCTGAAGATCCAGGACACTGTCGACCATGTTCGAAACACAAAGTTCTGATGGTGACCTGATCTGGGAGCAACAAATGAGCGTCGACCGTTAACCAAATTCGCAACGCGGGACTTGTATCGGTTTGTTGCTCGGAAACCCTCAGGGGCGTTGGCCCGTGTCGATAGGAGAGCCCTTGGGCATAGTATCCAGGCTGTTATTGGGGGTCCCTCAGGGTTTGAAAGATGATGGAATCCCAGTCAAGGAGTGGGTGAAGCATAGTTGTATCCATCCACGAAAGAGGAAAACATCTCCATGGGGGACGTGCAGCCGGGTCGAGGCTTGCTCAATGTGAGTTGGGGAAAAAGTGTGCACCCTGCCATATGTCTTGACCCGAGGGGAAGATTTTGGATTTTGGGCTAGGCCAACAGACGAAATGTCAGGGCATTCCTACGTATTTCATTAGGATGGGAATCAAGCCATACGTAGTTCTTGAAGGCCATGCAGTTTAACGTCATGCGGTGAGGACGTGGGAGGATAGAAGAACGGGAGTGGGCACATGGTGCAACCATTATAATCCTTGTATGAGAGGGGCTAAGGAAGGCTACTCCTCATCATGCAAGGATCCTCCAAGGAAACTATACCCATGGGCAGCGGAAGAGAAGAGCTCGGGGCTGGGCTCAAGATGAGGCGTCCGAGCGTTCCTACATATCCCATTAGGATGGGAATCAAGCCACACATAGTTCTTGAAGTGCAGTTTAATGTCGTGCTAGAAAAAATATGCGTATCATTTGGGGATAGGTACGGTGGGTAACCCGACGTGAATGGGGCGTATCCCACACCACATTGTACAATCCCATAAGAGATCCTGAGCCGAAGAAAACTGAGGGGATTGAGGCCGAGCCACGGTCAGGGAGACCTGATCAGCTTACAGTTTAACATCCTATAGTAAGGAAGGGGGTAGATTTTAGTTTAAGGTCATAGAGCTCAGACCATTTTGCAGTTCATCGTCTTGTAGGACGGCGGTGCAGTTTAAGTTCATGCAGGACCATACAGTTTAAGGTCATGTCGGACGAATGATGCTTAGGCAAAGTACTACTTGAGGAACTTGGCATTGGTGGGAGGAGTTACGTGCTCACCATCCATGGTCACCAAGGAGTACGCCCCATTGGGGTAAACCTTATGGATGATATAAGGCCCTTCCCATTTGGGCTCTATCTTGGGCGGTTTCCTACCAGGGATCATTGGCGCTCGAAGGGCCAACACTAGGTCGCCCTGTAGAAAAGAACGAAGGTGAAGCCTCTTGTTGAAGGCCCTCGCTATATTATTCTGATGCCTTTCCAGATTGTGCAGGGCACAAAGCCTGTTCTTGTCCAGTGTTTCTAATTCAGATAGATGGATTTCGCCCACCTCATCTGGCGCCTGGTGGTCATAGACTGCAGTGCGTAACGATGGTATCTGGATCTCAATGGGTAGGACGTCTTCATCCCCATACACTAGGGAATATGGGGTCACCTGGGTAGAGTTTCGAGTCATCATCCGATAAGCCCAGAGGGCATTGGGGAGCTAGTCTGTCCAACTTTTCTTGTTCTGAACAACCATTTTCTGCAGAATGTTAGAGAGGGTTTTGTTGAACGCCTCAATCTTTCCGTTTTCCTGTGCATGATAGAGGGAGGTATGGTTCGAACGGATGTTGTAATTGGCGTACAATTTCTTCAGCTCGGCCACTCGGAAGTTGGTTCCGTTATCGGTGAGGACAGTGTGAGGGACCCCAAAATGGTGGATGATGTTGGATCTCACAAAGTCGACGATGGAACGAGCCTTAACCTCTTTGAGTGGAACTTCCTCTGCCCACTTGGAGAAGAAATCTGTAGCAGTTAGGATGAACCTACACTGGAGAGCTGTCGCCGGTGGATATGGTCCCACTACATAAAGTCCCCACACCGCAAATGGCCAAGAGTACTTGGTGGGGTGGAGGGGCTCCGGTGGCCGATGCAGGAAGTTGGCGTGAACTTGGTACGTGTGGCATCTCTTGGCATACCTGATACAATCATAGATCATAGAGGGACAGAAGTACCCCAACCTCTGGATTTGTTGGGAAAGCTTTGGCCCAGCTTGATGGGAACCACAGGAACCGGTGTGAACCTCTTGCATAACCTGATAAATCTCTACTCCTTGAATGCAACGGAGGAGGACGCCATCGAAGCTCCGCTTATAAAGGATCTACTCAAGACTAGGACCGCTCTAGAGGGTAAATTGCAGCACGCGGCGTCAGATTCTCTTGCGCTCGGCTCGGTCGTCCGGGAGGTGACTATTTCGGAGATACTCGACAAAAGATTCCCTCCAGTCGGGAGCGTCCTCGGCCACTATTTCTGATGGACCCGGGACCCCCGATGTAGCAGGTCTGGCAGTGAGATGACTTACCCATAGGCCATCATTTTCCTCTTGGGTGATGGGGGAAATGACTCTCCGGTGTGCCACATGTATAATCAAATCATCTTGCTCGTGTTCTACGAGCGATGCAGCTAAGCCAGCCAAGGCGTCCACTTGACCATTCTATGACTGAGGAACATGGGTAACCTCTAGTCGAGAAGAGAACTGGGCCATTAGACGGAGGGTGCACTCCAGCAATGGTACAAGCTCTGGCTTCCTGACGACATAGTCACCATTGACCTGTTTGATTACCAGCTCAGAATCTCCCTTCACATGTAGATGGGGCACATCGATCTTGAGGGCCAACTCGAGGCCGATGATGAGAGCCTGATACTCTGCCTCGTTGTTGGTACAACCTTCTGACAACAGGAACGAGTATGGAAGGACGGTTTGCGCTAGGTTAATGAAGACAGTACCCAAACCCACTCTGTTGAGCTTAGGATCGTTGAGCCTCCTACCGGTGGGGCTCTGGGAGGCACCGTTGAAGTGCATTTTCCAACATGAGACGACATGATCGACTGAGAGGATCGCCTCATCAGGAAAATAAAGGTCCAGGGAATGATCCACGGAGGATAGATGGGCAGCTAAAAAGTCTACCAACACCTGTCCCTTAATGGCCTTCTGAGGCATGAAACTAATGTCAAACTGCCGGAGGATCACTACCCATCGTTCTATTTGGCCAGTCACCATGGGGCGGTTCAGGATGTACTTCAGTTGGTCTACCCGAGAGACCAATTTTACCTCATGGTGCTGCAGGTAATGCCGCAACTTCTGTATGGCAAAAACGAGTGCAATGAAGCTCTTTTCTATAGGGGAGTATCTGATCTCTGTATCGAGAAGCATGCGGCTAAGATAGTAGAGACTGTTCTCAATACCCTCGTTATTCTTCTGGGTGAGAAGTGCACGGAGGGACCATTCCAGGGCAGTCACATAAAGGACCAACAGATTTCCGGAGACGATTGGCATCAAAACCAGAGGTTGGAGCAGGTACTGCTTGATTTCCTCAAAGGCGGTCCGAAACTCCTCATCCCATTCGTAGGTGGCGCCCTTCTTCATGAGCCAGGAAAAGGGCTTACACTTTCCGACCAGATTCACGATGAATCGGTGTATATAGTATAAGTGGCCTTGGAGACCTCGAAGTTCTCGAATATTTCTCAGGGGAGGAATTTGGATGATGGACTTGATTTTCTATAGGTCCATTTCAATGCCTCAGTATCTGACAACAAAGCCAAGAAACTTCCTAGAGGTTACCCCGAAGGCACACTACAACAGGTTCATCTTCAGGTGACAAGAACGGAGGAAACCGAACACTTTCTCAAGGTCTTTGAGATGGTCCTGGCGCTGGCGTGATTTGACCACTAGGTCATCCACGTAGCATTCCACTAGCATCCTGAGAATCGGCTTGAATATGCGATGCATGGCCCTGTGATAAGTTGCACCTGCATTTTTTAGGCCGAAGGGCATAACCTGGTAGAAAAAGGTAGCTTGGGGAGCCCTGAAGGA
The DNA here is from genome assembly GCA_963277665.1 of Viscum album. NCBI lineage: Eukaryota > Viridiplantae > Streptophyta > Magnoliopsida > Santalales > Viscaceae > Viscum > Viscum album. The sequence continues at coordinate 623,659,568 of OY728132.1, read as the reverse complement.
AGTGGATTCCTCGTCCTCAAGGGCCATCCTGATCTGGTTGTACCCGGAATACTCATCCTTGAAAGAGAGAGATTGGAACCCGGCCGTGGCATCCATCAATAACTCGATCACCGGGAGGGGAAGTCATCATTTGGGAAGTGGCGATTAAGGTCGTGGAAGTCGATGCAGACTCTGATCTGCCCATTCTTCTTCCTGACTGGCACAATGTTTGAAAGTCACTTGGGGTACTGGACTTCCTTGATGAAGTTGGCTTTGATAATCTTGTCAGCTTCAGACTCAACCATAGCACCGTGAGAAGGGTGCATCTTTCTGGGAGGCTTCTTAATCCAATGATGGTTTGACGGGAGGCCCGGACGGTGAACGGCTACCTGGGGATATAGTCCTAGCATCTCGTCGTAACTCCAGGAAAACACATCACGGTGTTACTTGATAAAGTCTACGTACCGCTGCTGCTACTCGGGGGGCATGGCTGCACTGATCAATGTGGGTATCGGATATTCCTTGCTACCAAGGTTCACCTGTACTAGTTCATCAACCGTGGTAGATACGCCTTCTTAAAAGGCGGGTGGGGGGATCCTCCAGATCCTCCTCCCCACCTGTGGAGGGATTCCCCGCAAAGGGAGCTACTTCTGAGCTATCAAACCCTGACGGGCAGGTGCTGCCTGATTGGGCAGCAGTCGTCATCATATCAGGAGACCCACTTTCCACTGAGATCATATAAATGAAGGCAGTCGATCCTATCCCATTTGGCCTTCGGCCTAAGGGGCCACGTTTGATGACATCAAAGCAGTGGTGATGCGTCAGCCTGAGTCGGTTAATTCCTGCCTGACAGAAGAGACACGTATGACGTACAACCGTTGTTATAAGCTTGAAATCCCGGTACCGCACAGGGGTATAAGGCTCCGAGATGACCTGAGCCTGGTTGGTGTAGGAGTGCGAGGTTATCTTCTATCGTCACTTTTAAATGGGAACATGCCTTCCTTTCGTACTTGTAACAACAAAACATTGCCCCATGTTGGGGGTTGTGGCCTCCAATGGGTGGATTGAGAGGATGTAGGTGTCATCCATGCGTGCCCAGGGATCACTTGTGACCGGGGCAGGTTAATCCTCACTTACTAGGATTTTCTTATTCTTTCTCTTGTAATAATCGACATCCAGATAGCGGGCTTCACAAGAGGGAAAAGGAGACGCATCCCCTTGGAGAACGCCTACTCGACCATTGAGGGAGTAATTGAGGCACTGGTGATACTACGAAGGGACTGCTGTGTGCAGATGGAGCCATGGCCTACCCGTCAATGCGTTGTAGGTGGTGTCTTGGGAGACAACCATGAAATCGGTGCTGGAAATTAGGCCACCGAACTAGGTCTTCAGGTGGATCTTGCCGACTGGGGATTGATCGGTCCTGTTGTATCCCTGGATTCTGAGGTCGGAGGTAGTTAAATCATCTTCAGACAGACCCAGCTTTTGCAATGTCTGAGTTGGGATTAGGTTGATCCTGGAACCCGTGTCAACGAGGCAGTGGCGGACTTCCACGCCATTGATGTGTCCAGTGATGTACAGTGGGCGAATATGCCTCTATATGGGAGGGTCCTCATCTTCAACGTAGAATGAGTTAACCGCCTGACATTCGGAGTTCTCAAATCGCCTCGGTGTGGAAGGCTTCTGCAGCCGCCACCTCCGTCTCAAACTGGAGGGGACTCCTTAGGGCTTTGAAATGTGCCTCATGCATTTCAGACGATAGGAAAAGGGCCTCAGGGATAGAATGCCTTGCTGGAATGCCAGCCAGGTGCTTCAGGACATCATACTTTTGTGACAAGCACGAGCCTCTGTTTACAGGAGGTCGTTCTGCAGTTGGAGGCATAGCGGGTCCTGCCAGTTAAACCGGCGGTTGGCTAGTGCTAGGTATATCCCGCTGCCTACTAGTTGAAGCCTAGAGAGTAGTCACTTGACTAGGATCGAACAGAGGAGACTGGCCTGTAGCCAGGCAAGACTGACTGTGATACGGACGAGGCAGCTCTTCCTGATCTAGTAGCACAAACAGCGGTGGAGGTAGAGCTAAGGGTGTCAGATGGGGTTGCGCATGTTGAGCTCTGCGTTGAGCCTACTGTTCGGTTTCAGTAGCATGAACGACCTGACTGAAAGTGCCCGCTGACGTGCCTCGACAACCGGCATGGTTGTGGTTCCGCTGACGTTGACGTCGGCTGGAAACGTTGGGGAGGTTCGCCTGGCGTTCCCCCTCGTCAGGAGTCATATAGGGCTTTACCAGCTCTACAGTGTTAACCTAAGCATACCTCTGGCTGTCGCTTGACAAGTCATCCACAACCGGGTAGATTCTGGGAGGAATCCCCATTCTAGGGGGCATAAATTCTCCAAGAGTACAGGATGAAGATGGTAGTGGCGGAGTGTGTTGCTTATTCTTGTGTCGTCGATGCTTGCCCTTTTGGGAAGAGGTCGGCTGTGAAGGTGATGCAGAGGTACCGACTACTTCTTCCGAAGGCTCTGGATGATTCAAGCCTTCCCGGATGATACCATGGGCACAGGCGATGGTTTTTCGAGCCATCGAGTCATCATATTTCTGAGACCCATGGCTGGGAACATGCTGCCACTCGCTTTCGCTGTCACTACCGATCTCTGACCCTACAAAGACACCATCTACTTGTGTTGGGGTCGGGCCCAACCTGACTATGTTTTTGTCGACCTGGTCTTGAAGCTAGTCTTTAAACACATAGAATTGCTTGAGGGTGTTCCCCAGAATCTTATGATAAGGAAAGTAGTTGGAATGATTGGTGAGGTTCGCCTCCGCCGACCTTCTTCACTCGGGTAGGCGCACAATCCCTTGCTCTAGAGCACTTTGGAAGTATCCAGGGACCTGATTCTCATTGAACGAATAAGTCTGGTGCCTTCTTTCCGGATAGGGGGCCCTGGGGGCCTAGCCCTGACGAGGGGTCAGAGGGGCCTGCCGAGGAGGTGGCGCCTGATTGTCTCGCCTAGGTGGTGGTGGCGCATTGCACAGGGGAACCTGTCGATTTTGATGCGGCCACTGATGGGCAAGAGCCTTCGTTTGAGGTGGAGGACCTCTGCGGGATTGTGGGGCTGGTGCCGCAGGCAGTAATTCCAGCTGCCTGGGGGCTTCTATTTGGCCACCGCGGCGGGTTCGACTCTAGCAGACCTCCTGGCTGGGATCACAGGGGGCAGCGAACGTGCCTGACTAGCCTGTTGTAGAGACTTCTCAAGGCGCTGAGCCTTATCTGAGAAATCCTGGAACCCTCCAGGGTTGTTCTGGGTGATCCGGGAAGGAACCAGCTCCTTTTTGAAGTTCCCTACACACATTGTCAGTAATTTCTCTTGAGTCAGTGGGATGTCGAGGGAGTATGTGAGCCCCTTCCACCAGGAGATGAAGTCTGCGACTCGCTCATCAGGCCTTTGCTTGCACTTGAAGAGATCTGCAATGCTGGTCTTTCATGTGGTGGAGCTAAACTGGTATAGGAACTGCCGGCGGAGATCCTCCCAACCGGTCACCGATCCAATAGGGAGCTGGTTGTACCAGACGAACGCGTTACCCTCCAATGTCTACACGAAACATCAGAGTTTGGAGGCTTCTTGCTAGGCCGAAGTCCCCAGCATGGGGCCACACCTGGAAGAAAAATGGGCCAAGTGCTATGGTGGGTCCCATGTCCCGTTGAAGGGCGAGAAAGTGGGGTTCCCAAAACCAGGTGTGTGGGCATATCATCCACCCACACGGGATATGGCTTGCCATCCGGTGGGACTTCCACCTGCCGCGTTTCCAACGCTTCGAGGTAGGCGATGAGTGCAATTATAAGATCATCCGGGTGGGGGTCCCTATCTTGACAAAGATCCCTAATTACAACTACGTTCTCGGGTTCTTCGACACGGTAGGTAGCTTCAGCAGCTCATGGGGCGACCGTCGGAATGGCCTGTGGGGCGATTGGGGGAACCCGAGTTGGATTTCTCATATTTCCCTATCGTTCAGGTGGGTTTGGCGAGACGTATCACGCCCTCTTGCCGTGTTCTCCGGCTTCTTCCCTCTCTGTGGACGCAGCATTATCAGGGTTGCCCGGAGGCATCTCGCCCGGGGGAAATTGTTTCGGCCCCTGTTGCCCCGGCTTGGGATTACTGTAGTCGGTCTCCGTTCTGCAGCACGCTCGGCCAGGAGTTTGTCAACCAGCCTCTTCTGTTCAACAAGCTGTTGGCACAATGCGGCCTTTTTGGGATCTTTGTCTGTCTTCTGTACAGAGGTGGATGGGTCGGCGTGCTTGATAGTTCCGACGTGCTCCTAACCCTTACCAGTATTTCGACTGAGTACCAGTGACTTGGTGGGTATAGGGAGGCCTAGAAGGTTCCTCTGCTGATGGGTATCCCTCTCTGATGGGTCCAGTAGTGGCGGTACACCCTTGGGGGGTAATTCTCCATCGAGAAATTCAATCTCGTCTTCCTTGTCCGCTACGTCAGCCATGTGTACCGCGAACCCTCTCAAGGGAATGTCATTAATGTCGCATAACGAATTGGGCTGCCGCCGGATAGGGATGAAGAGGAGAGCAGCATAGTGTCCCTAGCCACGAACTTGCACATGAGGGGTAGCTTCCCTGATGACTCTGCGGAGTACTTTGAAACTCTGAACACATTTCCGTTGAAGGATGCTCTGGCGGCCTGGTGACTCAGGGTGCTGGGCCACAGGGAGTGCGGCCGAATCGATCAGGCATAATTGTTCGTCAATTTCTTCAAAGAGCTCTCGACTCTTGGGGTACACCACCCTCTCATAACGAAGGCAGAAGTGTGTCGCCCATAGGGTTCGGTAGAAGCACCCCACTTCCTCCGGGGTAAGGGACCCTGGTGCGCAAAGGTTCGGCGCTGCCGTCTGCCAAAACTTCTCCGGGAAGTGATCCGCTGCGAGAATGCTCTAGATGCTCCTGGGCTCGGACTCAGGGTCCGACCCCATATTTCCCCACTCATCAACCGGAGGTGGCTGAAGCACTGGTAGCGGTACTGAGGCGGACTGCTGGGATAGTAAACTTGGCAGTGGAGAATACGGCGAACGAGCTGAATGACCACCGAATTCTGGGTCATCCTCTGAAGAGTGAGGTGACCTGACCATGATATCATGATATGATGGGCTGATAGCCATAGCTTCTGGCGCAGGAATTGCGGTTGCTGGCGATAGGTCATGTCGTTTCTCTACCACCGTTGGTCCCCAAAATAGCTCTTCGTAATCTCTGGTAGAGGTAAAGGGCGCTTCTGGTGACGACGGTGGTGATTGCATGATCAAGACCTATGGAATTTCCACACTTTCTTCCTCTTATATGTACCTGCTAAGAGAGGTCGGAATCCAGTGGACCTTGCATTCAGGGAGAATGAGGCTGATGCGCCTGGTTCCTACCCCTGGGTGGCTCTTCAGGACAAGGTTCACTCTCAACATGTAGTCTCGGGGCGGCGCTAGCGCCGTGGTGGAGAGGGCCCCCGCTCAAGATAGCCAGGGTGCAAGGGGAACCAGGGAAAATGTCTAAGGGTACATGGGGAGGACCTCCATGGACAACACCCATGTGGGCGGAACCCCTGTTGGAATTGGTTGGAGAATAGAGAGGACCTCCATGGTCGATGCGGACAGAGCGAGGCTGACCTTCACTCCTTGAGTTGCCGGGGTGAGGAGTACCTTCTCCCATTGCAGAGAGGACATAGGGAGGACCCCCATGTTGGAGAGGGACTGGATGGGCAGTGCCTTCACATCGATGGTTGGGGGCAGGAGGAGGGACTCCATACCCTGTATGGTGGGCGTAGGAGAGGTTTCCACGCCGAGCGTCACTACCGCGGGGCAGGTCTTCCTTCGGGATGGGGGTAGCATGAGGCATACCTCCATGAAGAGCTTCAGAGCCGGGAAGGCCCATGCTCTGGGGAATAGTGGTACGGTGACGACCCCCATATGGAGTGACTTTACCGCGGATTGGTTCACGACAATCATTACTCAGGCCTGTGACCCCGAGAGTCAACCCAGCCTGCCCATGGGGCGGCTGAGGCCTCGATCTTGGTCGGGTGAAGGAGTTCCCGTTCTTAGTGTATGAAGGGACTCCATGATGCACGTCGACAGTGGCTCGGGCCACTATAGTTATTGACGTCGACGCACCTTGATGAGTGTCCTCATCTCGGGCCCGACGCTAACGCCGGGTCAGACGAGCTGGCGCAGGTGGTGTAGGGGCATAGCCTACCTGCTCTTCCTGCGAATCTGGATGGTGGCGCTGACACGGACGGGTGGGGGCCCTTTCTTGGAGCCCTTGGATTGGGACTCTGAGCGGGCCGAGTAGGACATCACCTGCCTCATCAGCATAAGGCGAGGGTCGTCGAGGCATTCTGGGGACAGGCTCCCGAAAGAATTGAACATTGGGGTGGGGATCAGGGGCCCCCTGTGCGGCCTTTGAGGGAGGCGTTGACTGCGGGGCCTCGATGCCTCTAGGTCCAGGTGGGCCATATCCCGAGTTGGGATGACCCCTTCTTCCTTGTACCTGCGTACAAGGTTGTTGATCACCCTTCTCTTGATGAACTCTGATGGGGAGAGGGGACGTGGGTGCCCCATATTCACAGATGTAGAGGTCGTCGTGGCAGCAGCAGAGCCATGCGGGGTGGCTGTGCTGGTATTGCCCCCGCCCCTATGTAGGTGAGCGGGCGGTGATCGTGTCTCCACAACAGTAACCTGGTTCCTCGGAAATGGAGAGATCAACTCATCAGCACTGCGAGGAATAGGATTGAAAACCAGTGCCCCAGCGTCATTCCCTTCTCCATGTCGGTAAGAGGGATTCATGCCATCATGTTGCAGAACAGAATGCCCCAAGTCCTACTGCCCAAACATCTGGTGAGTTTCACGCCAGGCCCACCATTTTCATGGCGGGACCCGATGCCAGATATTTGGATCTGGTGACACATCAATCTACTGGTGTCTCGAACGCTACTAATCTCCACATTGAGGAGAATAATTTAATGTCGGGTTCACCATTTCTGTTTCCGAATCTCTCGCTGGGGCACGCACATCCGTCTGCGGAGGACGCGCTGCTATGGCCCCGCATTCCCGCTTTCCAAAGGCGGGCAAAATTCGCTCCTTATTCAGGGACGTCTATTCCTTGATCGAAACCGGGATGATGGGATGTCGATTATTACTTCTGTGGATTCCTCCTCGGAACTCATCACCTAGTCCGGGTCTCCCTCATAGATTTAATACGTTGTTCGTGAAACTCTTCCCAGTGCCATGTTTCCATGGACGCCGGTTAATTACACTGCTTCTGTCAGGACATTCCAAAGGGTTTGGTCAGGGCAGCATCCTTCAGTCGGGGGAGTAGTCACGTCGAGGAATTAGTAGCGTGTCTGAACACTGGGGAAGTGGCATGTCTATCTTTTGTCCCTTGTCATAGGGCTTCTCGAGGGCGTGGAATCCCAAGGCATCCCACATCGAGCGTGAGGAATTATATTCCGTAGGCATATATCTGAGGTTTTCCCCAGCTTTCTATGTTTAACATAGGGTATGCTGCAGGTTTAAGATCCAACAGAGACAGATCGGCCTGATCAGAGCATTGACTAGAATGGATCCTATTGAGGAATTTTTCTTGAAGGGATGACGATATCGGGGCCAACCCGTGGGCAGCTTCCTGAATGCTGTGAAGAGGAGCGGAATGGCATGATCTCATCGGGATATGGCGGTCCGGGTGAGAATCAGGATGGATGATGGATGGCTGAATGAAGTGGAGGGGGAATGAAACGAGACCATCACAAGGGAGATGGTGAAGTTGGGATTGAGCCTCGAAGAGACCTCCTATGTATCCCTGTGGCAGGGAATCAAAGTCCGCGTAGTTTGGGATGGTGCCGGTGGACCGACATGAAGGTGGACCTTGGTCCGATGGACATCGTCAGCGAACCGTTATGAAGGTGAACCCAGGGGTCCACTGGTGGTGAGCTTGAACCTCGTAAAGGCTTCCGACGTACCATGCCTTGACATGGATCAAAGTCCCCGTAGTTCAGATGGAATTGTGGAATACAGTTTAACGTCATGCGGGACAGGGTTGAACTGACGTGAGTGGGGTCAGAATGACTGGGTGACGGGGTTGAACCTTTTGGAGGCTTCCTACGTACCATGCCTTGACATGGATCAAAGACCACATAGTTCATAATGGTGTGTCGGTGAACCGATGTGAGAAAGGACCTTGGTCCAGATGGTGTGGGGCTTACACACTAGGCTGCCCGGGTGTTGATGAACCGACGTGAATAAGGTCGAAGTGACCAACGGGTGGTGGAATTTAACCTCTGGGAGGCTTTTTACATACCATTATGTGACACAGATCAAATACCACATAGTTCATAATGGTGTGTCAGTGAACCGACGCGAGTAAGGACCTTGGTCCAGATGGTGTGGGGCTTACACACTAGGCTGCCCGGGTGTTGATGAACCGACGTGAAGAAGGTCCGAGTGACCAACTGGTGGTGGGCTTGAACTTCTGGGAGGCTTCCTACGTACCATGCCGTGACATGGATCAAATACCTCGTAGTTCAAAGGGGCTTCATCGGCGAACCGACGTGAAAGTATACCCGGGGGTCCACTAGTGGTGGGCTTGAACCTCGTGAGGCGTCCTACGTACCATGCTTATGGATCAAAGTCCCCGTAGTTCGGGATGGTGGGTGTCGGCGAACCGACATGAGGAGGGGACCTTGGTCCGATGGGAGATGGGATTGAACCTCAGGGAGGCTTCCTACATACCATGCCTTGACATGGATCAAAGTCTTCGTAGTTCGGGTTAGTCATAACGGCTTGTCATTGGACTGGAATGCAGTTTAACGTCATACTTGAAGAAGGTAGAACCTGATGTGAAGAAATGATGGGTGGGAATGAACCTCCTAAAGGATTCCTACGTACCATGCCTTGACATGGATAAAAGACCTCGTAGTTCAAATGGGTGTGTAGTTTAATGTAATGTTGGATGAGGGCATACAGTTTAACGTCATGCTGGATGAGGGCATAAAGTTTAACGTCATGCTGGATGAGGGCATACAGTTTAACATCATGCTGGAAGAGGGCATTTCCATGGTCTATGCTCACTCTAATCCCACGTGAGTCATGCTCGGTGTGACAAACAAGAGGCAGAAAGGACCTGACGATCACGTCGCGAAGGGTGCATCCGTGAGAAGCAAAGAGGGGCTTATGCGTTAGGCGGCCCATGGTGCTGGGACTTAATCCAGGATGGAGGCCCGAAGTGAGACAAAGTGTAGTGAGAGAGGGATTTGGGACCAATGATGGGAGGTTCCTCATTCCCTATCTCACCCTCCACTGACCTTGGCTGTGGGGAAGTACGAAGGTGCATGGGTGCTACCTTCCGCAAGAGGGGATAGGGGCTTACACCAAGGTGGTTTCCCTTATCCCATGGACATACGCCGCTCTGATAAGGAGGATATAATCCCTTGTGGGGGGGGGGGGGTGATTCCTTTCCCATGGAGACGAGTGGCGTAAAGAATTTACAAGCTGTGGGGACCCTGCGTGCGTGGTACAGGGTCAAGTCACAGTTTAACGTCATGTGTTGAGGATGAGGTGCTTGGCAGTTTAATGTCCTGCCGCTCAGACGAGGTGGGTTTACTCTGCACCCCTAGGACTTACATGACCGACACCCTCTTCTCCTTGGGGGAGGGAAGGTACCAGTAAGGCTGTGGTCAAGGGGGGTCGTAGATCGAACCATCGAGGGGTCCACGTTAGCGTGGCTATGCGAAGAATCAATATCTGTTAGCGTGCCTATGAGAAGTAGCATTAGGCGAAGCAACGCTTCGAGTGGTGTTGTCCATGGGACTTTGAAATCACATCTTGAAAACCTGGAGGGTCGCACGGGAAGAGGAATGGCCAAGAAAAGGAGTGTGCTTCGCAAAGTGGAGTGCCTTGGCCTTAGCATGGGGCAGAGGTGTGAATGGAGGGTGCTTCGCGAAGTGGAATAGTACTCACGGAGCACTGCCTTGCGAAGCAGAGGTGCCTCGCGATGAAAGGTGCTGCGAAGCAGTGTTCTTCACGATATGCAGCGACCCTGCCTTGGCATGGGGATCACTAGTACAGGATGGGTGTTTCGCGAAGCATAATCGCTCCGCAGCTGCCCGGGTTCCCTTGCGAATCCCCCTCCTTCGCGAATGCCCTGGGCTTCGCGAAGGGAATCCCTCTCGGAAGAGGGGCTCAAAACGAGACAAGGCGAAGGCATCTCATGAAGTAAAAATACCTCGCAGAGCTCATGATTCCCGGGGTGAAGGGTTCTTCGCGATTTGGGAGTTGAGAAGCCGAAAGGTCGGATCGTCCGTGGGACTTTGAAATCACATCGTGCAAACCTGGAGGGTCGCACGGGAAGAGGAATTGCCAAGAAAATGAGTGTGCTTCGCGAAGTGGAGTGCCTTGGCCTTAGCATGGGGCAGATGTGTGAATGGGGGGTTCTTCGCGAAGTGGAATGGTATTTGCGGAGCACTACCTCGCGAAGAAGAGGTGCCTTGCAAAGAAAGGTGCTGCAAAGCAGTGTGCTTCGCGATATGCAGCGACCCTGCCTTGGCATGAGGATCACAAGTACAAGATGGGTGTTTCGCGAAGAATAAACGATCCGTGGCTTCCCGGGTTCCCTTGGGAATCCCCCTCCTTCGTGAATGCGCTGGGCTTCGTGAAGGGCATCCCTCTCAGAAGAGGGGATCAAAACGAGACAAGGAGAAGGCATTTCGCGAAGTAAAAATACCTCACGGAGCTCATGATTCCCGGGGCGAAGGGTGCTTCATGATTCGGGAGTTGAGAAGCCGAAAGGTAGGATCATCCATCCCCTGGAATCAGGGGAACCCAGTATTTATAGGCAAGGGGCGCCGCGAAGCAGAAATAATGTGGCGCGAAGGGGTGGAGGGTGCTTTGCGGCGGTCTCGCGAACGTCAACGGGGTTCGCAGAGTGTTACCGCCTTAGGGGCTTCGTGGCGGGCTCGCGAACGTCAGGTCGTTCGCGGAGCGTTACCGCCTCCTGTGCTTCATGGAAGGCTCGCGAACGTCAGGCTGTTTGTAGAGTGTTACATCCTTCTGTGTTTCGCAGTGGGCTCGCGAACGTCAGGCCGTTCGCGGAGCGTTACCGCCTCCTGTGCTTTGCGGTGGGATCGCAATGCTCGGGGGAGCTTTGCGTCGGAGCTTCGCGAGGCAGCGTGTGGGGATTCTTTTTCGCCCCTTCTTTCCGTTCCATATTTTGGTGCCAGCAAATGTATTAACCACTCATAAATGCTTAATATATCAGGGATCTTGGTTTTGGGTCAATCTCCCACATGAATCAAAGGATATTGTACTGTTACAAGTTGGTGAGTTAATCAGATAATTATTCCATGCTGAAAAGAGGATATATAATTCCATGAAGAAGTAATATTATTAAATACATCTGATTAATCATAGATTAAGTTTTTGAGGAAGTTTATATGTGATTTTCCCCCATAATTATGTGGATAGGTGTCCATGTGATGTGTGAATGGCCATCCAATTTGAATAATGGGAGATCAGATAGTAAGAGTAATGCAAAGATAGAGAGACATGATGAACATATTGAATATATGAATCTATATGAAGAAGAAGTTAATATTGAAGGTGAGGGGATAGAAACTATTGAATAAAGAGTTGGAACCTACTAAAGACTTTCTATGAGAAGATTGTGACTGTTGTGAGTACACTAATGTAAATGAAATTCTATAATTGTTGAGGAATGAATATGTGTTGTATCAAGGGTGTTTTAATAGATTTTGAAAGAGTAGTAAAGTGGACTTCAATAGATAATTTATCCTTATTATAAGGTACACTCAGTTGTTCTATTAAGAGACCTATATTTTCATAAAATCTGTGTGTATCCTTCCTAGAGTAGTGAGAAAAGGAGAATAAAAAATGGTAGTGATCCGACAATGAGACTTGGGTGATAGCAAGTCAACCAAAAACTTTGTAAGGAAGTGATCATGCACAAGGTTTGACCTATCTAGAACCCATTATAAGGGGAGTTACCCCTATTAAGATGTGTTAGATCTATTTTTGATTTTAGTGTATGTAACAATGTCGATGAATTCTCTTTGGATGTTTCCCAATGAGGGTGATCCATGTAAATTCCCCATATCTAATTTACTTTCTGCATTCAAACAAAAAATGGGGTCAATAATCCTATATGAATATATGAAACCATGGGTAGGTAAAGCGAAGAGATAATTTATCCATGTTAATCAAAAGAGAAAAATGTGTGACCCTTATGGTTAAGAGTTTATGATCATAATGGGGAAGTGAGATACCTAATGTACTGTTTTAATTGATTTTGATAGGAATATTCAGATTAAACTCCCTATTATTATATATCTCACCTTAATCCCCCTTGTGAGACCCAACAAGTAGTACCAATGGGAAGGTTACCTTAACAAATTTGTTTTCTCTAACTTGATTTAATTATTAATTTATGTTAAAGTCACAAACAGATTTTATAATTTTGGTTTACATGGAAAAGGGAATGACAATAAATGAAATGATGAAATTTTATATAAAACCATATTGTGTAACAATCTATGGAAAGGAAATGATCATTTTGAATAATATATGAAACCAAAAAATGGAAGGTATAAATGTGCTAGATAATGACTTTAGTTTCCCATTAAATGATGTTGAAGGTATAGACAAAGAACCTTGTATACCAAGTGATATTGGGTGTAAAGATTCCCATTTATCATAAGAAGTGTAAAAATAATTAGATGAAGAAATTTTGAGACTTATTGAGGAAAAAAAGTATATAAATTATGGTTAAAGTATGTTATGTAGAATAGACGAAATCCATAAAAAGGATTGTTGAAGTCGAAACTAACCTTAAGAAAAATAATGATAATCGAGAAGAAGAGTTAAACAAGATATACAAAAAGGAGTAACAACTCAAAGTAGATTCAAAAGAAAATTCTAAACTCAAAATTTGTTCAGATTCTAAAGGCAAAGAAGGATAACATGGATATTCATATTTTGGAAGTGGTTGAGGAGAATAAAATGCTGCAACAAGAAAATGTATACTTCAAAGACTCTATTGATCAAATGAAATATAAAATTAAGGAGAATGGGAAAATTCTAGATAATCACAACCAAGACTTGGAAGAGGATATGTCAAGTGGGAAACCCATAAAAGTAGAATTTAGTGTTTAACTTGAATCAAGTTGAAAGAAGACCAAAGTGGTTTCAAGAAAGAAAGTGTTCAATATTCAAGAAACCATGGACTGAGAAGTCATTAACACAAGTGGATACCTACCAATTGAGCATAAAAAATTAGTGTCTTCAACTAAAGACTTAGGGGGAGTTTTTATTAACATCAAAATATATTAATCCTTATTATAAACGTTTGAATCATGTGAAGAACTAAAAGAAATGTAATTTGAGTGGTATCATTTTTTTTAAATTGATCCACTCTCACAATAAGTGATACTAAATTTTTAACAAGTGGTATAAATTACTTAATTAGGTGGTATGATCCACAAAAAAAATTATTTAAATCTTATCTATTAATAGTTTGGTCTGAATGTGTGTTGGAGGTCACTGGTTGATAAATGAGAAGTTTGAATCCAAAGTTGCTATTAGTCTTTCATTGGTATTCATGAGTGACATGGAAAATCTTATTGTTGTCTGTATATATCAAGATAAATAGTATTAGAGGATTTATTATTCTCTCATGTTACATATGGTAAATTTACTTAATTAATATCTAGAGATAATGCATCATAAATAGATTTTTCTTATTTATTTTTTGTTGAGTTCGGTATTCTTACCAGAAATTGAGTTTATGTGGTTTCATTTTTTCGGATAATAAAAAATGTGTATGATTCCATCAGATGATTTTTTTTTTGAATTAAGGGTAGACGACATAAAATGAGTATGTCCTCTCTGTCCTCATAGGGATAGTTTAAAACCCTTAAGATCCCTCTTAGAGGGTAGTGTACAAGGTGTAGAAAAACTTACATAGAGTTTCTTACCATAAAAAGGGGTATAAATATTCAAAAAATAAAGGAGGATAGTCTATTTATATTATGATGTTTCCTCCAATAATGGGTAGAATAAAGAAAAATACATCACTTCATATGAAAGGGATGATTGGAAAGACCCTCTGTATTTCATTTACAATAAGGGGGAGAAGATACATTAAGAGTTTATTGTGTATTTTCAACCAAATACAAAGTGGGAGATTGTTAGAAAACCCAGAGCATTGTGTTTTATTTTTTAAAAATAGGAAAATATGGTTGTTGGAATGTAAATTAAGTACATTTTATTAGTTTAAAATATCATTCTTGATAACACATGATAATGATATCAAAAGTGGTTAAGTGGTTCTTGGGATATTAGTTTATCCCATTGGTGATAGATAATGAATTTTTTTTATAATAATATTAATTTAAAATCAAGTTATAATTATTAAAAATGGGAGTTTTTATTCAATAAAATGGAGTATTAATTAAAAATTAAAGTGAATCACCATGATTTTAATTGTACAAAATTTCAACATTACCAAGCTAAAATCTCACGCCCATAGTAGAGGGTGTGTTTGAGAATCCAGGTAGGGACATGGCCATGGTGGAGGTATTATTGGAAAATATAGGAAAGTCCACACCCATACTAGAGGGTGTGTTGAGAAGACAATGACTGAAACAAGAAGAAGAAAGATACTACACCCTTAGTGGTCCCCGTGGGGGAATTTTAATGCTCATTTGCAAAATGGGAAGAAGCAGGACACCATTCTCATAGTAGAGGCAACGACGATTGATAGGTGGAGGTGTAATACAACACAACAATTCTTATCATGAATCATTATATGATATTGAAAATTTTGGATAAAATATGGTAATATATTTTCACTGGGAAATGGAGAGTAATTTGTTGCCGAACTTTTTTCTATATTGAAGATCTACAGTTTCAAGGATGAAAAAAAGAGTTGATATATATTGTAAAGGCTTTTTGGTTCAAGATGGTCCCTTAATAACATGGGGAACCACAAAATGGAAATATTGGTGGTTGAAGTAGTCATGGTTAAAATTATGAGTAACAAACCAAAATGAATAGATCCATAGTACCATGCCTATGGTGCTCAGGGTTTTGGAGGGGAAAAATAATATTTGACCAATCTGTTATGTAGGGTGTTACATGGGTTTTTCTGGAAAATCATTATGTTCCTAATTTGATAATTCAGGAATCAGTCATCATTGATTCATATATCATGGATCTTAGTTTTGGATCATGATTCCAACTTCAATTGAAGGAAATTTCATTGTTATAAGTTAGTGAATTAATTAAATAATTATTCTATTTTTTGAAGATGTGAGAGAATTTAGAAATGCAATTATATTATTGGATTCATTTTATAGATTACTATGAGAGTTTTTAGGAATTTTATGTGTGGTTTTATTAACCTATATGTTTTCTGATAGGTTTCTAAGTGATGGGCACACAAACTTTATATTTATAGAAAAGATTTATTAATTAACAATAGTAATGTAGAGATAGAGAGACCTAAGAGAAATATTGGAAATTTGATTCTCTATATAGATGAAATTTGTGTTCTAGGAGAGTTTATGTAAATTATTGAAGAAGTTTACACCCACTGAATACTTTTTTGAGTAAAGGTTGTGATTTAAATCTCTAGAATAATGTAAAGGATGTTCTAGACTTTTTCTATAAAGAATAAGTTTTGTATCAAGTGTGTATTTAAATATTGTGAAGGAGAAACAAAGGTGAATTCAATAGAGAATCTAGAATTGTTTGAAGATGCATTAAATTATTTTATAAAGGGACCTACATGTCCATAAACCTTTTTGGATCCGTCCAAATTTATTAATCAAATGATTAAGAAGAAAATGTAGTGAGATGATAGAGATCCTTGGGTGATAGTGATTTAACCTAAAAC
Source organism: Viscum album (assembly GCA_963277665.1). Classification (NCBI taxonomy): domain Eukaryota; kingdom Viridiplantae; phylum Streptophyta; class Magnoliopsida; order Santalales; family Viscaceae; genus Viscum; species Viscum album. The sequence goes on along the minus strand of OY728132.1, from coordinate 623,643,642 downwards.
ATTGTAATGTAGCAAGTCTATGTAAGGAGTTACCTAGATGAAACACATTGTAAGGTGATTGGAATCTATGTATATTAGTTAGCTCTATAGTGGATTTTGTTGGATGAAATAATGTCAATGAATTCCCCTTGGATATATCCTAATAAAGTTGACCAAGTAAATTATTTGTGTCTAATTTACTTTCTACAGGCACACTAAAATTGGGTCAAGATACCTATATGAATATCTCGCAACAGGCGAAGGTCAAGTGAATAGATAATTTAAGCAAGATAATAAAAGGAGTAAAATATGAAACCCTTAAGGTCAATAGTTTAAGATCTTAATAGTGCAGTGATTTTTTAGGTTAAAGTATTAAAATTTTGTTTGATTGTCATAAATTTTTTCACCCCCCTCTCAAGGTATATGTCACATTAAGTACCTTATGAGACCTAATAATTATATAAGATAATTTTAATGACCTTTATGAACTCATAAAGATACAAATCAAAAGTATAAGACCAAACAGTAATGGGTGTTCTCTGGATTCTTTGTTTTTTCCTTCCAGATCATCGAAGTTATGCGCATCAACTCTATGTATATCATTGAAGATATCAATCAAGGATGGTTAAATATACTTTCAATAATCCAGATATTTTTTAACCCTCTATTATCAATAATGATTTTATTCTATACATCCAAGCTCAATATATCAATATAATTTTTATTTTAAAATTGAAAATTCAGATTTTATACAACATACAACTTCTTATTATTTAAAGATAACCATCTATTCATCTTCAAGTTAATATCCACCATTGATATCTATTTATTATATTTGTGTTCATTCCCTATCTTATAATAAATTTAAGAAGTTCAAAATAATAAAAAGAATATGTAACATCCCTTTTTAATAAACACCATAAGATTTCCTCTATTCAAAATGTGGTTTTAGGGAACCCCATTAGACTGGGAATGGAATCTTACTCCAATTACAATGAAATTGTTATTCTCTATGAATCCACACACTTTAAAATGGAATGTTTCATTATTTATTTCCTGTTTTCTTCAAATACAATAAACCCCATATTCAAAATTCCTTGTTCGATGATGTTTAATCACATTTTTATTTCAAACACGAATCTTCTTCTCATAGCTTGGCTTATTCCATGTAATTGTACTCACCCTATTTGATTCCATAAAAAATTACTTTTTGAAAAGGAACCTTATGAATTATAGATTTATACTTACATACCATACCTTGTATAAGGAAATTAGAAAATTTAAAAACTCTCATGTGTTCCACCATGAATTTGATCATGATCATGATAGTGTGTCCTATTTTACCTAAGGATTATTACAATGAAAAAATACATGTTCTAGGATTGTTAGTTTTAGTTAAGTATTTATCACTAAGGTATTCATAATGGTTAGTTAAATTTCTTGTATACCATTTAAATATCTCTACATATTCCATAATGCTTTCTATTTCAACTACTCTGAAATTATATCAACCGTGGTATGTCCAAGATAGCAATTTAATAATGAAATTAATTGAATTTGAAATGGAATCCAAAATAACAATGTATTCTCTACTCTAGTTGTTTTCTACTCCAAAGAAACATATCCAGACTCTACACAACATGGAGAATGACATGGTGAATGTTTCCTTAACTAATATGAAAACTAATATTCTAAAACATCACACAACATAAAATATTAAACATCCACTTCCAATTAACATTGAGTTGATAATAAGTCCAATTAAAACATATTTCCACAAAACGTTTCCTATACTAATTAAAAAAATGAGAAACAAATTTCGCAACATCCTTATTCATTTTGAACCACCAAAATAGATGCCTAATATCATGATAAATCGTGGTATCTATGGGATAAATTTACAAAAATAAAATAGTGACAGGATTTTGAAACATCATTCCCGAGCACCATAAAAAAAACTATCCATCCTTAAAAATACAATATTGTTCTTTAAAAATGACCAATATAGTATAATTCCCACACCATTTCAAGAATCATGGATCCTACTTTAATTTTTATATAATGATTTCTAATACATTACCTATTCTACTAACCTAGAAATCATAATGAGGCTATATATAACTATAACATATGAAATTTCCATCATCTCCATGTGAAAATATTCTAACAATTCCATTAACTTCCACTTATTTCTATCTTATTTGACATTGTATTTTAGATTTTACCTACTCAAGGAATCCACCATTTCATTTAATTTTTCTTATGTATACATTAGTACAAAATAAATGTTTTTAAGGTATTCCAACAACATATTCTATCTTAGTTTGAGATCATAATATGAAAAAATATACTTCAAAAACTTGTGATTTGTATAGACTAATAATTTCTTATTGAAAAGAAAATGCTCCCAAATCATTAGACTATGAATAATAATATATAGATTTAAAAAATATTTTTGGTAATTCTTTTCATGAGGTCTCAGCTTCCTCGACCCTTACACCACAACTTTACTTCTTATATCAAAATACATATTGAACATAACATTGATAGGTCATAATAACCTTCATAAATAAATCTAAATTTTGGAAGGATCATAACTGAAATTTATCTCGCCCTACTATTCAATTACATTAATACAACCCAAAATCCTATATCTCATTCAATTTTTCTTCTCCCTATGTTAAATCTTTCCATAGTAGAATAAATATTTTGGAAACATTCAATCAATCTCTAATAATATCCACAAAAACCCAAGAAACTTCAATTCTTAAACATATTTTTAGTTTCTCTTATAAAATCACCACCTCAAACTTCTCAGAATTAACCATTATTATTAATCTAAAACAATTTGATCAAGGAATATCATATTTTTATTAAACAAATGTCACGTAGAGAACATAGTGTGTTACCTAAGATCTTATAGAGTCTCTAAAATAATCTCTAGATACCCCTCACGATCCTCTACAAATATTTAATAATGTATTATGTTATACACAAATATAATCACAAAAGAATTCAAGTATATGTGGTAAATATTTTTAATAAAATCCATAAATACCATAGGTGTATTAGTAACTTTAAAGGGTAAACTGAAAAACTTTTATTGTTCGTAAAAATATTTGAAGAATATTTTTAAAATATCATACTATTTTACCCATAACTAATATTAAAAACAATGAAGGCTGGTCTTTGAAAAAAAATGATATCCCTTTAGTTGGTCAAATATATCATTAATTGAAGAAAATAAATAATTTTTTCACCATTTATTTGTTTATAATTTGATATTAAATACTTAAAAAGAAGATACCATATCATTTCTTTAAAAAATTATCAATTCTCAAGGGGGTACAATTGGTTATATGGAGCATTTTTTATCAATCTCATTTAGCTTGACTTTCAATTCCTATAAAATCATGGGTTCCATGTGATAAAGAGTCCACAAAATAGGTTTCGTTCTTGAAAAAAATCAATATAAAATTCCACATATCTCCTAGAAGGTAATCTAAATAAATATAATGTTAAAGAATCAAGATATTAGTCCACCACTCTAAATATTTGAGGTAAATATTTATATCACATTGGCACAACACCTATCCAACTAACTAACTTGATAAGAATCTAATATTCCCTACCATTGGCCCCTATCTACCCATATAAATACCCCACTATAGCTTGAAAGTGTGGATATCCCCATTTCGTTCCACGATGATAATTATTTGAGTATAATAGTCAATTTGATAATTAAATGGAACAATCCAACCTATCTCAACAATAAAATAGCACATTTTAATATCAAGAATTAACTAGTCCCGTGATATTTCCCTATTTACAATCATTATTGAGTAAGATTTACACTTGAATCCTTGATCCAATATTTCATCACATGGAATTTCAATAATTATTAAAATATCATTAACTCTATCTCAAAAATTGAATGATCAAAGAGTTGTGAAGAGATAAATTAATCTAATTCACATGTTTTAGATGATGTATGAATAATGGTATAAGCTATTATGATGTAACCATACACCACAAATGAACATGTTTCCACCTCAACATCCAATAGTTCCTACCCATGAACCAAAATAATCAATTGGATATTTTTAGATGTCAAATTTTCATCATGATTAGGCCATAATACACTTCTATGAGTCTTTGAATTGACCTTCTTTAGTGAACAACTTTGTATCTTCATTCACTATAATTTATTGGATATTAAATTTCTACTCACCCATTATAATGAGTTATAATCTTTCTTTAAGTGACATGAATTCCAATATCAGAGACATGTGTGTGGTGGATTTGGAAAATTCTACCATTTCAACCCCAATTTTAACACTAGAATTAAGGAAATAATGACTTCCGCTAAGAAATTTAGGAGTACTCCTTAGATAATTTATCCAAGAAGTCCTTTCAATTTTGTATAGATAGTGCAAGAAATATTTCCCCCATTTGATCTTATTCTAAAAAACACACCTTGTAGTTATATTCTATATCTTCCTATACTAATGTTTTATATTAAAGATCATTGTATTGGAATACAGTTTTAACTAAATAATATTTGAATAGATCTTCATTCACTGCCACATCTAAAATATCTATTCCATAAGACATTCATTTATCACCATCTCCAGTACATACTTGAACCGATCAATAAATTTCGAATCATATTTCATTGAAAATATACATCCATACATGAAATATAGAAACCCTTGAGCTCTTCACAACTTCAAATCCTCTAAGATGTATTTTTTTACAGGTAGAGATGAATCCTACTTTTTTATTAAACTGAAAAAACTATCATTTTCTATACAAATAGAGGTCTCCCATTACATGAAATACAATTACCATGGGTATTATACCCTTGTAAATCTCATAAAACCAAATTATACTGACCAAAAGGGCCCAAGTCTTCACCTAGATTGCAACGTATGAACCTCACCCTTCCTAATGTCACACACAGTGCTTCCTCTTTCAGACCACAAGATATCTATGCCTCATATTTTCTTTACCTCACTAAATTCATCAAATATTCCTCCCATCATGGATATCATCTGATTCTGGTGGCCGCACGGGTCACCACCACACTCCATCATCGTCGCATGTGAAGGTTGAACAACCCCCGTGCTCATCATCCATCATTTCTCCCCCACATGAACACCCATGATTCCCCTATGCGAAAATAATTTTTTATCAACTATCTCTATTATTGAGCACACCTATATCATTTCCCAGTAGTGTTTCCTCTATCACTCACCTCCTACAATGAGAACCCCTACACAAACTACCCCGATAGAAATTCCACTCCCTTGGTGAAAACAACCCCCATAAACATTCCTCCTAGGTAATTTCCCCATATTTGGAGACCATTAGGGTTTTGAACCTTCATTGATGCAGTATTATGGGTCTACCTTACCATTATTCCAATACCCTAACTAATCTAAGAAGTATCAATTATTAAATATCTTATTAAATCATTTACATTTGAGATCATTTTCCAACATTACTTCCTCAATAACTCTTACCATTTCTTGGATATACCCTCTAACATATAAGATGCAAACTTGACATTTGATGTATTTTATTTAAAAAAACTAAAATATATATGGTTGGTGGATTGTATTGTTACATTACACATTTAAAATTTTATAAACTAAGAATGAAACATAGTTGACGACTATAGGGTTGTCTATTGAGAGGCCATGGGAACATAGTGGTTCCTTGGATGTCAATTTATTATTATTTTATTTTTTTATTTTATAAAATAGTGAAAATATGGTGTATTGTGTGATGAAAGAAGAAGAAAAACATTGATTCAATGAAAATGAAGATAATCATAGAGATATGATATATATTTTCATTAATTAATCACCGTTATTGTACAATAGTTGTTCTAAATTGAATGTAATCTCTATTCTATTCTCCTTAGTAGTCCATTATCACATCAACCACCTCAAATATTTACATTTGGTAGAGTAGTTCATATGTTTTTATTAAACATCCCCATTTTATCTTGAGTTATATATTCTATACTCCTGTGTGTTGGATTCATGATCAAAAAATATATATTTTTTGATATGTGTAATGAATTTGTAATAAACCAACCCAGGTTGGCCCCGAACTAATCACCCAAGCTAATCTGCAACAGGGCTTGAATGGCATTTCTGATCCCCATGGGCTGAAAATTAGTGTCATAAATCAATATAGAGACAAGGAAATGATTTATCCCAATCAAAATAAATAAATGAAATAGTGTAATGATAAATACATCCACCCACATATATAAATAATCACCAAAACATGATTTACAAATCTTAAAAAATACAACCAAAAAATAAAAAAAATCCAAAATGAAACCAGAAAAACCAAAATATCCTTGGGACCCCGAGGGTCACACTTTGATACCAAGAAAAACTATAAACGAAGGTAATCAAGACTAGGTTAATACCTACACCATAATATAAAAACAAGAGAAAATTATATGAATTAGTATTAAAAGATAGTATGAATTATTAAAAAAACATATTCCTAATACACTTCCCTTAAAATAAATGAAACATCAACCTGATGTTTGAAATACAGTATACCAAGTAATATTTTTCATTCATTTTACATTTTAAAATACATCATAGTCCATTTTCCTTTTTTCCATTCTGAAAAACATGTTCATTTTCATTAAATAAACATTAACATTTTCAAGGGTAAAGTGATTCTTTCATTTAAAAATGAAACACGAGAGTATAATTTTGTTCTAATTTAATACATTTTCCCACAAACATTTTGGATCCAACTAATCAGTTTCCATGAAAGAAACTACACATGAGAGAACTATAATAATAACACAACAAGGGAAATAGAAATAACCACACAATAGTAACCAAGTATCTCAATCATCCATTATAAATAACTATGTACCAATAGACATGGTAGGATACTAGGAGATCATAAATAATACAGATCATACTTATACATGTTGACTCATCCAAAAAAGAATTCCTCACTTGATGATGTCAAAAAACCTAACATGCTCGAACACACCCCCATAGGACAGTCTGAGGGGCCTAATCCCATAACAATAATAACAAAGTTTCCCACTGTTATGGGCCACTAGAAAATGCATAATATAACTAGTGCATAAATAATTCATAAAGAATTAAATATTTATGCCGGGTTATCCATGTCAATGTATATAAAGAGGGTGATCTAATCGATTCCAATAGAGTATAAAATCTCATACAAATATTGAATTGTTAAAACAGTAGACATCACCCAAACCACCCGAAGGATCTATCTATTTATTTAAATCACATATATCATAAAGGAGTCCATACCTAGGATCTTCCATTTGATATAAGAAAATGGGTCATGAGGATTCCATAGTAAGGATATACCACCCATTCAGAAAAACAAGGCAAGAGATTCATCCATGATGAGTTTTCATAATAATAATTTTCACCATTTTCACAAAGGTTCCAAATGGGCCTCAAAGAAATTTCACATAATAATCATCCTTTAAAAAACCAAATAAATTTCCTCAAATTGAGAAAAAACACCCTATTCCATTTAAAAACCATTGGGGAAACAATTCCATCAAAATAATCACATTCCATTTTTAATCCAAAACCATTCTAATTAAATTCTAAAATGGGCCACTAACCGTACACACATGCCAAACCAAATTTCAAATCCAATACAAATTCCATTTAAATAAAATACCCATTGGAAACCCATTCAAGGAACCCAAATCATCATTTCAAATACCATGAATTCATTTATGATGACAAACCATGCTTTTTATATCACAAATCACTCATAAAAACCAATTTTATGTTTTCTCAAACACTTGGTGTGAACAATATAACCTAAAGTACTATTCATCATAGAACATGGATGAAATAACCATTTTACATATCCAAAAATTATTCCAAGGATCACATATCAATATTTAATATTCAAGAAAGATTTGAAATGCATGAAATCAGTGATTCTTAAATTGAAAATGAATGTGCAATGGAAACCTACCTAGAACCTTGAGTTCTTCAATAATGCACACCCAAAATAACCCTTCCAAGGTTCCAAGAGCCAATATCTACCAAGAGGAACCATATAAAAAAACCCGACATAAATCAAGGGAAACATGAACCCTTGGTTTGGGAGACCATAGGAGGAGAAGAACTCAATAGGAAATGAATGAAGGAGGAAAAAGAAAAAGAGAGGAGAGTAAATACCTTAAAGATTTAAAAAAATCTTGAATAAAACCTAGATCGACACCATTGGAGAAGGGTGGAGGCTTAGAGAACAAGGTTAGAGACCCCTTAGAGTCAAAAGAACTAGTCAATGGAGAGGGGAGGCGTTTTGAGATAAAAATCATGAGAGGAAATACTTATAATTTCACAAAATTATAGATCTAGGAAACTTGCACAATTTGGAAACTTAGTTTACCAAATTTTTCACCAATCGTTTGGTAGCTACTGCTCATGAGGGGATTGACCACATGAACAACTTGCATAGTTTGACTAAATGTGTGCTAACCGTGTGATAGCTTTTGTCTGAATATAACACCTACCACACAGTTACTTAGGTTGGGCTACACTATTTTTTAAACCATGTTCCAACCATGAGCATGCTACTTCAAAGCCCGAAAAACAAAATATTATCCAAGAACTCTAGAAAAAATTGGGGAATAACCACATGGTCGAAAATAATCAAATATACACATCAAAATTTAACCCCTGTCACACCTAAAACTGAAGAGAGAAACTAATATCCCAAAAGAACTGTAATAGAAGAATAAAATGAAAAAGTGGGTGTGAAAATTATCCCCATAATTAATGATTTCCACCTATAAAGAGCCAAAATATTTTCTAGTTGATCAATCAACAACTAAGGACTTAACATCCATATAATCCTACCTTACAAAACCCAAAAAATCTCAATAAAACTAAATAGAATTTACACATTTTTTCAGAAACGGAACAAAGAACTAGAACAACTTGCTGAAATGTGATGGAAAACATCAAGCTGCTACTTTCACACTCATGCATTGAAAAAAACCATTGGGCACACTCCAAAAACCCAACATTCACCCAAACAAAAAGAGAACCCAAAACTAGATAATTATAAAAGAGACTATCCACTACCAAACCAACACTAGAAACTAAAATAGATCACCACCAGGGGAATTCCCAAATGGACTCCCCACCATTAGAAAAAAACTAACACTGAATTATCATGGAATAAATTTTAAAAAGTCCCAATATGGGATTCCCTGCCATTAAAAACCAAAAAGATTAAACAAACTTGGGAACCCACATGGAACAGAAACCCCCACCACAAGGGGAGGGGAGGGGGAGGGGCCCAACGAAAGATGAAAATATCTAATCGATAACTAACCCATGACTCATCACTTCTATATGGCCACAAACCATAGCCACACCTAATTCACACTGGTCATCCACACGAGGAATACTCATCAGAAACTTGAATCCATGAAGGCACAATCATAGGTAATGTATGAGGGATATGTCCACCAATCTCTTTTCAATAAGAAGAAAGTCATAGTGAAATTATACCCATAATAAGAACATAAAAAATACCTCACCCTAACGGTGGAGGCATGAGCTTAGCCGAAATATCCACACCCATGGGATTCCTGACAATGCAAAAGCTTCACTCTGAGGCCTTTGGATGGAGATCTAATGTTTGAAGAATCCACTGCCTCATATTCAAGAGCTACAAATATCAAATCTGAACTCCTTCTTTTGGTTCCAAAAGCAGCCACATGGAACCCCAGGCAGAAACAGAAGATCAAGACACACCACAAAACTCACTTGCTCAAGCAAAAAACTATTATCCAAACAAGGACTTGGAAGATGCACACACCAATTACACCACCCCTTAGAGAAAAATAATTTTCTATATTTCTAAAAAATGACAAACACATTCATTGAAATAAACGTTCTCCAGAGATTTACAACACGCCCCTTAAATTACAAAAAAAAAGGAACACCACCAAGAACAACCTCTATGATAGAAAGAGTCTTCATAAGAGGAAGGAACTTTAAATCTATCACAAACAGCTCTCTGATCTAGAAAATGGGATGGGGTATCTTCTAAAGATGTGTATTTAACTTTTGGAACATGAGAAAAAAATCATTAGGTTGATCAACTAGAATGGGAAATCACCCATAACTATAGCACAAATAATGATCTAATCTATATGGGGGGAAACACTAGGCAACAAGAAAATCAATATCCATATCAAAACTAGCTCATGAACCAAAACTCACATAGAGAGAAAACCATCAGAGAGGGAAACTGCCTAAAAGATTCCCTAAAACATTTATATAATCCCACTAAGACACTGATTTTGGACCCAACCACCAATAATATTTCAAATTAGGATGCAATATAAACATCAATTCCAATTCACAAAAAAGCATACTAAAAAAAGAACACTCCTGAAATATAAAAAACAAGACACATAACCATTGGATTACAAAAAACACCATAATTTTCATCTTAAAAAAACTTTTGATAAAAAAAACAAACTTAGTGGATTTTCACACTCTACAATGGTATTTTTTAGAGTCTCACTCGCATTCACATTTCCATGATAGTCTGGGAACATATCGACTCATTCCATAATGGTCACTCATCAACCATTCTAATCCTAGGAACTCTTCACTCACGTCATTATCCAACCACTATACACACATATCTATGCATTTGAGCACCCATCGAATACACCAAATGTCAGAACAAATCATTCAAATTTTCAACAAAATCATTCAACCCAATTAAAAAACTCATTAACACATTCAAAGGATCACTAACTAGTAAGTCAAAAACCATTTTCAGAATCCAAATTTCAATCCATTTTATTATGTTCAAAAATAGAATTCCATTAATATCCATCCAAAAATTCAATTTGTTTCAATCAAAATACTTTCTAACAGTGCAAAAAATTTCATTTCATCAAAATCATTTGATTAAAAACCCTCTCCTTTTCATTACAAAAAATTCCATAACAAACATCCTCTTTCAAAAAACGATTTTTTAAACCTTGAGTTTTCATTACATAAGTCCAATCTTGTTAAATTATTTCCATTTTATCCCAAGGGTCATTTTATCCCAATGGAAATTTTTCTAATGTCTTCCATAAGGTTACCTTTGAAAATGATTTTTATCACATTCTAAAATTCCATCCATTACCACTAAAACCCCATTTTCACAATTTCAACACAAGGGTTTTTAGAATTATATTCCGAATAAAATAAGATCCAAACAACTCACAAGTGGGAGACTAGTGTCGATGAGTGACTTGACCATATGGTTGGAAACCATATTCCAAACACACCACCATCATAGAGAGTTTTCTAGGACCATATTCCTAGTTCCACAAGGCTTTTTAGGCCCTGCGAGCTCATGGATACCACCAGACAAACTCCCTTTTTGTATCCCAAACACCAACCAGTCCACCAGAACCAAAGGAAAACAAAAAATCATACTTCCCATAGAAACCCAAGTATCATAATGATCAAGGGTTCATGATACCCTTCTTTCTCCTTCCTCTCAAGTCTCGACATTCCTACTCTATATACCTTTGCATCCCTAAGTAAAAAAGGGTTCTATGAAAATAAAGTTCCTCCAAAGAGAAGACCTGTTCTCATACAATTTTTTCATGAACCAACCCAAGATAACCCCAAACTAGTCACCCAAGATGATCCATAACATGTCCCAAAGGGCATTCCCAATCACCACGACATGACAGCTAGTGTCAAAAATCAACAGAGAGGCAAGAGGATGATTTCTACCAACTAAAAGAAATAAAATTAATAGTAGAAAGACAAATAGAGTAGCCCATATAGGTAAATAATCATCTGATCATCATTTAAAAAACTAAAAAGAATACAAACATACTATACAATAAAATCCTAAATGAAAAATTAAAACCCAATATCTCCATGTGACCCAGAGGGTTACTCTCTAATACCAAGAACAACTATCAACTATGCGGATCAATACCATGATGAGACTTTCACCCATGCTAAAAAAAGATGAAACTATAGGCATGTGTATCAAAACTCAATATGCATTCCCAAAAAGATCTATTCCCTATGCAATTCATTTAAAATAAAAGATACCTCAACCGCAAGTTTGAAACACAATATTCAAATTAATTTTTTTCATGCATTTTACATTTTAAAATAAATCAAAATCCATTGTCCTTTTTCCATTCAGAAAACCAGGTTCATTTCCATTAAAGAACCATTAGAATTTTTTATGGGAAAGTGATCCTTTTATTTCAAAACAACACAAGAGAGTAAAAAAAACTTTTACTTTAACAAATTTTCCCATAATCCTTTGGGAGAAAACTCAACACTTTCCAAGAAATACAAAACACATGAGAGAACTACAATAATTACATAATAAGGGTAATGGAAGTAAGAACACATGAGTAACCAAGTATCTCATTCATCCATCATAAGTATCTATGTGCTAATAGATATGGGGGAACCTAAGAGAACATGAATAATACAAAACATATTATACATGTTGACTCATCTTGAAAATCACCCCTCACTTGGTTATGTTAAAACCCCCTAACGTTCTTAGATACTCCTCACATGGCATAAACCAAAGGGCCTAATCCCATAGCATTAATAACAAAATATCCCCATGGTATGGGCCATTAGATAGTAAGTAATCTAACGAGTGCAATAGTGGTTCTTAAAAAACTCAATATCTATTCCATGTTCTCCATGTCAACATATATAAAGAGGGTTATCCAATCGATGTCGACTGAGCATCAAATCATATACACTTTTATAATAGGTAACACAATAGGAATCACTCGAATCACCCTAAGGATACATCTCTTGCCTTAAAAATCATAGATCACGAATGATTCCATTACAAGGATCTCCCATTCGATACAAGTAAATGGGTTATGAGGATTTCACAGTGAGTAAATCCCACCCATTCACATAAACAACGTAGGAGAATCATCCAAGGATAGTTTCTGTAATAAATATTTTCACCGTTTTTACAAAAGTTCCAAACGAGCCTCAAGAACATTTCACATAACTGTCATCCTTGAAAGAAAAAAATATATTACCTCAAAGAGGGACATAACACCTTTTTCCATTTCACAACCAATTGAAAAACAATTTCATCAAAATACTCACATTCAATTTTTAATCCAAACCCATTTTTAACAGATGCCAAATGGGCTACTATCCATCAACACATGCCAAAACACATTGAAAAACCAATAAAAATTCCATTTAAATCCAAAATCTATTGAAAACCAATTAAATGAACCCAAATAACATTTAAAATACAAATAATTAATTTACGATGAAAAACCATGACTTTTATATCACAAATCAATCATAAAATCTAATCATCCATTTTCTCAAACACTTAGTGTACAAAATATAACCAAAACAATATGATTTTTCACAAAATCATGAAAGAAATACTATTTTTACATCCAAAAATTATTATAAGGATCACATATTTATATTTAAAATTCATGTAAGGTTCAAAAAGAATGAAAAAATCGATTCTTAAATTAAAAAGTAATGTGAAGGGGAGGCTTATCTCAAATCACAATCGATTTCATAACACACACCTGAAATAAACCTTCCAAGGTTCTAAGAGCCAAGATCAACCAAGAGGAACCTTAAAAAAACCAACATAAATGAAGGGTAACATAAACCCTAGGTTCAATAGACCATATGAGGATAATAACCCTAGAGGAAATGAAAGAAAAAGGTATATGGTGGAGATATGGGAGGAAATACCCTGAAGATATAAGCCAAAACCTTAACGAAACCCTATATCTACTTAACGGGGAATGGTTGGAGTCTTGGAGAATAAGGGGAGAGACAACGTTGGTTTTAATGAACCCAAGGGAGGAGAGGGGTGGCATTTTTTAATAAAGATTCAAAGAGGGAATACTTATAATTTCTTAAAAAATATATATAGGAAACTCTCATGGTATGGATGCACGTTTTACCAAATTAAGCACCAACTTTTAGGTAGATACTTACCAAGAGGGGATCCAACACATGACCTACCCACACAGTTTGACTAACCATGTGCAAACTGTGTGGTAGCTTATGTCTGAATCCTACACATTCTACACGATTACCTAGGTTGAGACATAAGATTTTCTTAACCATAAGCCAATCGTACATAGGCTACATCCAAACTAGAAGCCCAAATTTTATCCAAGAACTCCTAAAATAACTGAGGAATAAACACGGGGTTAAAAATAAACAAAAATTCACCTAAAAATTTAAACCATGTCACACTCATAACTTGAGAAGGAAATCGAGATCCCAAAAGAACTAGAGAAGAATATGAAAATTAAAAACTGAGTATGATAAAATTCAAGTTTTTTAATTATAATATATTTTTTTATTTATATTTTAAAACATTCACGTATTTTATTCAATAGAAAATTTTTCACTATGTTTTACATTTTGACTATGATGTAGTAAATGATTCATGAATTGGAATCCTACACTATAATAAAGATAACATATTGTGTAATGGATGATAACAACACAAGATCATGTTTACATATTAAGAACCACAATCCATTATTTACAAACATTTTTATTATATTATTTCATTTATTTTATTCTTTTTAAAAAAAATTGACTTTTTGATACCATAATTGAGTATTTAATGATGATATTTAAAATGATACTTAAATTGATTTATTGTATATTAGATTAAATAATAAAGAAGAAGAAAGGGTTTTGAGGGTATTTTTTATATCATTTGAATACTGGTTTGATTTTATGATATTTGAGGGAGATGATTTATGGTGTATTATATGTGATATTTCATGGATAATGACTATTATTATAATGAATTAATAGTTATATTTTGAAAATAAATACATTTATTGTGAATAATATGTAACACACTAAGATGGATATATACAATTAGTGTTATGAGATGAAAAAATTCTTGGGAAGAAGGTTGGAACAACATTAGAACCAATTCTATATTAGGATTCAACTTATAAAACATCTTAATTATGAATAATTATTAGAATATAAAACAAGAAAATTTTTCAATGAAAATATATTATAAAGAATCATAATATTATGTGAAGTGTACATGACATGTTATTATGGTGAAAGAAATATGTTTAATTTATTGATTATAATAATAGACCAATATTCTTCTAGTTTATAAGCTTTATTTTATTAATGTAATTTTTAACTCACTCATATTAATTATTATAGAGAAAATTTAAATCACATCACTATTATCAATGTGATGTTACTGTTAGATTAATACTAAGATTATTGGAATTTATGAAGTTCCCTTATGAATTAATCATTTGAGGAATAATTTTTATCTAATTATAAGGAGTTTTATGTAGAGAGTAGAAGATATTAATATTTAACATTATATGTTGTGATATAAATAAGTTCACATATTATATTCAAAGAGTTGAGCATAAGGATTATAAATCTTGATCTCATTATTATTCAAATTTCATTTCTTTATATTTATAACACATTAATGAAGTTTAGTGGGAGGATTTATTAGATGGTCACATAGAAATGCGGTATAAATTACATAGTGATGTAATTAGTTGAACAAAACCATAAAAATGTAACAAATGTAATGACTCTTTTATAGTATTTCATATTGGATATGGTTATAAAAGTACATGTTTATGGTTTTTTAGTATTCTTAAATGAGTTTAAGAAAATGAATTATTAAAATTTATATAAAAAAGCCTCAAATTTATCATTATTTCATGTTGGTTACATATATATTAATGAAGTAAAATAATAATTAACCTCTCAAAGTATGATTAAGTTATCCCTAGTATATGGTCATCATGAAGTATTATAGGTTTTGATGACATGTGATAATTTGTGCGAGTTAGGTTTCATATATTGAAAAAAATAACTTTAAGTATTAGAAAGACTTTTTTGTTTTGGATATACCATGACATATATAACATAGAGTTTCATACATACTGAATTTAGTATATCATGATTTCATGTTTCATATTGAATCTTGATAATTAAGGTTGAAAATATAATGATAATGAGAACCTTCATAATTTGAATCCTTTCTTCCACTATCATTGAGGATAAGCTAACCAGGGAGTATTCAGGTATATTGTTGATCATTCAATTTGTTTATATTTAACCATGATCAGATTTATCCTCTTATATGACGAGTATAACATTTTCACCCTTGATAAAGATACATTAAGTAAGTGTAAGGAAATACCAATATAAAGAACATGTGATGTACTTATCTACATGGGTGTGGGGAATGTGATGGATCATCTATTTGGGTGAATGATATGTGATTTCTCCACTATCTAGTTAGTATACACTCACATAATTATGAATCTATGAGTTGGATATATGATATTGAAATTATCTTTGTATTATGTTAACATGATTTCATAGACAAAGTAATTATATGATTATGCATACTTTCATATGATATAGTAGGTGGACCTAAGTTTGTGGATACTAGTATTTGATATATATTATTATAGATCCCTTTACAATGTGAGTTTCACGAAAATAATTTTATTTTAATCTATTTAATTACAATTATAGAACATAGAATTTATACTTTTTTCTCAATTCTATAAATGACCATTGGAAAACAATTTGTCAATTAATAAATGAGGACTATGTTTTGGTACAATGATTTTGTACAAAACTCTAAGAGTTAACCTAAATGTGTTTTGGATGATATCCAAAAGAAATTTTGGATAATTTTTTCATGTTATTACATATTATATAATATGTGATGAAAATTGATGATAATTTTTCAAAAATAAGTTTTAGAAGATATCTGAAATTCATTTTGGTAAAATTTGTTTAAAATAATGTGACAGATAGAGAATGTTTTATAAGTCTATGTGGCTTTAGTGTAAGTGAGAAATTTTTATAAATACGTAATAATGATGAAACCATGACTTAGTTGTCTTAATTATACTATGGATTGTGTTGGGATAAACTATGTCTTTGTGATTGTCACCACACATTGTCTTGAAGCATGGTAGTTTATAGGTTATGCGATAATATATAATGGGTTTTCATTTATCCCATTATAACATATCATGTTTGGTTTTTATTATCATATAATGATGATGTGAGGAGTTATAATGTCTAAATTAGTTTTTTAAATGTTTTTTTTCAAATTATTTGGCATTAAAATCCATTGTAACAACATTAAATTTCTATGAAACATCACATTAATAGATAAACATTTGAGAAATATTTTTTTAAGGAGTGTCTGTAACAAAAAATTTCATCATGGGATAGAAATTATAAGAGAAATTTGAATTTTTACCTTTTTATTAGAGTCGATTAGAGAATTCATCTATGGATTGAAATTCATGGGGTTGGTACATATCAAAGAGGTGTTTTGGATGGGTTTTGGTGTTTTCAAGAGGTCTATGAGGTGGATCAGGTGTTCAGAGGAAGGGTTGAATGGGTTTTAAACTATATAATTGCTACAGTTATGATTGAGCACTATAAATAAAGACACCATGTACTCGGTAGTTGAGGTAAAATTAGCATCCCTTGAAATTCCACTAGGTGGATGATAGAGTACCATGTGAGTCCATGGTGGTTTTTTAGTCGAGGTATAACTATAAATTTACAGACACCTCCCTTTGACTTAATTCAACTATGAAACCTGGGAGAGATCCATTCTTACAATAGTCACCCTCTTTTTATCTACCTTGAATTCCCATGATTCAGGGTGATTCTAGTGTCCTTCAATTTTAATTCATGGTAAGTTATTTTACTAGTCCCTTAATTTCCACTTCATATTAATTTTACTCTAATTTTGGTGCTTTTATTTTATGGTTTCATGATGTATTTTATTTAAACATGGTGAAATACATATCAAATGGCGGGGATTCATGTTTTTATAGAAATAGGGTGTCAAAATATGGGAACTACCACCTATTTCTCATTGTTTCATTGAAGGTACAATGTCAGCATATTATTTTTGGGATTTCACTAAATTCACTTGGAATTGGTGGCCAATTGAGACTTATATATTGTGAAATGTATTTTTAGGAGTATCATAAGTATGAGATAAGAAATTGGATTTTTTATTTCCTGAGTTTTTGACCATTAAAGGCCACTTAGTGAGATTTTAGTGATTATGTCTCTTTCAATTAAAATTCATAATTAATTAAATGTGATTATAAATAATTGGTCATGTAATGTGGTGTGGGATATGAGATAAAATATTTTAATGGAATGTTATTGTCTAGTGTGATTCTTGGAACAAGCTTGAATATTTATAGAGAGAATGTATTGGGATAATAAATTCTATATTGAGGTCAGTAATCCCTTTAATACTTAACCATATGTGTGTATGCATGTGAATTGCATGTGCACACCTTAGGCTGGGTTCACAAACCCATGAAAATGTCTAGGTGAGTTTGGAATGGAGGGATAGTCTTAGGATAGGTCTTTTAGTAGTGAATTATGTGTGTCGTGCATGATTTGGGATTTGAGAGTTTCTCAGAGGCTATTCCACCAAGGGGTACAGTGTATTGAACTATTTGAGGGGAAAAAGTGTATTTGGTTTAGGGAGTAAATTACTAAAGTCCAAGTTTTATCCAAAGTATGTTGTTTATAAACTATTGGATGGTTATTAACTTGGTTATAGGTCCTAGTTATTGTTGGGACTTAGGAATAATATGGGAAAGTCTTTAGGAATAGCCTTAATTATAACCTCAAAAATCCTTTAGTGGAAGGAGTGACATAAATGTAATGGTTATAGGGATCAATGGTTATCACTTGGGTGGGGATGGTTTTCATTATTTGATAGTTTTAATGAGTGGCCACTCATTAGGGAGGTCCAAGTAAAACTTTATGAGTTTAATGAGTAATAATGATATTTCTTTGTCATGTGGATCTTAAGGGAGAGGGAGGAGAGCGTGAGATGGGTATGGATAGAAAATAGGAATCTATGTGAGGATTGGATATCATTGAGTGAACAAAGCTAATAGGTAAATAAAGTAGGTTTTTATTAGTATATGTGTGGTCTTAATATGTGGTAAATGTCAAGAATGTGATTGAGTGTCTAGTAAGACAGCCCTGAGTGTCGTTATGTACTAGTGGTATGTCATGGATTGGACATTCAGTTTTATAGGATTCCCTAAAACCATATAGGGTTATGCATGTCCCATAATGGAATTATTGATTTAGTGTAGCTATGTATTACCTAAGGGTTGGTATATTATTTTAAGGCTATTTAGGGCATGCGATGTTGAGTTGTACATGATACCCTCTAGCTAAGAGATATGTGTGGGTGGGTGTATGGCTAGATGCATTCTATGTGATGGGGGATGTATGACATGTTTTTCTAAATTTAATTATTTAACAATGTTGGGGATAAGTTTTGAGGACACATATTGAGTGAGATGGTGGAGGTATGAGATGAAAAATGAGACCCAATATGAGGCCTCACATTGAGTGAGAGGGTAGTGATAGAGGGTATGAAAAATCATATATTTAATACACATTAATTATTTATTTATTATATAAATACAAATATCATACAACCCTGAAACATCAAGAATCTTAGTGTATTTTATAAATTATCTATATAACATAATAACTTGAAATATGGATACAATGAAATTATTTTTAAAAACATCAAAAAATTACCTTAATATCTATTGATATTCTAAAACTGCATGGGAGAACCTAGGGATGTACATATAAAAGTGGTGAGATATAAATCTCAGTAAGAGAATAATCAAATCATAATATGAAGAAATTAATAAATTTCAGTCAACAGGCAGATCAAGGTGATATAAAAGGTTTTATAATCATAAAAAACATCAAATCATGGTATTAGATGATAACAACAAGGAAACATAGGAATGTAGCTACAACATAAATAATGACATCATAATCATAAGTCAAGACAGACTGCTATGACATCATAACATAGTGTTATTAATATAACCTCCCATGAACCATATATGGAATCTCATTATATAAAAATATTACCCAATTAATTGTAGGTATATATAATTTTAGACCCACCCATCACATTCATATCATATAAATAGAACTACTTTCATCAATTAGGGTGCCACATAGATCATACAATATAAGAACTACTTTCATCAATTTTAACCCCATTATTAAGGAATAAGAGTCACATAAATGTATGTATCTAATTAATTAAGAATAGGTAAAACTATGTGAATACCATTGAGTAGAAATGGGTATGTATATTCACTAAAAAATGTTTGGTATGGAAAATCATAGGATAAATCCTACAACATAAGGGGTGTACATAATGGTTTATGGAAGGGGATAATGAGAGTTAAAGGTGGTGTATCATTACATGGGAATCATATGGATAGTAGTGGGATGTATAAAAACACTTTACAACATAAAAAAATGTAAATAAAAAACGTCTTAGTATAAACAATGTACATAAAATATAAAGAAGAGGAGAAAGTTTCTGACCTTGAGAGGGTTCTTATAAAAGTTTGGGAGGAGCTTATTAAAATAGTTGGGAAATACTGAGAGGTATTTATAAAATTATAGGGAGATTAAAATATTTATAAATAGGTTTTTAGTGAAGAGGGTTGGGAGGATGGGTGGGTATTTATAGAAAAAGAGGGGTGAATTCATTACTAATTTTGAAACATATCTTTTGGACTCTATTTGATAAACTAATAAAAACCAAAACCCATCCCATGGATTTTGTACATGGTTTATAATAAATAAAATATATTTTAATTATTTTATATTTTCTAGAACCCAAATCTTTAAAATAAAACCCTTGGTGACGTGTAAGTGAGTCATGTTTATATATAATTTATTTCAAAACATTAAAATACAATATAAGTTTTAGAGGATTCCTTATGGATTTATAAAATAAATAAAATAACATTAAAAAATTATTTTAAAGGGGAAAAATATTTTTGGGTGTGGATTCCCATTATACTATTTATTACATCCATTTTGGCTATTATGATGTCATAATACAAATCGTATAATTATAACATATTAAATTTTTACCAAACAAATCGACTATCTTAGAAAATTATGAAAAATTCACCATTGGTTAATTTATACATGATTATTTTAAAAAATATTTATTTCATAAAAATAATTCACTATGTATTACAATTTAAAATTTTAAATAAGTAATCTCATTTATTTAAAAATACTAGTTTTAACAAAAATAATAGTTTTCTGACCGTTATAATGTTTATATTGGACTTCAATAAATTATATTATCATTTTTTATAAATATTATTTTATTATAATATTATTTGAAAATAATTTTTTTTCAATATTCTTGAATTTATCAAAAATTGTGTTTTAATTAAAACATTATTTTTTCTAAAAATCAATTTTAGTTTCTTCATATCATAATTTAATTTTCATCAAATCATATAAAATTATAATTATGAAAGGGGATAAATATAAAAATTATTTTACTAAAAATAAAAATATATTAATTCATACTAATAGGGTCTAGATAAATATCCCATTATTACACTAACATATTCCCTTAAGGGTAAGGTGTGCAATGGTGGGTTTTTTAAGGTGGTTTAGTGAATATAATTTGGGTCTTGATATTGATAAGTTTTATATTATATCATAAATGGATTAATTCTTGATTTTGTTATTGAATCTTAGTTGGGAATTGTTGAAGTTAAAAGGATAGTTATACCATCTCTCTCATAAGCTTCAATAAATGTGGTTCATATTATATGATCCTACTGGCCGAGGTCGTCGCTCCTTCCGTATGTAAAAATTAGACAATATCATAACCCTAAATATATTATAATGTTATATATATTTCTAAAATTTATATGTTATCAACATGTAAGACACATAATGGTATTTTAAATATGGAAGGTTATATTTTGTAATTGGTGCACAATTACATAGGTAGTGTATGCATTTTCTAAAACTATAAATATTTTAACTAATCCAAATGGGATTTCATTTTTAAAAGTATGTTTCATTATATGGGTTGTAGTATTTGATGTGGTATGAGGCCTCACCTTTATTGTGAGGGTGGGGATAGGGGTAATGGTATGTGATAAAACACTAGACGTCACCTTGAGTGAGAGAGTGGTTGTGTAGGTTTTCGTATGAGATTTGGTATGAGGACTCACCCCGAGTAAGAGGGTAGTGGTATGATATGTGATATGTGACAAGGTATGAGACCTAACCCTAAGGGATATGGTGGAAGTATTTGACTAGAAACATGATTGGGACATATTATTATAACCTACTCTAAATGATAGGGTAGTGGTTGAGTATCGTTTACAATTTCATACCTTGATTGATGGGGAATTGGTCTAGTATCATGTTTTCAGATAATTTTTTTCTATCATTGGTCAAAGTTGCAGGGGTTAGGTTTCATGTAATCCTTGTTATATCCCAATGATATGACGTGATTCCTTATATAATACTTGTTTAATTTCCTATAGATATATATACTATATATGATGTAATATATAAGGTCAGACCCTATTGAGTTTTACACTCACACTATGCATGGGAACCCCACTATGCATGTATACTTTATGCTTGTAGTTTATGTGATAATGGTATAGAGGATCTATCTAGAGTATCTATATGGATATTGATAGAATATTCTAAGGAGAGGATTATGTTTTATAATATTTATACACTATATTTAGTTTTAGGTTTTTGTACTTATTATTTTAAAAGTGATCCTTGATGTATGATTTTGTGTTGATCATGAGTCCCACTATTTTTATGGCATTTGTTGTTGATGTTATTAATGGTTATAATTTAGATATAATTCCTTTCACATATTTTATTTTTATTTTATTATTGTGTTATTTATCTATTATTTTTTTTGATGTTATGAAGGGTATAGTCTCCCTATATTTCTTAAACACTCTTACAACTATTTGGAATCCATTAAAATATGAGGAGGCAAATTTGAGGTCTTGGAGAAACCTTTTATTAGGACAACAAATGGTTCCATGATAGGATTTTACAAAATGTTATCATAGATTTTTTTTTTCATTTATACTATTTGGTTTTGGTAGTTGAATATATGGTGTGGCCAGAGCTTAGGGAAGAACTTATGTTTTGGTGTAAATAACCCTATATGAGTAAAGTCCACATTACATAGGATGAAATAGTTTTCATTGAATTTTACTTGTATGATTGAGATATTTATTCAAGAATAATATTCTATTTAAAATTTTTATTTATTGTTTGTACTATTGGACCAATGTTGTAAGAGAGTATGAGTTCATGCTCCATCGTATGAATATTGGTTTCCTTGACATGCACATGACTTCTTATGGATTTCAAATATTCTTAAAAAATGTAAATAGATTTGGAAAACTAAAAAAAAGAAATATTTTTATAAAATATATTAAAAAAAATTATTTCCATTAATTAATGATTCAACAATAATAGTTTCATAATTTTACTACAAAACATATTGGCGGTGCTTTAATTAATTGGGACCACAATGGTGGTCTTAATGAGTTTTAATATGATGCTATTGTAGTTATTCTCATGGTATAGGGGAACCCCAATGTAGGTAGGTCTGGGATAAAATGGGCTTTACATGAGGATGAGAGATGGTTGTTGGTTATGGGTTGTGCCTGGGTGGGAGTTGTTGTCTAGTTAGAGACCCTTGAGTGGGTTGGTTTGTTATTTTATGACACCTTAGGATAGTGGTTTGGCTCTCTCTAGTGTGAGTAGAGGAATCTCTAAGTAGGTTGGTGGTTAGGCCTATCAAATTAATTGGTTATGGTTGGATAGTGTTGGTTTCTTGATACTTATTTTCTTAGTGTAGGATTGATTTAGTTTCATGTGTTGATCTATTTTCATGGGAGGATTAGACCTAGGGAGATGAGAGAATGTTAATATTATTCAAATGTAGTGTGATACTCAAGAACAATGAGTTAGAGTGTTTAGTTTTTTAGTAGTTTCCTTGTGTATTTTGAGACTAAGGTAACTTGGGAGCCACATGAGGGGAATGTTGGAATTGTTGATTTTCATAGATTTGGTTGGATTATGGTTTTAGTTTGGAATGTATAGTTGTATTTAAGTTTCATCTAAGGATTATTATTACATTTCAGGAAATGTGATATTGTATGTGATATGGTGGGTTGAGTAGTAAGATGATGAAACATGATATAGAATACTGTTTTGAAAGTTTTTGGGGATTCAACAATAAGGTTTTGAGGAACCTTGGGATCTGAGATAGTTTACTATTTGAGGTAGAATGTATGGTGTATTGGTAAATTTACACTCATTGATTAAATTTGGGTCAATGAAAAATTACTAGGAGGTAATTGCTCCCAGAATTTCAAGCATGGTTAATGAACACATCAAAAGGGTATTACCTTTATGAAACCGCCTAATGAGTGGGAGTGTTGAAAATATTTTTAAATCTTAGTGGTGAGTTCATGAAGGGGGATATGGTGTTTCATTTTATGGGTTTCCATGAAAATATTATTAGGTTCTTGAAGGACTGTAAGATCATTGTATAGGGCTGTACATAAATCCATAATGAGGTGATTTGATTTACTCAGGAGGTATTGGTTATTTCAAAGGTTCATCAATGGGATGTGGGGATTCTACGTGGTATAGCTCCATAAATTTATAACAGATAAAGTTATGTATGAAATGAAAAAAGTTGGGGCCTTTATAGTTCGTTTTGGACCCAATGTGGGTAAAATGGGGTGTAGCAACGAGTGTTATTAGTAAATTTTAGGCAAAGAATGGAGGTATCTATGATGAATTTGGATTATTTTCATGATTAGAGGGTGTTTTACTTAATGTGTTGGATCATGTTTTTATTTGATCATGATGAACAAAAGTTGAGAAGATTTGGTGAGAGTTTATGTGTCAGTATTATGTCATAAGACTTGGGGGCAGGGCTCATGGATAGAGGTTGTCATGTTTTTACAAAAAACATTCACATAAGGAAATCTAGAAAGAATGTAAACAAAATGACATCCTTGGCCTGTGTTTTGATATGGATATGGGTCACATGTTAAATGTATGGAAGGATTCTACACACTATAGTATTTTTCATACTTTTATCCCACTAATATAGTTAAATCAAAACATTAACATTCCACCATGATTTCATTACCTGACAACTTTAGAGTGGGGCTCATGGATCTAGTTTTTGGGTTTTAACAAGAAAGACTCATATAAAAAATTTGTAGTGGAATATCTATGTGTTGATAAAAATTTATCATTAGGATGAAGGTACAGTAAATCCCATGGTGGGTACCATCCTTCTTTTTTTTTGGATTGTGATCATAATGTTAGGTGGGTGGGGATTGATGTTGGGATTGTGAATGATGTGTGAAAAAGTTATTTTGATGAATTCAATGATTCTTGGGTTAAAGGTTTGATGAATCATGCATGGTCCTAGAACCATACCATATTTGTTGTTTTATCTGTAGTGTTGGTTACCATAATCACATTTTGTGATAGATAGGGGATGTTGTTTTTTGAATGGTCTAAGTAGAGCTAATGTTCTCATGGTGTTGTCATAATTTAGGCATCTACTTGTGGATCAGGTGTTGTATATATAGTGGTATGGGGTTTATTTTTAAGAATCGAATTCATAGAAAAAATTATGGGAGCTATTTATCACAATTGGGTATGGTAAATTAGTTTTGGTATCATACATGTTATACATGTGATAATTGGTATATACAAGATTTTGGTTCTAATGTTTTTAGAGGAAATCTAGTTGGGTTGGTTTGGGAATTAGGATGGTGGATTGATGACTATTTATAATTGTGAAAAGGTAGTTGAATTGGATTCTAATGGGAAGATTAGGTGTTGAGGGATTATCACTAACACCTCTCAAGAATGGGAAACCCTATAGTGGAGAGTCTGTAACAACCCACATCATTACAATTTTAATATTTTAATAAGAATTCTAATTTATAGCTCTTATTCAAGGGTTTTTTGTGAATTATTATAATGATTAGTAATCTAGGAATTGGGACATATAAATGAGATGGTTTTGGATTTTTTTCATAGATATGAGATTCAGTTTGTGTTTTAGAGAAAGAATGGGTTAAGTGATAAAATATATAATTTTTGAAGTTTCCACCATGTATCTAGTATAAATACCCTAGGTACCTTGTGGATGAGGAATATGGGTAGTAACCCTTGGAGCTATATCTAGTGGTCAGTGTCTCACTTGGTATATGATGGTGCTTTAAAGAGTACCCAGTGGGTACTGGGTAGTTTTTTTAGTGTGGGAAAAATATATTTTTGGTTAGATGCCTCTGATGTTAAATGAACTAGGCAGCTCAAGAGAAATCCATTGATCCAACTCTTCCCCTCTTATTATCCCTTGAATCCCCATGAGTGGGGGAGGTTTCAGGTTTCCTTCTATGTTTATTTGAGGTAATTTATTTATCTGATCCCTTATTTTCTTGCATCCTCATTTTACTCAAATTTCAATGATTTTACATCAGGGTTTCATGATATATTTACTCAGATAAGGGTGAAATATATATCAAATGATGGGCATTTTTGGTGTGATTGAAATATTACACTAAAATAAGGGAAATTATACTTTAGTATTAATAAATAATTAAAGTCACATCACTAGTGGAATGGAATTTTTTCTTCCCATTTATTGATATTTCAACCAAGGGAGGTCCCTTGGTGAAATTTGGGAAATTATTCCTCTTTCAATTAAATTTTATAATTAATTTTCAATTTTTATAATTAACTAGTTTTGATATTTGGTGTGACATAGAGGAATAAAATACTAGTGTCACATTTTATTAGTTTGGGTGTCTCTTGGACCAAGATTATATGGTTCCAATTATCATGGATTTTGATGGTAACTCTAATATCAAGGTAGGTGGTCACTTTAATACAATAAAATATGAATGTATTCATATTCGTTGCATCTGTGTGCCTCATGTTGGGTTAAGAATTCATGAATTGAGACAAGTGAGTCTAAAATAGTGGGATATACTTATTTTAATCCTTTTTATAGTTGATTAAGGATGCTCCACCAAAGTGGGTATTTTTGATATTCCTAACGATATATCATAAACGAGAGTGATCTCTTGAATTGATTAAGAGTCCTGATGTAGTCTCAACGTATAGATTAAATTACTAATGGACTAGCTTGATCCCATGTAACTAGTTTTGTGAATTCTTATATGGTTAGGACCTTCATTAGGGTCACTAGTAGGAGTTTGGAATTGGTTATCATATAGGAAAGGCTTTGAAAATAGCCTTGGGGCATCAAAACTTCTCGAGTGTAAGTAGTGAGATGATGTGGATGGGTCTAGTGAACTATGGTGAGTCATTGAGTGTGGATGTTTTATTTTCATAGAATTTTTTAGGGAGAAATAACTCTTTTGATCATTTTTAGTGGCATTTGATGAATGTAAATAGGGGGAATGGGATCTCTTGGGTTTATAGATCCTCAGAGAGATGTAGAAGAATATGTTATCTGTATGGATGGCTAGAAGAAATTTATGTGAGGTTTGGATAAAATCTAATGGAGAATTACTATATGTATATCAAGTTTATTTAGTTGAGGCTGATTATGATCTTATTGTATGGAAAATGCTAAGAATGGGAACGAGTTTCTAGTGATATATCTATAAGTGTAGTGAAATAATAGTGGAAAGTCATAGTTCTAACACAGATTTATATAATATTACTTGATACCCTTTGGGGTAGTACATAGACTATGATGGTCTTAAAGAGTTGGTTTATCTAGGTATGAATGGAGGGCCAAGTTTTGATAGTGATTCTAGTCAGGGAAGACAATTTTGAGCTATTTATGGTACCCTATAGTTAATATCTATGTTGGTGTTGGAATATTTTTTGGGGGGGCTAGAATATGGGATATGTTTTCCATGTTTTTTATTATTTTTGTTATTTACCATATTGTGTAGAACTGGTGATACCTCGCCTAACTGAGGGGGTGTAGGTATGGAAAATGAAATGATACATAGAATGACGCCTCGCTTTAAGTGAGAGTGGTGGTATGGGTAGTGATACATGATGTGGTATGAGGCCTCACCCAATGTAAGAGGGTGGTGGTAGGGATTTTAATATTCAATTCATTTTGAGGCCTCCTTCTAAGATATATGGTGGTGGTAGGGGTTATGATATAAAATGTATTATAAGACCTCACCTTGTGTGAGACGATAGTGGCCTGGGTTTTGGTATGCAATTCAGTATGATCCTTCAACCTAAGTCAATGGGGGTGGTATGAGTTATGATTCTTGATGAGGAATGAGACCTCACCTTGAGTGAGAGGGTGGTGGTATGCAATTGGACATGATATAGAGAAATAGTACAATACTCTATCCTATATGATAGGGTTTTGGTTGAAACTTAGTCATAAATCCCTTCCTTATGTGATGGATCATGGGTACAACATTATGTTAGGAGAAGTATTATTTTCTAGAATTGGATGAATCTAATGGGTTAAAGTGTTGGGGTGGCTTGTTTATCTCCTAATGACCTTATGTAATTATTTGTGTGATATTTTTTTACCTTCTTATACATGTATAAAATTTATAAGGTGGTGTATGTAAGGGGTTTTTGTTAAGAACCTACTGAAATTGATGGAAACACACTCCATGAGAACACCAATTCATGTGTATAATTTATGTTTGGATTTATGTTTATAGTTTGTATAAAGGATCTTGATAGAGTAACTAGATGGATTTTAGGATACTGGTTCATGGATCAACCTAGGTTTTATAGTTTATTCTCACATTCATTTTGTTTTAGTTTTTTATTGGTCATCTATTAGGAAACCCTAGATGTTTTTTACTAAGCATAAGTCCCCTTATTATTACATCTTTAGTAATTAATTATTATTAATTATTGGAGTTTATCAATAATTACTTTTAGTTAATTTGGTGTTATGTTATGACTTTTTTATTTATATATTATTTCTATAATTACACTAAAAGTATAGTATCCACAATTTTTTTAGAGACTCTTTATTCTAGTTATTAGACTTTGGCATAGGAGAAGGTTCATCTAAGGTCATGTGATAACACCAACCCTGAAGGATGGTTGGTTTTTGGGTTAGTGTGTTATCGTGTCCTTGGATGGAAAATATTAAAAAGATCATGGTTCTTTTATTAGTGTATGTAACAGCCCAAGATTTTATAAAAAAATATTCTTTTTAATTTTATTAATGTCTTGTGTTGTACGCTACACCAAAAGGAGCTTGCACAACACGCATCCTTGACTTGCCTTGCATTACACGCAATCGCGACCTTCCTCGATAGCGTGTGTAATACGCAATACCGAGTTTCACTAAACAACGATATGCTATTAAAATATTATTAAAACTAGCCGTTATAAATAGTAATAACCACTTTTTGAAATTTTGTAAATTTTATTTTTCAAAATGGAATTCATTTTTAGATTCGGAGTATCGAATTTAGCCTAAGGTGAAATTTTGGTACTTTTCGGATAACTTTCATATTCTGATGAATAGTGAAAATTACTAAATTATAATTAAAAACAAATTTTTTAATCGAAATAATTAATAGTGATAAATCATTAATTTGAGTGGTTGTAAAGTATATTTAGAATATATTTTTACAATTTAATACAATGTTGGTCATTGGATGTAATTGCACATTTAAACCAGACATAAACAAGTGTCAATCTTTTGATAGATATTGTTTCTTAAAAACACGCTATTTGTTTTAACAGCGGGATTTAATTATAAAATTAATTAATGCAACTTTTATGTTATGAATTTGGTAAAATAGACTTCATTTTTGAATTCGGAATATGAAATATAAGCTTGGGATGAAATTTTGGCATTATTCTGAAAAACATCAATTTTTGATGAATAGTGAAACTACTAAGTGGTAGGTTAAAAACTGAATTTTGCATAAAACTTAATTTTACCGCTTCTGTGAATGGAATTTCGAAAATCCGAGAGACACGGTTAATATCAAGGACTAAAATGTGGTTCAATGAGATGAAAATAATTTTTTGGTGAAGAGTAACTTTTTACTTTTTTTACCGCGGTTAATAGTAAATAGGGTAACTAAGGGTAAATATGATATCACTATTACCCTAACACATGTCCTAATTCTATTGTACAAGTGTAATTCGACCAAAAACAAACTTAGGAATAAAATATGACCATTTAGGCCCACTTGGATTAGATTAGGACATTTATTATTAATTTATTTAAAGAAGGGTTAAAATAGCAAAAATCAAAGTTTAATAAGTAAATCATTTTTAATATGGGGTTATACATAAGATAAATTCGATTGTAAATATTCATTAGAAAGCTAAACAGATTTCCTACATGATGGTATTTTATTTGTAATTTTTAGACATCAAATAATTTAATTTATTTATGACACAACGATGATGCAGTAATTATCTTATTAATGAAATATTGACATAATTGATGTTATAAACACCAAAATAAATATAATTTGAAAATTTTTATGAATTCCACTAATTTTCTAGGTTACTATGATATATTAATGTTGATTTAATCAACTTGGTTCGAACATTTAATTCTGTTATGACTTTCACAAAAATCATATATCAAATAGTGTCAAAATTGACACAAAATAGTTTTTAAATCAAATATTATATTATTAATTGTTATTTTATTCCTAAAAATCTAAGGTTCGGCCAAATGACTTAGATAAGGATATATATATTAATAATAAACAATTTGGGGTTCGTTTGGCATGTTATAGTAAGTGTATTAACCATATAGTGAAAGAAAACAAAAAGACCCGGTAAATGTTAAATTATTTAACTTAGAGTTAAATCTAATTGATAAGGTTAAAATAATATCCTAAACTTGTCTAAATTCTATTGGTTGATAGGATTTCGACCCATCCCCACTTTAGCTTCGAAATAAGACCCTTTGGAACCATTATAAACCGATTTTGACTTTAATATAAAATAATATTTTGAGATATTCCTAAGGTGCCCCTCTCCTCCCCTATAAAAGGACACCTCCTCCCCCTCCTCCTCACACCAATTTGAGCACTCAAGCTCTGCCAAACCCTGACAAAATCTCTTCTCCACTTCCCTAGAAACATCCTAGAGGTTCTGGTCTTCCTCAAAGACCAATTCTAGTGCCCTAAGAAGAGGTCTCAAAGAGGCACTTCAAAGAAGAGGTAATTACCGTTACCAATTCTTTCATCTTTATTTCTTCTTCCACTTCTTCTTCTTAGGTTGTTTCATTATGAAGTAATAACATCAGTATCACTCATATACTGATATGTTATTATAAGTATGAAACAAACCTATTTCACCATCTATCCATCCTACGGAAAAAGAAATCACCGCGCGTGCGTACGTACGGAATACCGTCTCCACGCCGTGGTGTAATCTATTTTCCACCACCACCTTACATGGATGGGTATAATGGTGTAAAGAATAACTATACATAGTTATTACAACATCATATTGATTCTGATATATTGTATAATCCACTCCAATTCAATTCAATATTTATAGAAATGATATCATCGCTCGTGCGTACGTACGGACTACCGTCTCCACGACGCGATGAGATTCATTCTCCATGTTAACCATTTAAGAATGATTATAATGTATATATAAGAAATAATAATGAAATATATGAAATTATAAAGCTACTGGATTTATGTATATATATACATATGTATGTCATCTACTTACTTCCATTTCAAGACAATAAGGAAAGGAAAACAACGTTCATGCGTACGTACGGACTACCGTCTCCATGAACGGTGTTTTTCATTTTATTTATCTACCTATTATATATATATATATATACTGAATATATATGATATATAAATCATATTTTATATTCTGGAAGTAAGTAAATCATGATATAAGTAATAATGATGTCAAGAACAACAAGTCAAAACACCTACGATAAATGAAACGATTTTACCCAAAACGCTTCTTTAACATGGAATTTACAAAAGAACGGGTAATATAATGTCATAAGTGAACCATATATGATATCATAACAATGAATATGATTCTATAATAAGTCAATGACATTATTTAAATCATTATACAGGAGATTCGGACACATACGAAGCAAATCGGACCTAAGGTAAGGGAAATATCACAATCTCATTTTTATCCGAGATTGTTTATTCGTAAGTATTTACTGGGGTGTATTTTATCATCCACATCCATGTTCCCTCAATATGTAATATTATTTCCATCCACCTACAATTGTTTAAATCCAATTTTACCCTTCTATGAGTTTTTAGTAAAGGATATGAAAGGAATCTTTTTTCGTTTTTCGTACGAGGTACTTTTTGACTTTTCCGACAAAAGTACGAAGAATGTTTTTTTAACTTATACGGCACGAACGGATTTATACTGTTTTATAAAGCCTTATTTTCATGAAGCTTCCTCTAAAAGATTTCATGACTATTTTCAATAAAATCCCTTTCTTTTAAAATTTCATGATGTTTTGAGAAAAGAAATTGATTTTGAAGAAGAAAGGATATTTTCCTCAAGAATTCAATTCAAGTGTTTTATCAAAATTATTTTCCATATAAGATAATAAAGGGTTCTGTTTCTATCCATATTTTTACATTGATTTGACTATGTTGTGATGGAATTATGTTTATTAATTCCTTTATCTTATATGAATGGTTTTATGATGTCATGTTGTTTAAGAATCCCATTTTTATTACATGGGTTATGCAATGATGTATGATTTATGATTTTGTGGCACACATAAGAAAGGATTCATTAAGAGATGGGTGGGACCTATATCTCCCTCCAATGCATTGGGTAAAGATTTCATATCTCATGAGATAGACATGGCTGGAATGGTAGGTTATACCGGTTCAGTGAAACAGGACTGAAACGAGGATTACTCGATTCAGAAAGGGACCTTGTCCACTAAGATAGTCTTGGCAATGAGTCTTGACTAACAAGAAATGATTCTCTATGATTATGTGTGTATGCCACAATGAGTAATGTTTTAAGTTATGATTTCATTTCACTACTATGATTTATCCCATGTTATGAAATTATGCTCTCTTTTGCAGGTTAAGATTTCCAAAAATGTTATGTTCTTATGAAAATTATGTGATTGATATTTCCTTTGTTTACCCTTACTGAGCATTTGAGCTCACCCTTTTATGTTTTCTTTTCCCCAGGATGTAAAGAAAGGTTTTAGGTATAAAAAGGAAGATCTTTATGGGAGATGTTGAAGATCTTCCACCACAATTAGAAGTTTACGTTCCGAGTTTCCAAAGACACTAAACTATTACGATCCTTGTGTGTGTGTTTTTGTTATGTACTAAGTATTCCGCAAAAGTAATGTAATGTCTATGTACGATAAGCTTCGGGTCTCTACAGTTGGTATCAGAGGAAAGGTTTAGTCAACCTTTGGAAACTAGGACGCGAAAACATTAGTGAGATCCCTAGAGATATTTCTAAGGTATGTCTAGGGATGCCCCTAAGGATAAGTATACGTATAGGATATAGTCCTAGAACTATGGTAACGATATTAGATTAAACCAAAGATGTTAGATATTTAAGTTACTCCCCATTTATTATGATTTTTGCCTCTCACACTATTCGTTTTTGGGTTTTAGAATATGGCTGGAAACAAGATGATTCACGATAATGGAGGATATGATGGACAATGGAATGATATTCTTCATGAGCAACCAAATGAAATGGGATTTGGATGCCCAAACATCATTATTATGCCGAATCAGCAATCTCACAACATGATCAATAAAGTAAAATTTGGTAAGTTTCCTGACTCGACTAATAAGAGAAAGATGGAGTTCCATGATGATCATAGAGGAAAGAAAGTTCAATTTCCCCTATGTAAATCATGTGGGAAGAGGCATCAAGGAGAATGTTTCAAGGGAACTGGAAGATGCTTTGGGTGTGGAAAAGAAGGACACAAAGCAAGTAAGTGCAAAGGAAAAGGGTCAGTTAACACCATGGATGAGGATAATGGTATTGCTACGACATCAAAAATGGTTAAGTGTTTTAAATGTGGAATGTATGGGAATTATGCAAACAAATGCCCTAAGGGAAAGACTCATGAAGAGAATCAGTATGGTCATATGGGTAGTATTTATGTGGATGATGATGAAGAGACTACAAATGATATGTGAGATGAAAGAATTTTTGAAGCTCGGTCAATGGTTTGAGAATGTAGTGGAATGATTACATGTTTATCATGTGTAATTTTGGAATAAAGAGACATCTATGGATTGTTACACTGCTGTCTTTCCTTGTGTTTTGAAAGTGTATGATTAATGTTACCAGTATCCATGAAAGGTTATTCAGATATTTTTGGAATGTAGATGATATGCGCATAATGAAGGGATAAGGAGAAAATTAAATGTTTGATAGTATTCATGAGATCATGATTGATATAAGGACTAAGTGATATCATGGTTTGAGTATATAGAATTTTGAGGATTTTGGTATGTGGAAAGTGTTAACTTTTAACTGCACTCATGTTTTCACTAAGGTATTCAAGAGAATACACGATTAAGGACTTTGAATGTTTGGAATGTGACCAACAAGACATATCTTATGATATGTGGGGATCAACAACAGTATTAAATCTCTGGTAATCGTTGTCACTATATTATGAGAGTGGACTGCAGTATTATAAGCCTAAAGATTAGACTGGATTATGTTGGACATAAGTTAGTATTGTTTAAGGATAGAAGATTTTCGATATTATTGAAGGGATGTTATAGTAATGTAGTTTTAGAAAAAGGGACAACCTGTAGGACGGGCGACAGGCCATCGCTTCGGACAAGGCTGTAGGAATCGAACCCACAACCGAAGTGCGACTGGCCTTTATCGCCTACCACTGACCTACAGGAAGTCCCTGTTTAGTAGAAACCAGTTTTATTATATTAAGAAGTATGATATATGAAGTATAAGTCCATTTTAGGAACCATATATGATTAATCTCACTATAGAATGACTTATGTATATTTAATAACTTTTGCTAACCTTTTGTTTGAGACAGACGGAATGAACAGTCATTCTATCACATGATCTGCTAACACTTCACGAATAACAAATTCAACTTCATTTATTTAAGAAATGAAGTGGAAATTGTTCAAGGCACGAACAACAGTGAGATTGTACCAAAATAAAGTAAGTATTTATTCTAATTCAAATTTTCAACTTTAGGGAGATGATCTTGAAAACCAAAAATGTTGTCCTAGTGATCTTATACCTGATGAATCAGATGGTACCTTAGATCATCACAAATTTATGGATTTGTGATTACTGGATTTTCCATAGCCATGTTCTCTACCACTCTCCATCAGAACATGATGGTTAGATTTCTCTTCCATATCCATATTTTCACCTATGTGGAAACCCAGTGATTAGTTTATTTGGGTAATCGTTACATTTCATACTTTAGTTTTTAAAGCCAAGTTTTGGTATTCCCTTTTACGATGTGGGTTTCTATTAAAGAAACTTTCAAATAGTAAACCATTTTAACCCCGACGAATTTCGAAGGCGAAATTCATTTTAAGGGGGGTAGAATGTAATAGCCCAAGATTTTATAAAAAAATATTCTTTTTAATTTTATTAATGTCTTGTGTTGTACGCTACACCAAAAGGAGCTTGCACAACACGCATCCTTGACTTGCCTTGCATTACACGCAATCGCGACCTTCCTCGATAGCGTGTGTAATACGCAATACCGAGTTTCACTAAACAATGATATGCTATTAAAATATTATTAAAACTAGCCGTTATAAATAGTAATAACCACTTTTTGAAATTTTGTAAATTTTATTTTTCAAAATGGAATTCATTTTTAGATTCGGAGTATCGAATTTAGCCTAAGGTGAAATTTTGGTACTTTTCGGATAACTTTCATATTCTGATGAATAGTGAAAATTACTAAATTATAATTAAAAACAACTTTTTTAATCGAAATAATTAATAGTGATAAATCATTAATTTGAGTGGTTGTAAAGTATATTTAGAATATATTTTTACAATTTAATACAATGTTGGTCATTGGATGTAATTGCACATTTAAACCAGACATAAACAAGTGTCAATCTTTTGATAGATATTGTTTCTTAAAAACACGCTATTTGTTTTAACAGCGGGATTTAATTATAAAATTAATTAATGCAACTTTTATGTTATGAATTTGGTAAAATAGACTTCATTTTTGAATTCGGAATATGAAATATAAGCTTGGGATGAAATTTTGGCATTATTCTGAAAAACATCAATTTTTGATGAATAGTGAAACTACTAAGTGGTAGGTTAAAAACCGAATTTTGCATAAAACATAATTTTACCGCTTCTGTGAATGGAATTTCGAAAATCCGAGAGACACGGTTAATATCAAGGACTAAAATGTGGTTCAATGAGATGAAAATAATTTTTTGGTGAATAGTAACTTTTTACTTTTTTTACCGCGGTTAATAGTAAATAGGGTAACTAAGGGTAAATATGATAACACTATTACCCTAACACATGTCCTAATTCTATTGGACAAGTGTAATTCGACCAAAAACAAACTTAGGAATAAAATATGACCATTTAGGCCCACTTGGATTAGATTAGGACATTTATTATTAATTTATTTAAAGAAGGGTTAAAATAGCAAAAATCAAAGTTTAATAAGTAAATCATTTTTAATATGGGGTTATACATAAGATAAATTCGATTGTAAATATTCATTAGAAAGCTAAAAAGATTTCCTACATGATGGTATTTTATTTGTAATTTTTAGACATCAAATAATTTAATTTATTTATGACACAACGATGATGCAGTAATTATCTTATTAATGAAATATTGACATAATTGATGTTATAAACACCAAAATAAATATAATTTGAAAATTTTTATGAATTCCACTAATTTTATAGGTTACTATGATATATTAATGTTGATTTAATCAACTTGGTTAGAACATTTAATTCTGTTATGACTTTCACAAAAATCATATATCAAATAGTGTCAAAATTGACACAAAATAGTTTTTAAATAAAATATTATATTATTAATTGTTATTTTATTCCTAAAAATCTAAGGTTCTGCCAAATGACTTAGATAAGGATATATATATTAATAATAAACAATTTGGGGTTCGTTTGGCATGTTATAGTAAGTGTATTAACCATATAGTGAAAGAAAACAAAAAGACACGGTAAATGTTAAATTATTTAACTTAGAGTTAAATCTAATTGATAAGGTTAAAATAATATCCTAAACTTGTCTAAATTCTATTGGTTGATAGTATTTCGACCCATCCCCACTTTAGCTTCGAAATAAGACCCTTTGGAACCATTATAAACCGATTTTGACTTTAATATAAAATAATATTTTGAGATATTCCTATGGTGCCCCTCTCCTCCCTTATAAAAGGACACCTCCTCCCCCTCCTCCTCACACCAATTTGAGCACTCAAGCTCGGCCAAACCCTGACAAAATCTCTTCTCCACTTCCCTAGAAACATCCTAGAGGTTCTGGTCTTCCTCAAAGACCAATTCTAGTCCCCTAAGAAGAGGTCTCAAAGAGGCACTTCAAAGAAGAGGTAATTACCGTTACCAATTCTTTCATCTTTATTTCTTCTTCCACTTCTTCTTCTTAGGTTGTTTCATTATGAAGTAATAACATCAGTATCACTCATATACTGATATGTTATTATAAGTATGAAACAAACCTATTTCACCATCTATCCATCCTACGGAAAAAGAAATCACCGCGCGTGCGTACGTACGGAATACCGTCTCCACGCCGTGGTGTAATCTATTTTCCACCACCACCTTACATGGATGGGTATAATGGTGTAAAGAATAACTATACATAGTTATTACAACATCATATTGATTCTGATATATTGTATAATCCACTCCAATTCAATTCAATATTTATAGAAATGATATCATCGCTCGTGCGTACGTACGGACTACCGTCTCCACGACGCGATGAGATTCATTCTCCATGTTAACCATTTAAGAATGATTATAATGTATATATAAGAAATAATAATGAAATATATGAAATTATAAAGCTACTGGATTTATGTATATATATACATAAGTATGTCATCTACTTACTTCCATTTCAAGACAATAAGGAAAGGAAAACAGCGTTCATGCGTACGTACGGACTACCGTCTCCATGAACGGTGTTTTTCATTTTATTTATCTACCTATTATATATATATATATACTGAATATATATGATATATAAATCATATTTTATATTCTGGAAGTAAGTAAATCATGATATAAGTAATAATGATGTCAAGAACAACAAGTCAAAACACCTACGATAAATGAAACGATTTTACCCAAAACGCTTCTTTAACATGGAATTTACAAAAGAACGGGTAATATAATGTCATAAGTGAACCATATATGATATCATAACAATGAATATGATTCTATAATAAGTCAATGACATTATTTAAATCATTATACAGGAGGTTCGGACACATACGAAGCAAATCGGACCTAAGGTAAGGGAAATATCACAATCTCATTTTTATCCGAGATTGTTTATTCGTAAGTATTTACTGGGGTGTATTTTATCATCCACATCCATGTTACCTCAATATGTAATATTATTTCCATCCACCTACAATTGTTTAAATCCAATTTTACCCTTCTATGAGTTTTTAGTAAAGGATATGAAAGGAATATTTTTTCGTTTTTCGTACGAGGTACTTTTTGACTTTTCCGACAAAAGTACGAAGAATGTTTTTTTTAACTTATACGGCACGAACGGATTTATACTGTTTTATAAAGCCATATTTTCATGAAGCTTCCTCTAAAATATTTCATGACTATTTTCAATAAAATCCCTTTCTTTTAAAATTTCATGATGTTTTGAGAAAAGAAATTGATTTTGAAGAAGAAAGGATATTTTCCTCAAGAATTCAATTCAAGTGTTTTATCAAAATTATTTTCCATATAAGATAATAAAGGGTTCTGTTTCTATCCATATTTTTACATTGATTTGACTATGTTGTGATGGAATTATGTTTATGAATTCCTTTATCTTATATGAATGGTTTTATGATGTCATGTTGTTTAAGAATCCCATTTTTATTACATGGGTTATGCAATGATGTATGATTTATGATTTTGTGGCACACATAAGAAAGGATTCATTAAGAGATGGGTGGGACCTATATCTCCCTCCAATGCATTGGGTAAAGATTTCATATCTCATGAGATAGACTGGGCTGGAATGGTAGGTTATACCGGTTCAGTGAAACAGGACTGAAACGAGGATTACTCGATTCAGAAAGGGACCTTGTCCACTAAGATAGTCTTGGCAATGAGTCTTGACTAACAAGAAATGATTCTCTATGATTATGTGTGTATGCCACAATGAGTAATGTTTTAAGTTATGATTTCATTTCACTACTATGATTTATCCCATGTTATGAAATTATGCTCTCTTTTGCAGGTAAAGATTTCCAAAAATGTTATGTTCTTATGAAAATTATGTGATTGATATTTCCTTTGTTTACCCTTACTGAGCATTTGAGCTCACCCTTTTATGTTTTCTTTTCCCCAGGATGTAAAGAAAGGTTTTAGGTATAAAAAGGAAGATCTTTATGGGAGATGTTGAAGATCTTCCACCACAATTAGAAGTTTACGTTCCGAGTTTCCAAAGACACTAAACTATTACGATCCTTGTGTGTGTGTTTTTGTTATGTACTAAGTATTCCGCAAAAGTAATGTAATGTCTATGTACGATAAGCTTCGGGTCTCTACAGTGTATGACCCAGTGATTCTATCACTGAAAACATAATAATCTGAAAATCAATCGCACAATATCTCCCTAACTCAAATGTTCTATAAGATTGTGTGGAATATGGAATCCTTCATAAGAATTGAGAGAATCACATAGTTCATAAACACCGAAGTAGGAAGGGTTCTATTAGTTTCTTCGCAAGGATCACTATCAAGTTCACATCCAAAATATTAGAAGGATCATATTAATAAATAAAAGGTATGTGTTTCTTATTTCTTTATTTATTTTAATATGAATGGAAATATATTATAGAATATCATGTTTTTGTTGATTGTTTTTCATTATATTTGGTAAAAAATTATCAACTATAAAACCCAATACTTCAATGATACTTTCAAAAACACTTGATTTCCATTGTTTTTCATTATATTTGGGAAAATATTTAGTGAAGATTGATATATGAATTTTACAAACACTAAGTTAAATCCATATGTTTTTGAATGAATTTAACTCAATCTATTATCTCTTACCCTAAATTTAGTACCACTAGAGTCTTCTCACTAGTATTTATCCATTATAAAGATGTTTTTCATGGTCATCCATATAATGATTCTAACGGTTCCACATGGATCAATGATTGATAATTCTTATTACATATAAACAATAACCATAATAAATGATCTTCCAAAAATTTCACAAGTATAAGCCTACCTGAAAATAGAATATATCTTAAAATATGAATAAATCATTTTATTTTTCTGTCAATCTAAAGGCGGTAAGTTTTATTTATCCTCAACTATGTTCTTGTAACATTCTGGAGTCCCTTAAAGTTTATAGATGTAAACCGGGAACATCTATCTAAGAAAATGGACTTTGAAACTTCATGAAGTATAAAGAAAATACTTTATATAATTATTACTAAGGAAATTAACTAGATACATTATTCAAATTTAAAATAAATACATTGATTATATCATTGATATCTATAAAAATATAAAACAAAAAATGATTCTTCAAATAAATTCATTGGTATTTACCATAATATTACCACATCTACCATATTATTTTTAATGGTAATCCTTTTATTAGAAATTATATGTCCCATAAATTTCACTTCTTGAATCAAAAAGTGATATTTTGGGAACTAAAAAAATAAAATATAGTAAAATATAATTCAAAAAACAATCTATATGATTGCATTATTTACTACCTATAATCATGAGGATATAATTATGAATTTCTTCAATACAAAAAAATGTGTCCATGTACTTATCAAATATTAGATTCATTAATCATATGAACATCATAGTTTTTTTATTAATGCTAAAAGCATGAACGAGAACTCATAATTGGAATATCAAAATAAAAAATCTATTTTTTAAATATCCTTTTCCTTTACCCTTAAATAATGATATATATAATGAATTTATATCCGAAAAACCCAATATCCATAGTTAGTTTTTAAAAACATCATCAATTAAGAGTGAGACATATTTTTCTTCACCATCACCAAGTTTAGTTTCTAGCAGCTAATGCACAAATTAAGGATACCATTAGATGTTTTTTCAAATATAACTAACACTACCCATGAAGAAAAACTCATTAAAAGGAATAATTTCTACTCAATCACATATATTTTAATCTTCAAGTGTTATAATTATATTGGTTCGATGTAATATGTTGGTAGATAAATAGGGATCATCCTAAGAACTAGTTTAATAGAATATTTCTTATCTCTCCTTACTGGTAAAATATAGAAACTCCCAATGAAAATACATGGATATCGATCCATTACCATTGGTAGTGGTGGCGAGTTCTTTCTTTCCCGTGATCCAAGTACAATATCTCAAAAATTACAAGATATATATTTAACTCCACTATCCATTAATCCCACACTATTATCATTAATATCCCACTCTCCATTTAAGGTTTTGGTAGTACCATCTGGTTCCATGAAGAGATCTATTCAACTAAAACACTTGATTTAACACTAAAATTTACCTAGAAAATTCACTTAGATGATCAATAATTATGTTTTAATCTTAATAAATAATAAAATCTCATATATTTTCATGTTTAAATAATAAAAAACCAAGATATACATTTGAAACCCTGCTAAACCCTTTCACCCAGTGGAGTAAAAATTCACATAAAATATGGAATCAACTCCAATTGTAATCATAATTGAACACAAAATAATGGTTATATAAATTAATGTTATGGTTTGATATAAAAAAATGTATTAATTATCATTGAATCTATTATAATTCTATACCACACAATAAAAAACCTATATCAATGCAATCTTCCTCTGAATGCTTATCCGCAAAGTAATTTCCTTGAACCTTTAATGTTAAATACCTCTCTTCTAGATAAGACCTCCTTGATATTCCATGAGTCCCTAACTAGATTTATATATATACCCATAAAACAACATCCTTCGTCATAGTACTTGATTGGATACACTTTCATTGATTATACATGATAAATCATAAAATACATCTTTGTATAAAATACCATCCTACATTGGAAACATTGAAAATATATAACTAGATACTTGTGTTTTAGTCATTCCACTCCACCACAGAAGTATAAGTTCAGTGGGATCCTCCCTAGGAGAAATAGGATTATGGTTTTGTATATTTTACTTGAATGTTTTCCCTTATTATAGGATCAACTAGTTCTATTATTCTCCACCACAATATTATGTGCTTTGGCTCACTACGCCAAAGTTTTGTTCTTCATCAAGGATCACAACCCAATGCCCACTAGGGGGATCATTTCCATAACACATCTGAAAAAGTCCATGTGATTGGTAGAACAAAATATGGGGTTTATATTCCATATCCAAGACCCCTACATGCACAATTTGGGACTCATTTTGAAGTCATCATAGCACGACAATCATTTTTCATGTTGTGAAACCCTACTTCCAGTAGCACCATTACTCTTACGGCACACAACGATTTCAATTGGGACTCAATAATACCCCTCTAAGTTATTTACCTATTAATTAGTGGCTTCCCACTATGGTTTTATAAAAATTTCAGGATCAATTTTGGTTTTAGTCCCTCCACCCTGATATTTTCCATTTTGGTTCATTGCCTCATAGTTTTATTCTTTAGTAGGGATTACTATGGACCCACCTCTGAAAAGTCCATATAATGGGGAGGAGAAAACGTAGGACTTATATTCTAGGAACAAGAACACTATATCACTGAATTGGGACTCTGGTCAAGGGGTCACAAAATAAAACTCACTGGTAAATTTTTGACACCCAACAACCATCAAACACTTGATTCTTAGGGTACATACTACTTTAAATTAAGGCCCAACACTTCCCCTCTTATGAACACAGAATTAATTATTCATTTCATCAACATAAGGGGAAAAAGTGATCTCCTCATATAAGTATATTATTCAAACTTCTATCACAACTTCCCTACTTACTTCCTACATATAGGCATGTAATTTCAAAAAAAATCCTACAATGGATATCTAACCACAACTACATTTTAAAACATTTATCCTTAAGGTTGGTATTCATTACATTGTAAAATAACACACAAGACCATTAAAATTATATACATACTCCATCATTAACATGTTTCCTCTTTCAAAATCATGAAATTCTTAAGCTATGGCCAACATCAACTCGATAGGAAAATAGTATTCATTATTGTTATTTTTTAAAACTAACCTATGACACCCAAAATAATAGTATTAATTTTTTTTCACATATTGAAATTTATTTATAATTACTTTATATATTATAAAACTCTCATACAAATTAATTCTTGTGAAACATAAATGAATCTGAAAAGTATTTTATTGTCTTAAAATATAACATTAAAAATGAAAGATAGATATAATGAATTATCTGAATAAAAACACAATAGGATAATAAAAACAAGTAAATCAAAATACTACAAGATTTAAATAATATTCTTTGTAATATCTCATGAGAATTATATCATCAATTATAACTATTAAAAATGAAAAACATTATAAATTGGGTAACCATTTTAAATATGTGAATAATATGAGTGTTTTTATAAATGTATGTGAGGTAATATATATAAATTAAAAGGCTAAATTTTATGATTATTTAATTTTTGTATATATAGTTATTGGGTATACATATAACCGATGGGTATATTAAAGTCATTATAACTGAAATTTAACCCTTATATAGAAGTTAATAATATATTAGTTAATAATATATTTTACATTTAAAAATAAATATGAAAAATACATGGAATTATGAAATTATAACAAATAAAAATGTAAACGTTGTGTGAATAAGAAATAGTTTTATTATAATTTTT
Source organism: Viscum album (assembly GCA_963277665.1). Classification (NCBI taxonomy): domain Eukaryota; kingdom Viridiplantae; phylum Streptophyta; class Magnoliopsida; order Santalales; family Viscaceae; genus Viscum; species Viscum album. The sequence goes on along the minus strand of OY728132.1, from coordinate 623,599,550 downwards.
TAATACATATTTTTTGTTTTTATTTAAAATTTAAAAATATCATATTTATAGTCTGAATTTGATTACATGGATCCAAAATATAGAATCGTCACATTGAATTGAATTGAGATAGTTTAGATTGTATTTATCATAAAAATAATCACAATGATACAAAAACTTTAATGAAGTAAAAAAGGATAATATTACATGTCATGAATTTTAAATAAATAGTTTTAAATTATCATATTATAGAATATATATTTTTGGAGTAGAAGGATTTTTTACTATTACAACAAATATTTGATCACCCAACTCACCTAACTATAATGTGATTCCATGTTTTACCTTCACTAACCATAAGTTTCCAAATAAATATCCAATGATTTTATCTGTAAAGGGACTTATCTCTACCCATTTTAATACAATGAATTTTTCTACCCTTAATCATCCAAATTACTTCTCCTATAATCCTTTCTCATGTTTTTATCCCTTTTTATCAATAACGTACCCAAATAATTCAATATAAAGTTGTCCTTTAAGTGATGAATCAAGCTCTTCAAAGAGGGTAACATCATTGTATCTTTCTATTTTTTTATATTTAACCTCCTATTATTATTAATTTATATTTATAGATTTAATAAAATTAAATTAAAATAAATATCATTTTATAATAGTTTTATAATAATTAATTATTTCGTGGTTTTATAATCACCCTTAATTTTATAATGTTTATTTTTGGATTAGTTTAATAACCTACATGAATGATGCCACTTTATTTTCATAATTATAATTATAAAGGATTAAAAAATATTAATATTGAATATTTATGTTACTGAATGTTTATTTAATTAATTGTTTTGGGTATATAATGGTATTAAATAAAGGGATATTTGATATAAAGTAACTCTCTATGATTGGTTAAGCTACTAGAAATGAGTGAGTTATTGGTTTCTTTATAAAATATTTACCAACAAAATTTATGTAATGAACATGAAACTTTAATAAACAATTTAAATTTTATGATTATATTTACATGAATATTTTAGAGTTGATGAACTAAAAATGTGGAATGATGACAGATACAACCATAAAAAAACACATAGAGAATTTTTTGGAGCTACTAACAACCATTAACAAACACAAACTTGGTATCATTAATAAATAACTAATACATGAGTAAGTGATTATTACCAAAGGAAAAAATGTAAATAATTTTATTCTATAGTTGATTAATTTGTTTAATTTTATCATAATTGGGGAAATTGTTTATCATTATGATTATGTTGTTAAGGTATGGTATTCTCATCTCAATTACCATTCTTTGAGATGTACTCTATATTTAACATTCATTTTATTTTATATTGTCTATCCAATTCTGTATTAAATATTTTATCACAATTTATCTTTGATTCATGTAATATTTAATTCAATTTACTGTTCTCTATTTTATTTTCTTTGGATTCATACATTAATAATGTTTTAAATGGTTTCATGAATGTAATATTCTTCCATTGAGTTATTACATTCCTTATTCTTATAAAATATAATGTTATAACTAAAGACAAACACACTTTATTTTATATATTTCTATTTCATATCCATATTATTTAATACAAAATATATTTATTTGGATTATTTTAAATGATAAAAATATATTTTGTTCTTCACCTAATATATTTTCCTTTAATAAAATTTAAAATTAAATTTTTTACCTCTTTTTATGTTCTTATGTTATTTTAAATCATTATGAAAATTTTAAAAATATTCCTTTATAATTTTCATACAATTTCTTAATTTTATCTATGCATTTCCTATATTATATATATATTTACATTAAAGGTTTCAATAAGAACCTGGATCTCAATTTTAGGTGTGGATCTTTATTTTTGGTTGTTTTTTAGAAAAAAGGAAGAAAGGGAAATTTTTCTAAGTACACAGCGTGTACTTTTGATTATATGTTGTGTACCCAGTTTCCATGTGTAGTTGTGTGCTGGCCACGTAACGATCGAGTACATGGCCATGTGGGTGACTTGGAAGACCGCCTAAAGTGGGGGCTGGTTGAGGCTAGTACACAACATGTACATGAAATGAACATTCCACATACTTTTCTTTTTAATTGATTAATTGGGGTGAGGTCATATCTCATCTCTAGAACCATATTATTCATCCCGTGTTTCATGTAAGAGAGCAACAAGATGGATGAGAACTTAGAACCCCTATCAGTCCTCCGTCTGAACTCCGATTGAGACGTCGTTAGGTTCATTGCATTCCCACCTTTGAGTTATCTCTTTCCCTAGAACATCTCTTCCCGATTTCTCCCCTCTCTTGAGTTATCAAGGGTTGATCTTTTTACCCTTTTCATAGATCTACATCATTCTAGGATGATTCAAGGGCCTACGTTTGAGAGTTTTCATCATAAAAAATCAAGATAGGTGGTTTGTGCCTTTCATTGATTGTCTTTGGATTATATATTCTTAATTTTTCTGAATACCCATGTTGGGGTATTGGGTATTTTGAATTGTTACCCTGTTTAATACCTGTTATGGGTTAGTTGATTGATTAAGGGTTTTTGCCTATGCATAATATTGTATACCCTTATTTATGGGACACTCCATGGGTACGTTCCCCTGTTTGACTGTTATTGGCTGTTTGGCCTAGGTTTCCTATAAGGCATACCATATTTCCATGACTAATGCTGTTTAGGATAGATTTTTTTGGGTATATATGATTCATGTTTTATTATTTTACAAAAGTTGAGCCATTTTGTAGTTTTAACTGCATGTATAGCCTTTAAGGAATGTTGTATGAATTTTTATCTTCTTTGGACCGTGAAAGCCTTTGACAAAAAAAATTGTGGGTGTTTCCATGTTTATTTATACAAGACCGTGAGAGCCTTGGTGTAGTTTTCACCTAGGGGTTATTAACTATGATAGCTACCTAGAGGTCTTTTATAATTATTTGTACTATGTTGACCTAATGGGTATTGACCATGAGAGCTACCCAGAGTTCGTGTATAAATTATTGATGCCATGTGGACCCATGGGTATTAACCAGGAGATCAACTCTAGTGGTCATTGTAAATTTATTATTTATATGTAATACCAAAGGTGTTAGACCATGAGTGATTTCCCAAAGGGATGTTATGAATGATTGTTTGTTTGTGTGTGACGAGTCTGCAAATCCAAAGAACATGCTTGGAATCGGTTGTACTTGGTTGTTCAGATGGTCTTCTGAGACTTTTTTGTTGCCATTACACATAGGTATATAGAGCATAGGCTAGATCTCGAGAATCATTATTCAATGGTTTTAATAATTAATAAATAATAATGAATGTAATTAGAAACTGTAAGACTGTTTACTTTTGAGGACATCCTATTTTATTTCAATATTTTTCATATTTTCCTACTGTATATATTCACTGACAGTTTGGAACAGATATTTTTGTGGTTTCCTACTATTATTTTTCTCACACACTATTTGGGTCATGATTTTGGACCCAAAAAGACTATATTGTAGCAGGTATAGATAAGGGAAAGAACCCTTCTACATCAGGTACTTGATTGCTATTGGAGTTGGGGAGCATGAGACTAAGATGAGGCTTGAAATGCTGTTGGAGTTTACTATTTTCTATACTTTGGTTTTAGTATTGTATTTCCCAAATTTTGACATATTTGGATGCTTTACTAGATACTTCTGACATGCATAATTAATTATAAACATGATGCAGTTGTTTATACTATTATTCTTCAGCTGTTTACTTTGTTGTATGGGATTCCTGCTTCTGTTACTATTTAATATTTCTTTCCTATGTGTTACTCTTCCAATGATGGAATAGTTTCCCCACTATCACACCTAAGTCCCTCTCTACTAGTCGATATCCTCTAGCGTTCGTGGAAATGTGCTTGAGGCCATGTGACCAACCAGGTACGAGGCACCTTTGGGCGACACTCGGCTCCAGGATGTTATAATGTGGTATAAATATAGATTCTATTCTACTTTGTCTTACTATTTGGATCCTATAGATAGGGATAGAAATGAATAGTTAGCTGGTGATAAGATCTACCTAAGAGTAGCTAACCCATGTACATGGAAAATCCAAGTTACCTCGAATATTTCAATTTTTTGGTTGTTCAATTGTTATAGTTGATTTGATTTCACCTTGGGGTGATTCAAATGTATTGTGTTGTTATCATTTATGTTATTGGGGTTCTTTTTATAATGAAACCTGATGATATGAGGATATTCCATCTCAATAATCATCTAAGTACTTTCTAGAGATCACATTTCATGCATTCTTGTCATTCCATTTATGGTGAATTACTGATTTCAACTTGTTTTGATAGACTTTGTGCTAAATATGCATGTTGTTGTGATATATGACATGATACAATACCTACTATTTTGATAGGGTATTGATATATGTAAATTTTCTTTTGTATGGATTCCAAACTTTGGTCCCTAAGGTGTTATGGACCCTCTTGGATCGGAATTTGGTGGATCGTGTATAAAATGTAGTTGAATTTTTTCAAGTTATGATGTGGAATAGGATTCCAAACGTTGATTTGTGGGAGTATGAGCTCTCACAGGTCAATTTTTTTCATGCCTTGGACAAAATTTTATGGTTTTACGGGTTTTAGTGATGTTTTAGAGGAACACATTCCATAAACCCAGAAAACAAAGCATGTGGTGTTATGAACACACACCATGTGTTCTTCTATTATGGAAGAAACAAGTTTTCTTAAGTACAGTCAGTGTACTATATGTACATGCAATGTAGTCTTTAACAATGTGACTGATTGTGTGAGCAAAGACACGGGGTTGGGAATATTTTTGTTAGAACACGTATTGTCAAGATTGTACGCGTTGTGTTGTAAAGAATAGTGTATCCAGTCATGTGACCAATGACACGGGTGGATGGAACATAGGTTTTACACAACGTATCTCGTTCATGCATGCCATGTAGATTTGACCATGTCACCGACCATGTGACTAATGTCACAGGTGGGTAGAACTAAATTAGTACACATTGTGTCTAAGGTGAACATGTTGTGTAGTGTTATGCTGGAAGACCCCATGTAGTTTATCCATGTGGAAGTACTTGGGAAGGAGGGAAAATTCAAGTACACGCCATGTATCAAGAGGCACACACTATGTATAAGGGGTATTACATGAATTTGTTGGGAAGAGAGACATGCCCATGTAAGGCTTAAAGGGAACCCACCATGTGGAGGTTATACACTCCCTGTAACCCTATTTTTTGAAACTTTAATGATTTCTTCTAATATTCTTTTATTTCACTTCTAAGTTTCAGTCCTTGATAATATTAAACTGAGGTGTGCGCTTGACCTTATAGAGTCATGCTGCCAAGATGTCCTCTGATTACAAGACAGGTGTAGGGTGATGACCAAACACTGTAAAGGATAGATTAGGGACTACCAGCATATCCTCCCATCATGCCCGTATTGGCACCGACTATTATACTGAACACAGGTACTAATGCATAGTTCTATGAATAATTTATGAAGATTATGCATACTTTTGCAGGAAGTGCCACATCCTGCCCTAACCATGGAATAGTTGATGAGGGTGTTCTAGAAGCATCATCCTCCCAAATTTTCAGGGGATAGAGGACCACTAGTTGTAGAGTCATGGTTTGAGGCCATTCTTGCAATCTTTGATAATATAGAGATGCCTTCGAGAGAGGAGGGTGAAGCTTGTGACTTACAGGCTATGTGATTCAACCAAGAGATGGTGGGATGTTATCACATAGGCTGAAAATCATCGGGATATGGATTGGGAAGATTTTCAGAGTACCTTCTATGACTATATCTATCCTAACAAGTTGAGGGAAAATCGATACTGATATTTCATGCATTTTGAGAAGGGATCTATTTCAATGATGGAGTGCTCTTCTCATTTCACAGAGCTTCTGAGCTTCCCACCTACATTGGGAGGTGATGAGTTATCACTTGCTAGGCAGTTTGAGGATGGACTCTGGTATGACATCCGATCACATGTGAATGTCTTCACGATGACTTTGGTGATGGCTATAGTGAATCAGACACTGATTACCTAGAACAATTTAAGGGAGTTGGGAGTCGTGAGCCAGGGCGATTTAGCATCCAGGGTTGGTACTCCTTCAACTAATAGCAATAAGTTTTGTAGGGATCTTTCACATGGTGATTTCTATAGTACATGTATCTAGGTGAAGTGATACCAGTGCAGGAAGAGTGGGCACATGAGTCCTCAGTGCCCGAGAGACCTAGTTGAGTGCTGAGCTTGCAGAAATACTGGTCATCTTTATCATTTTGGTCGATTTTTCTCACCAGCAGCTACTGATAGGGGATCAGTTATGACTCCACATTCTAGAGAAAGACCACCAGTTTCTCATCTGTTTGGGAACTGGTGTTCGTCAGGTTATTCAGGCCAAGTATGTGGTAGTGGTCATGGTAGTTAGGCTACAGGTTTTTAGTGATAGTAGGGTGGATCTATTCAAGGTAGTCAGGTAGGGTTGCAAGACTATAGTAAAGGTCAAACTTTTGTAGTGGAGTAGACCCAGCAGAAGCATAATCCAGGACCCTCTATATCTAGATTTATGATTCTAGTTGCCTCAGTTTTTCATCATACTCTTTTTAATACAGGGTATTCCCATAGTTTTATATCTATTGTCATTTTAGAGAGCCTTCAGCTCTTCATGTTTAATTATGAGGATATTATGAATCTAGACACTTCATTGGGGATTAGGATGACTAGTGTATGTCAGTGAAGGGAGTTCCCTCTTGATGTTGGTGGGTGTCACTTCTTATAGGACCTCTATGTCTTAGAGAAGAAAGGCTTTGATATCATTCCCGGAATAGACTGGTTAGTATCCTTTAAGGCCTTTCTTCACTACTATGGCCATAAGGTGAGTTTCACATCACCAGAGGGAGAATCATTTCTACACAAGGGAGAATGGGATGTCTAGATGAGCAGAGATGAACCCGAGTATCATGGGTTGGGAGGGATTACAACCGGGATTTCTAGTTTATATTGGGATGACTAGGGGACTTCCCATATAGAATTTCCTCCAGTGGTGGATTATTTTAGGGATGTATTTCAAGATGAATTTTCAGGTTTAACTCCAGAATGAGAGGTATATTTCTCTATTTGTCTTGTTCCAAGAGTGGCACTGGTGTCCATTCCACCTTATAGGATGGCTACACCAGAGTTATAGGACCTCAAGAAGCAGTTGGAGGAGCTGCAAGAAAAGGGTTTCATCCAAACCAATAATTATCCTTGGGGTTTACATGTCCTTTTTTCAAAGGAGGTAGATGGTACTCTTAGACATTATGTGGATTATCATAAGATGAACTAGTTGATGGTCAAGAACTGATATCCCTTTCTGAGGATTTATGATATCTTTGATTAGTTTCAAGGACTGGGTGTTCTCGAATATTAAATTTATATCAAATTTTCAGTATTAGCACTTTAGAATATTAGATATACCTCTTACAACCTTTTGGAGTAGGTATGATCTATACGAGTATTTGGTTATGTTGTTCGATATCACAAAAACACCAATAGTTTTTATGGCACTGATGAACCTAGTGTTCCATCCTTATATGTATTATTTTGTGGTAGTCTTCATGTATGATATCTTTGTGTACTCTCACACTTGACACGACCATTACATCTATCATGAGATCATACTGAGTACACTGAGAGAGCATCTGTTATATGACAAGATCTCAAAATGACACTTTTGGATGGACCATATTCACTTCTTGGGTTATGTTATCTTAGATATAGGAGTATTAGTAGACCCAATGAAAGTGAGAGTGGTAGTTTCATGGGGGAATTCAAATAATGTCTTTGAGGTATGAAGTTTTATGGGGCTATCTGGTTACTACATGTGCTTTATATTGGACATTTCATGCTTAGAATTGCCACTAATGTGCTTGACTAAGAAGGGTGAAAAGTACTTGTGGATAGAATCCTAAAATTCTGCCTTTCAAGAGATGAAGGTGAGGTTTAGTTAAGTATCAAAACTGATTTTTCTAGATCTCGAATAGTGTTATACCATTTAATATGATGTGTCAGGTATCAGGTTGAGTGTAGTGATTATGCAGGGGGAAGGAGTCATTTCGTACGGGTCTCGACAGTTGATGTCACATGAGAGGAACTACCCGATGCACAATCTCGAGTTATCTAAAGTTGTACATGATTTGTGTTGTTGGATACATTATATTTTGGGAAATAAGTTTTTGGTATAAACTGACAAAAAAAGTCTCAAGTATATATTTACTCAGTGAGATCTGAGTTTCAGACAAAAAACGTGGGTTGAGTACCTTTAGTCTTTTGACATTGAGCTTGCCTACATGTCTGGGAAGCGAAATGCAGTGGAAGATGTGTTGAGAAGGATGACTCAGAGACAGGCAGTTTTGGAGGCTAGCAGTGAGTGGAAGCTTATGGATCTGTTCTCTGAGATGAATCTAGAGGTGTATGACAGATAGTGAATACATTTCTTTCTTCTATATCTGCTACCTCTACTATTTGTAAGTGAGTGTGAATGAGGATTCTATCATATTCTGAATGCCTAATCTTACAGGAGAGTGTGTTAGGAGAGGACCCTACCCTGAGTAAACCATTGGAATGGATGAGATCTTGCATTTTCATGGGTATGTATGGGTGTCAGCAGACATGCGTGAGGAGCTGTAGTGAGATTTTAATTCCTCATTTTGGGAAGTTCATCCTGGTGTCACCAATATGTATCGAGATCTACACCATCAGTATTGGTGGATAGCTATGAAGAGGGATGTAGCTGGTTTTTTATGAGATGTTACACCTGTCAGTAGGTGAAGATGACGCATCAATGACCCTCAGGGATTTTACAGTAGTTACCCATTCCCGATTGGAAGTGGAATGATGTCATGATAGATTTATTGATATCTTTACCGAGGTCTCCTTGGTGGAATTATGCATTTTGATTTATCATTGATAGACTCACGGAGGCTGAGAAATTATTACCGATCAAATAATCCTTCAGTGTTGGTGATCTTGGAAGGTTGTACATCTGAGATATTGTACGTTTTCATGGGTTTATGCACTCTATAAGTTTTAGACAGGGAAACCCAGTTTACTTATCATGTCTCACAAGGACTAAAGAGGGCTTTAGATACACATGTTCTTCAAAGTGTAACTTAACATCCACATACATTTGGCCAGTTTGAGCACACGATTCAGGTTTTCGATGACATGATTTGAGCATGCTTTTTGGATTTCAGGGGTTCTTGGGAGAGACATATACCCCTACTGTATTTTTCCTACAATAAAATTTTTCTAGAGACGATGTAGATGGGATCATATGAGAATTTGTATGGTATACCTTTTCGATCATCCCTATGTTGGCTGGAGGCAGGAGATGCATCTATGCTAGGACATCGTCTTGTCTAGGAGACCATTGAGTAGGTGGAGTTGATTAGGTATAGGATGGATACTGCACAGTCTCAGAAAAATCTTATGATGATCAATGGAGATGACCTATGGAGTTTGAGGTCAGAGATCAGATTTTATTACATGTCACACCGAGGTTGCGACATAAGAGGATCAAGAGATAAGGGAAGATTTCACATAGATACGTTGGACCGTTTGAGGTTTTGGAGAGAGTTATACCAGTTTCCTATCAGCTGCAGTTACCTCAGAGGTACTAGGATATGAAAAACATCTTTCATGTCTCTCAGCCACGACATTACTTTTTAGACATGTCCCACATTTTTTAACTTGAAGATGTTAAGTTGGAGGTGGATGCATCCTTCAAGGAGAACCCTATTTAGATCGTGGATCACAACACAAAGGTTCTCTGTGTCCAGTCTATTCTTCTGATATGGGTGAAATCTTAGCACAGGAGAGTGCAAGATTATACATGGGAGAGGAAGGCCAACATACGATCACAATGGCCAAAGTTATTTGAAGTTTCTTCTTCACCGCCCTTGGAAGGGAAATTCGGGAAATAATTTCTTTAATGGGGGAAGTTTGTAAGAAACCTAATCTCCATTTGAGGTATAGATCTTTATTTCGGATTGTTTTTTAGGGAAAATGAATAAAGAAACATTTTTCTAAGTACATGTCATGTACTTTTGAGGATATGCCCTGTACCCAGTTTCTGCATTTAGTCATGTACTAATCTTGTAACAGCCGAGTACATGGCTATGTGGGTGACCTGGAAGACCACATAAAACAGGGTCCAGTTGAGGCTAGTACATGGTGTGTACATTAAATAAACACTCCTTGCCCTTTTATTTTTTATTTATTAATTGGAACGGTGTCACATCACATCTCTAGAAATGTCTTCTTCTTCCTGTGTTTCATACAAAAGAGAGACAAGACAACTACGAACTTTAAACCCCTACTGTTCCTCCATACAAACTCAGATTGAGACACTGCTGGGTGCATTGGATTCCCACCAGTGAGTTATCTCTTTCCCTAGATCCTATCTTCCTGATTTCTCCTGTCTCTTGAGTTATCAAGGGTTGATTGTTTTTACTATTTTTATAGATCTACGTCATTCTAGGCCGATTCAAGGGCCGATGTTCGAGAGTGTTCACTGTACAACATCAATGCAGGTGGTTTGTGAATTTCTTATATTGTATTGGGATTGTATATTTTTCATTTTTCCAAATACACATGTTGGTTTATTGTGTATTTTTTATTTTGATCCTGTTTAATACCTGCTATGGGTTTGTTGATTGATTAAGGGTCATTTCCTATGCATAAGATTGCATACCCTTGTTTATGGGTCACCCCATGGGTGTGTTCCCTTATTTAACTATTATTTGGCCATTTAGCCTAGGTTTCCTATGAGGCATACCGTATTCCCCTACCTTGAGTTGTTTAGAATGGAGTTTTTTGGTTATATATGATGCATGTTTTATGCTTTGATTAAAGATGAGGAATGTAATAGTTTGAATTTAACTCAAAGACTTCAATGAATGTTGTATACACACAGATCATCCCTGGACCATGAGATCCTTGGACTAGGAAAACTATGGAGATTACCATGTTTATTTACATAGGACTGTGAGAGCCTTGGTGTAGATTTTGACCCAGGGGGTATTGACCATGAGAGTTTCCCGAAGATCATTTATGATTATTTATACTACATTTACCTAGGGGTTATTGAACGTGAGAGCTACCAAAAGGTCATGTATAAATTATTGATTCCATGTGGAACCAGGGGTATTGTCCTTGAGAGCTGCCCTGATGGTCGTTTGAAATTGATTAGTTCTACTTAAATCCAAAGGGGTTAGACCGTGAGGGGTTTCCAAGAGGGATTTTATGAATGATTTTTTTGTCTATCATGAGTCTGCCAAGCCAAAGCACAAGCTTGGACTTAGTTTTACTTGGTTTTTTAGATGGTCTTCTCAGACATCTATTGTTTCTATTACATGGAGGGATATAGAGCTTAGGCTAGATCTCATGATTCATTATTAAATGGTTTGAATAATTAACAAATAATAACGAATGTAATTGAAAACTATAGGATTTTTTACTTTTGAGTACTTCATAGTTTATTTCTTAATTTTTTATATTTTCCTGTTATATATATTCAATAACAGTTAGGAACAGATATTTTGGTGGTTCCCTATTGGGATTCATCTCACACCCTGTTTGGGTCATGCTTTTAGACCCAAATAGATTGTATAGTTGCAGGTATAGATAAGTGCAAGCACCCTTCTACATCAGGTACATGATTGCGATTGGAGATGGAGAGCATTGGACTAAGGTGAGGATTGAAATGCTATTGGAGTTTAGTATTTTCTGTACTTTGGTTTCAGTATTTTATTTCTAGTATTGTGACTTGTTTGGTGGATTTCCTAGTTACTTGTCACAGGAATCATTATTTATATATATGCTGCAGTTGTTTATACTATCAATCTTCTGCTGTGTACTTTGTTTTACGGTATAACTGCTTCCGTTACTATTTACTAATTGTTTCCACTAAGTTACTCTGCCAATAAGGGCATAGTTTCCCCACTATCACACCCAAGGCCTTCCCTACTAGTCAACAACCTCTCGCATTCTAGAAAATGTGCTTGAGGCCATGTGACCAACCGAGTATGGGGCACCATTGGGAGGAACCTAGATCTGGGACATTACAGTTTCATTATTTATATTTTTTATTTTAAAATTAAAATTTAGAGAGTATATTTTCACCTTTTTAAAATGATATTGAAATTGAACTATATTAATGTTTTCATGAAAACACCACTAAATTTTAAAAAAGTTCTTTTCATGATTTCCCATAAATTTTCCTTTATACTTTTATATTAATCCCCTATTTCTTTTGTTTTTCTCATTATCAACTATTCATAATGATAATTTTTTTTCAAATACCCCTCCATTTTAAATACCTAACAACCCCTTATTTTATTTGATGACTATTTACCAAAATTGCCATACAATTCAATTGATAAGGTAAAACAATTAACATGACCGTATACCCCTCTATTATAAACATTATAAATAATTAATACTTACTTATTTTGATTATATTACATTCAAATATATTTAAATATTATTCCATCAATAGAGTTAATTTAGATAACATATATATCTATTATTTCTATATGGTTAATTATTTATTACATAACCTTGTTTATGTAAGAGGTTTCTAAGGGAACATTATGTATTGTAATATTTGTCCATTTTTGTCATTTGATGAATGCAATGGACTTACTATGTGATGGGTAGGGATTTTAATTATATATTCCCTCTATGAATTAATATATATAATGGGACTAGTATATAGTTTACATGGTGTATGAGTACTCTTTTATGTTAGATTTCATGAATAAGGTATCCAAGGTATAGTTTTAATTTCTAGAATTAGACTTCTAAAATGATGGGTGGGGCCCTATATTATATGTCCCCTCAATTAATTTTTAGGTCATATGAAACAAAAAAAAAACATATAGTAATAGAAGAATCATTACCCTTTATTTGTGACTTATTGGTATAAGAACTCGATAATTTGGTTAGGAGTTAAATAATTATACATTAATTTATTATGTGATTTATTATTTTTATCCATGTGATTATTTATTTCTATTGTTAAATTATTTATGCAAATGTAATTCTCATACTTTCATTTCTATGTCATAATTTGAAGATTATTATTTCTTAAGATTTCATGGTGTAATTCCATTAATCATTTTATTTATCTTTTGATCATATCTCTAACTTATTTATAGTCTATTGATATATTCTCTATGTCTCATTGATAAAATTTTATCCTTTATTGAGGGTGTGAACTCGCTACTTTATTATATTTCCCTATTTACATGAGATAACTTATACATGATTATGTCTAGAAGGGATTCACGATTGAAGAATTTTATGGAATAAATTTAAGATATGTTAACAAATAATATAGATATATAGCTAATCTTCAAATAATCAATATATTTGGATCCTCATAGTGTGGTTTAACATTGAGATGATGTGTATTCTACATAAAAATGATGTATATGGTGTGGGTTCATATCATTTGGAATCATAGTACGCATTTAATGTCTATATTTAGAGAATAAAATTTGGGATTGCAGTTTAGTAGTGCTTTACATTAAATTAATAAACTTATATACTCTAGTTTCCTTAATCTACTTCCAATATTCATGAGACAATACATCTAATAAATAAGTAACTAAATTAACATTCACGTTCTTTTGAATTTTTAAAACAAGAATATATGTTTGATTTTATATAACCACTATTTCCCCAAATTAGGCCTAGATTTTAGGCTTATAAAGATAAAAAACTCATTAATCATAGTAGAAGAAATTTAAAAATCCAAAACCCAAGAAAAATATACAATATACCTAAAACACTACACTGTAAAATGAAAAACACATGGGTGTACCTTTCACCAATGAATATCAATGATACTATCTTCCTCCAACAATTTTTTATGATGATCCCTTAATGGTATCCATCAAACTACCCTCTCTATGACCTGTCTATGGGAAACATCCATGGTTCAAATTAATCCCTCAAGTCATTTGTGTGGACCCTCTTGACGCCCACAAAATGCTAGTGCCCCACCCAAGTAAAAGATAAGAGAGAAGAAATATTATGGGAAGAGGGAGTGTAGATAGTATCCTAGGTTGAAAATAATCCAATACTATAGTCCCATGGTATTGGATTCATTATATAATCCATCATGACACTCCTATTAATTTACTCATACATTTATAACATATGATATAATTATATTTCAAACCTATTCTTTCATCACATGAATGCATGAATCCCCCTTTTTTTTCTTATAAAATAATGAATGATAATAGTCATTATTGTAGTGGAGATCTTATTATCATCATATATTATTCCCATGCATTAACCCACTTTGAAACGTTAGTGCTAGTGACATCACATTTCTAATGATATCATTATATTAGATCAAATGATATAGCCAAATACTCATGATAATAGTATAGGATTTACTGAACATCTCCATCAATATCCAACTAAAACTAAATCATTATAGTATTTGGGAAATTTCACTATATATTGTATCATATATAGTAATTTGTGAAATCATATCCCAAAATACTTTTCTATATCTTCCAAAACACTTTTGGGTAACTATCATTAACTTCACCTTATATTAAATCATATGAAATACCTTGTTCATACCCATCCAAAACTATTTTGGATGAAATATAAAACACAATTAGAGTATCAATATTATTCAAACTCAATCAAAATTCAACAAAACACAAAGTTTAACCTCATGGGACTTTGCATAATTTACAATAAATATGAATCACTGAACCCATTAATGTAAGAAAAGAGAAGCTTTGAGAAAATAATCCTTGTTACTTAATCTGAAAAGATATATTGCATGATATCCATCAAATATATGTATCTCTATACTCGTGTCCAAAAATTTTATCATATACAACCATGCACTCTCATATGATAAATTTTTTCAAGGCATTGATTTTTTATGTGATCCAAAGTTTATCCATCCCATATAACTAAAAATTGAATGATTTATTATTCAAGTATAGACTGTCTAGGTCGATGAATAGATCACATTTCATTCACCATTATGGATGAACACATCATATACCCTTAATTGATTATATAATAAAATTATATGCATTTTCTAGGTGTGATCACACACTTACTAAGTCTATCTCAATAAAGGGACTAAAATTCATACATATTATATTAGAAGACAAATCCCATCTTGTTTAAGTTGAAACAAATGACTTGATCAACAACATACCTAACCACACCTTATTAGAAAATAACCAAGGTTTGTGTAAGGGAGGTATCATATTATGATAGTTATCATTCTAGATATATTATAACATTAGTTAGTATGGAATCCAAATATTGTACATGGTTTCAGGAACCAAATTAACTAACCCTAAAAAACAATACCTAAATCAGTCCTGATAGGAATTGAAGGGAATTCTCAATCCCCACAGGCTAGAGACAAGATCCTGGGCATCTATAAATAATTATTAGGGAATGATTACACCTCAATAATAACAAAGAAAATTAAAAAATGGATAATAATCCCTAAAGTGTTGGTATTCCAATTAATCATCAAGAGAAAATAACCACACATATTCAAGTACTAAACCCAAAGACAATATTATCACAATATCTCCTTGTAACAAGTGCATCATGAACTATGATTTACACCACCAACTCCAAAGGTCCTTCAATTAAGTACACCACCACCTAAAAGTAGTTATTTCCTTTTTAATGGGTTTGGTATAAGGAATTCTAAAAACACCCAAATTTAAAATTAAGGTGTGAGCAATAATAGACAAGTAGGATACCACCAAACATTCCATAAGCAATATATATAAAATAAACCAAATATGAATGAATCTAAATAAAACATGGAATAAAAATATTTTAAAAATTCAGAATATTTCATTATTTTTAAATAATTTCGATGGAATGTATAAAAATGGAAAAAAAGAGCATTCTAATCAGATCAGGCATGAATATGAAATTCTATCAAAATAGGGATGAATAAATAATTTTACAAAACACTGGCATGTATAAATATTTTTCAATCATAGGGCCATGGTTATAAGGCATGAGGCTAGTTAAATCATGGCTCAATTTTCCACACTTTCTTAGTTAAATATAGCTCCAGGTGCTTACATATCCCAAGATCACAAGCCTAGGGGGAACCTGGATCCACCCAAAGAATGAACCCCAAACCTCACCATCTTTATTCATCATTTTCTCTATGAACCCTTTTCTTAGTAGAGATATTATATTCCTAGTGTATATATCCAATTCCACACACCCAACTACCGAGTATCCCATGTTCTTCAATGAAATGAATTATACAAGGGGTTATCATTCATTCCAACTAGTCTCATGTCATTTAAATCAATCATTTCAATCGGCCCTATGTTCAAGTTTTAAAACATCCCATTTCATTTCAAAAACCAATATCAAATGGTTTTCATCAAAAATCATTCCATTAAAAACAAATCATTTCATTTCAAATTCATAAAACATTTCATGCCTTCATTTCTCAAGAATCATAAACAAAATAATCCATAAAACTATTCATTTCATTTCTAAATAATTTTTTTAGAAATAAAAACATTATTTTTAAAACCTTAATCAAAGTGGTTTAACACACACCATGCTATTTAAAAAAATTTATAAAAAATACCACAACATGATTTTAGAAATCATGTGGAAATCTATTTAAATATAAAAAATCAATAACAATTTAAATTGATAAGAATTGCCTTATGAAATCATTGACCAAAAGAATAGTATCATCAAATATAAAATAAAGGAAAAATGACAAAGAAGGATCCTAAATATGAAAGAGGATGTCAAAATGATTCCATAATAAATTTAAGAAAAACTACCATCCAGTTTTTTACACCAACCTTCTAGAATGTAGGGATAAGAACAGAGCCCAGAGGAATGAAATCACCCTCCATAGAAGCTAGAACACCAAAAACCCCTTCTGGAACACAATAAATATAAAATATGATCTAAAGTAAAGATAAAATTGTTTTAATAGAGGTAAAATGAATTAATAAATTCATAAATACATTTATTAAGGTCTCACTATGCTAGAGTAACCATCTTGGAATTTTAAATGTCTTTTTGAGCATTTCATATTTTGAAACCCCTATCATCGCACCCTTAGGAACAGCGTAAGGCGAAATCCTTGGATTTTTTTGGGACAGTCCAAGACCTATACCACAACATAGTGGAATATAAGACACCTAGTAGGCCATGACCAGGACCATGCTTATGTTTGGGAATTTTGGCCTTGCATTTTTTACCTAGGGAACAACTGGGTAAAAAATGTCTTGGAACCAGGCATGTTATAGCCAACTTTCATTGAAAAAAGACCAAAAATCTATTTTAAGATTCCAAAAATTTTCAATACTTTAAATATTGAAAAGAGAACTCTTACAGATCAAAACGTAACAATGTAAACCAAATATCACACCTCAATGAAAATATTGGGATGCTACAATTCTCCCAACCATAAATTCTTTCTACTCCTAGAAATACTCATCATGAATATTAGTCCACTAAGAGATAAGGAAACTATACTCTCATAACCACCACACATTCCCACATCCCATGAGAATATTATCCATGATTCCATAAAAATTGAACAATAGTTATTGACTTCCCACAAAGAACCATCATCTTGGAACAAATAACCCAAATTTTCTACCAAGTCATGATCATATTAGGTTATACATATATGGCCTCCTAATTTAGAAAATTATATGGGTCTCAAATATACTTCATTAGTTGAAAAATGTTAAATGATTAATTTATTGATATTATCATAGGTAAAAATTCTTAACAATAATACGCATTCCCAATATTCTCAATAAAATCCAACAATCCCATTTATCTTGGTTCCAAATTATTATATATTTCAAGATATGAGTGACCCAATCAAGATGAGATTCTAAAAAAAGTGTTCTCCAACTAAGAATTTGAATGTACATAATAGAAATTAATGAATATATTCATAATATGTATACCATCTCCATGATATAACCAACCTATATTGATTAATTTGGATCTTTGATGTCATATTCTGAACCAAAATAGGTCCCATAAGTGTAGATTCATCAATATATGACATAAATAGTTTATATATACAAAAATATCCATATAAGGGATCAAAGGGATCTATTTTGAAAATTAAATTATATCTATTCTTTTAGGAAAACTAAACCATCCCCAAATGGCTATCCTATAATTCTCTAAAGTCAAAGATGGAAGTATACATCACATCTTTGACGATCTCTATAACCCGTTATATCTTACCATATGTATTAGGATGTTATGTCATTCTCAACATAACCAAGGATATCATAATTTATTGGAGGCCTTTCTAAAAATAATTTTGAAAATTTGAATCCCTATTAAAAATAATAGTAAATGAGACATCATGAAATCTAATGATCTCGTTAACATACATATTTTTTAAGCCCTCAACTTTGGTGGTATCATGAATGAGAAAAAAGTGAGTATGTAATGGCCCAAACCTCTCAGGCCCATTCCATTGTCAAAAAGAAGGTCACGAAGTGTTCTGGAGGGTAAAATGGACTTTTCCCACACTTTTTAGAATTTTGAAACTACACGCCGTGTACCCCCTCGCCGAGTATACCCCGTGTTCAAGGTTGTGTCCTTTCTGTGTGAAATAAATGAGTACACACCATGTAGCCAATACTACTCGTCGTGTAGTCCCTCCCCACGTATGTGTTACCCTCGAACCGTGTGTTGATTAGTCTATGACTGTGTTCCATGTTGGAGTCGTGTCCTTGTCGTGGGAAATAAATGAGTACATGACTTGTAGGCAATACTACACGCCGTGTAGTCCCTCCCCGCGTACGCGTTACCCTCAAACCATGTGTTGACTAGTCAACGGCCACGTGTTGCGTTAAAGGTCGTGTTGAAAGCCGCATGGTGATCATGTGAAATGGCTGAGTACACGCCGTGTACCATAAAGTACACGCCGTGTACTTCTGTTTTTCTCTCCTCTAAAAGGAGGGGTCCCCTCCTCCTTTTCCACTCACCCCTCTCCTCCCCATTCCTCTGAGCAGAGCTCTCATAAAAGACTCAAAGGCTCCTTTTCTTCCATAACTTCTTCGTCTGAGCTCCGATTTACGATCTGTCAGCGGCCACGGGATTGTAACGATGAGGAAGAACTTCTGAGCATCGATCTGTTGTCTTTCCTTCAGCTTTTCCTTTCCAAATTCCACCTAAGGAGGTTTTTCTGGGACTCAACAAAAGTGAAGGACTCTGAAGGACATCTTCTAAAGTTGATCCAGGGGAGCATTGTGATCAGAACTTGTTGAGGTGGGGAACTTACCTTCGTCTCTCTAGATTGTGCATCATGCAGGGTGTGTTTCCACTTGTTTTCATGAGAAACAATTGAACCACTAAATGAAGATAATAACCGGTTAAAGAACGGGGATGGGTAAGTTGTTATGTTTATTTTTTATATCCTGTGATATTATGTTGTGAATTGAATACGCTTATTCCTACTGAAAATCACGGTCGTTGGGGGCCTTTGCTTGCGCAATTAAATATTGCCCTATCTTTCTAGACCGTTTTTATGGATGGAAATTTGTTGAATGTGGAAATTGGTTAATCATGTAAAGTTGGAAGATTAAATACCTGTAACCCTTGTATGATCACCGCGGTTGAACAAAATTGAATAATGAACATGTGGGTGTTGGCTTGGATACTTGGCATGTGATGGGGGTGTTTTGTGGGTTGTTGTGGATTGGGTGAGCAGTGGGGATGCGGTTGTCTTGGTTGTGGGTTGATATGAATGTTATAGTGGGGCTGAAATAAAGGGTATTAAAGGGAAATTGATGTACCAGTTTCGGTGAGTTTGTGGTTATGGTGGTTGGTAGCGGGGCTCCAGGGATGGGCTTGAATGTGAACAAACTATGGGTTGTGAATCATAAATAAAATTGGAAGAGTTAATAAATGGTGTGGGGTACCCAATACTCTTGTTCTTATATACTACTACCTGTTGTGACTGTGTTTTTGGTGAGTGTGGCTGGTGAGGTTGGGTGGATAGAATTCCTTGATAGGTTTTGGTTTCTTCTGTTGTTCTCATGGGACATTACGATTTCTCCCCACCTCTGCACGAGAGATTTTGGTTTCCCTACTGAGTATACTTGTATGATAACCCTATGTTTACTTTCAGGTTTCTAGGAGGACTACCAGGGCCGTGCGGGACCCTGTTAGTAGGGACAGTTGGATTTGTTGTAGTTGTTGTACTCTTGTTTCTCTTGGTATTGTACTTTTGAGCTTTCGTGTACTTGTACCTTGTTTCAAAACTATTTAAACATGCATGTGGGATTGGTTTGGGTTTATTTCTATACACTTGTTCTTTTCCCTTTTGGGGGTTGACTTGTCCTATTTCCTGACCTTAAATAATAAAAAGGGTAATGTCTCCCATATTTTTGTAAACTCATACCCTTGGTGCTAGACGCCACCCCGGGGCCTACTGGAGGTGGGACTCGAGGGGTCATTATTTCCTTTCCACCATTGCCAGCTCAGGAGGGGCATCTTTGGTGGGAGGGGGTCGCGACAGAATGGTATCAGAGGTGATGGTTGAGAGATATGATGGAGTCTGGAGTTAGGCATAGTGATGATTGCATGAGATGGTAGGGAAATAGTGTTGGTTACTCTTGGAGCGTGACATAGGCCAAGGAAGACCGGCTAGGACATGGGATTTTAGGGCCCCCCGTGATCCTATGCAAGGACTCTGAGCCTATCAAACGACCATGTGAGACTACATTGATTACAGGGTAGAGATCCTAGGGAAGGTACATGCATCATCATGATTTCGTTTTACTCAATTTGGGTGTTCTGGGAAAGAAATTGAAATAAAATGATAAAATGAAACCCTAAGAAATTTCTTTACTACTTGGGCTTAGGCGATCTCTGTTTACCATACAGTTTTGGCACCTGGACGTCGTCCCTGGGTGGAACAGACGGCCGAGTCCTAGCAGAATCAGGCGGTCGATCAGTTGAGGATTGACCGAGAGGAGGAAGATAACCAGTTGCAGAAGACTCTATGTTCTTTCCAGCGATAAACCCTCTAGAAGTAAAAGGGTAGTACTTCAGATAAGGAGATGGAGGGGTGGCTTGAGGATCTAGGAATCTCTTTTACCTTGATCCGTGCTCTGAGGGAGTACTGGGTTCCCCTAGCAGTCAGTCAGCTGAGAGGTGCGACGCGAAAATGGTGGACGCTCTACCTCGGAGAGAGGATAGAGGCAGAGGTTCTGTGGGCTGACTTTGAGAAGGAATTCTGAGAGAATTCCTTTATTCCATGATCAAGGTGGAGAAGTGGCAGGATTTACTCTCCCTTCAGCAGGGGAGTATGTCTATACAAGAGTTGGGGATCAACTTCAAGGATCTCCTACGCTTTTCTCCGGACCTCTTTCTGGATGAGGAGTCTCGGGCGAGACGTTTAGAGGAGGCACTTCGCCCTTCGCTCTAGTATGTTGCCACCAACTTCACCCTTCCGATGTACTTGGCAGTACAGAAGAAGGGAGAGGTTGTAGAGAGGATGTACTCACAGGGAGGTGCACCACGAGAGGGGATCCAGCTAGGTTCATCAAAGGGGAAGGCAGTCAGCAGCAGGTCACTTGCGACGGGACCTTCTAGGTTCAGGCAAGTGGGGAGCAGGCCCCAACAGTTACAGTTTAGATCTTCAGGTCCTCGTCCCTTTTTCACGAGCCCAGGACCGAAGTCTTTTTCTTGTGGAGGTTTCTGGAACATTCAGAGTCGGTGCCCGACCCAAGCTCAGTACGGTGGAGGTGGGCAGGTTCAGCGCCCACCTCAGTAGCACCAGTTGCCGGCAAGGCCCTTCCAGCAGCAGCAGGACCATGCTCCTCCGAGGGCAGACTTTGCGGGAGGAGGCCGACCTCAGGGTGCTCCTCAGGGACCTCAACCAGGGTGTGGTCGGGGAGGTGGAAGACATCAGAGAGGCAGGGGAGGTGGGCGTGGACAGTTGCACGCATCAAAGTTGACAACTCCGGCAGGACCAGAGATGGTGCGAGGTACGATTTGTTTGTTCAGCACTTTCGTTTCTACCTTGTTCGATTCAGGAGCTTCACACTCTTTTTTTCACCCGATCTAGACCATTCTTTGGTTCTAGACGTAGAGATACTTTCTGTACCCCTGGTGCTGATTACACCAGTTAGAGGCCAAACCAGCGTATCTTGTGTTTGCTGGGGATGTGGGATGATGTTGAGACCACATAGATCTTGTGGGGACCTTCTTCTATTACAGATGAAGCCATACAATGTCATCCTAGGAATCTATTGGTTGTTTTCCGTTAGTGCCATTATCGACTGCTTCTGATGAAGGGTTGTGTTCTCCGACATGGATGGGAAACATGTAGCTTTTGTTGGCGAGAGGATCAATCAGGTGGGAAGCCAGCGTGTGGAGCCTCTCTTTTCCTTGTTAGGTGGGTTATCAGTGGTTCAAGCTGATACAGAGATTGTGGATGTCCCAGAGGTTGTTCGGGAGTTCCTCGATGTTTTTTCTGAAGAAGTTGTGACTCTACCCACCCGACGTGACATTGAATTTGGGATAGACTTACAGCCTGGTGCCCATTCGATTTCGATGGCCCCTTATCGAATGGCACCTTCGGAGTTACGGGAGTTGCCGATTTAGATTGACGATCTGATGGAGAAGGGTTTTGTTCAACCCAGCATATCGCCATGAGGTGCTCCAGTTTTTTTCATAAAGAATTCAGATGGTGGTCTCCGGCTATGCATAGACTACTGAAGGTTGAACCTGGTAACGATCAAGAACCGTTACCCCCTTCCAAGGATATATTATCTCTTTGACCAACTGAGGGGAGCAGTTTGGTTTTCAAAGAATGATCTAAGATCTGGATATCATCAGTTGAGGGTGAATGACAGTGACATCTCGAAGATGGATTTCAGGTGCAGGTATGGGCACTTCGAGTTTGTAGTAATGCCATTTGGAGTTACTAATGCACCGGATGTGTTCATGGGACTTATGAACTTTGTATTCCAAGAGTTTTTGGACCAGTTCATTATTGTGTTTATCGATGACATCCTGATCTACTCAAGATCAGAGTAGGAGCACGTTGAGCATCTTAGGGTAGTCTTAAAAGTCCTTTAACACCACCAGCTTTACAGGAAATTGTAAAAGTTTAAGTTCTTGACATAATAAGTACACTTCCTTGGGTAGGTAGTGTCTCAGCATGGAGTGTTAGTGGACCCGTCGAAGGTGGAGGCAGTTGTTTCTTGGGCAGTACCCAAGAGCGTGGTGGAAGTTCGTAGTTTCCTGGGGTTGGCAGGTTACTATCGGAGGTTCGTTTCGGACTTCTCTCGAGTTTCTGCTCCATTGAAAACTTTGACTAGGAAGAACCAGGTCTTCCTATAGAGCGAGCACTGCCAGAAATATTTTTACTACCTGAAGGAGAAGTTGTTCAGTGCTCCAGTTCTCAGGTTTCCAGAGGAAGGGTTGTTGTATAAGGTGTTTTTTGATGCTTTTGGACTTGTTCTGGGGTGTTTACTGATGCAAAAGAAGGGAGTAATCTATTATGGGTCTAGGCAGTTATGCCCTCATGAGCGTAACTATGCCACCCATGACCTAGAGCTTGAAGCAGTAGTGTTCGCACTGAAGTTGTGGCGACATTACCTCTTTGGGGATCACTTTGTGGTCTTCTCAGATCACAAGAGCCTGCGTTATATCTTCTCTCAGTGTGACCTGAACTTGCGGCAGCAGAGATGGGTCGAGTTTCTCCAAGACTATGACTTCAAGATCTCTTACACTGAAGGTAAGGGAAACCTTGTGGCTAATTCCATGAGAAGGAAGTCACATAAGAAAGTGGTTCGGGAATCCGCTGATGCTTGGAAAGCGATGGGAGAGTTAGTTGCCTTGCACTTGGATGCCAGGGTAGAAGGTGTTAGAGGCTGTTTGTTTCAGATGACAGTGCAGTCCTCCTTGTTGCAGTAAGTGGAAGAGTCTCAGTGGGGAGACTCCGAGGAAGAAGTGATGCGGGATCGTGTCGATCAGGGGAATGCTCCAGAAGGATGGTTAGAGGATAGCCGACATCAAATTATTTTTCATGGAAGGTTGTTTGTTCTGGAGGTGATGCATGAAGGAGTTCTCCATGAGTTCCATAACTCAACCTTGGCGATACATCCAGGAGTTTCAAAAATGTACCGAGGCCTGAGGGAACAGTTTTGGTGGCCTGGAGTGAAACGGACAGTGGTAGAATTTGTGGCTAAATTCCTAGTGTGTCACCAAGTGAAGGCTGAACACCGTGTTCCCAGTGGTTTGTTACATCCTTTAGATTTCCCTGAGTGGAAGTGGGATGAAATCTCAATGGACATCGTCACAGGACTACCCAGAGCTCAGGGTGGTTATGATGCTATCTGGGTAGTGGTGGATCGACTAAAGAAATCAACTCACTTCTTAGAAATTAAGGATTCAGGCCGGGTGAGTACCTTAGCACAAAGGTACGTAGATGAGGTGGTGCGTTTGCATGGAGTTCTGATGAATATCGTCTCGGATCAGGATACTCAGTTTACCTCACGAGTCTGGAGGGGGTTAAAACATGATTTTGGCACCCAGATACACCTTAGCACTGCTTTCCACCCTCAGACCGATGGGTAGATAGAGCGGACTATCCACAAGTTAGAGGACATGCTGCGAGCATGCATTATGGATTTCAGAGGGTCATGGGTACAAAACTTTCTTTTAGTAGAGTTTTCCTACAACAACAACTTCCACTCTACTATTGGCATGGCACCATTTGAGGCTTTGTATGGAAGACCATGTTGTTCACCCATTTGATGGGTAGAGGTTCGTGAGACAGGTGCTCTTGGGCCAGAGGTAGTGCAGAGCACCACAGAGAAAGTCCAGCTTGTACGTGAGAGGATGAAAGCGGCTCAGGACCGACAGAAGTCTTATGCTGATCGTTGGAGGAGGCCCTTGGTGTTCGAGGTGGGATATTGTGTTCTTGAAGGTTTCCCCTCGACGGGGGAAGCAGAGGTTTTGGAAATGGAGCAAGCTCTCTCTTAGGTTTATTGGACCTTTTGAGGTGCTGAGGCGAGTCGGCGAGGTGGCATATCAGCTAGCCTTGTCACCTCAGTTGGAGAAGGTTCATTACGTCTTACACGTCTCCCAGCTACATCGATACTTACACGACGAATCTCACGTTATGGACTGGGAGAGTTAGATATGGGAGACGACGAGACCTTCAAGGAATGACCAGTCAGAATCGAGGATCGTAAAGAGAAGGTGCTTCGTGGATGAACCATTCCCTTGGTTCATGTGTTTTGGAGGCATGGTGTCCTCGAGGAGAGAACTTCGGAGCAGGAGGCCCAAATGCATGCTCAGTACCCGGAGTTGTTTTGAATTGTGTTTTCTTTGTTCTTCTAAGCTTTGTTTTGATGTTATACTCTGTACCTTTGATATATAAAATGCTTGGCTTGTCGGTTGTGAGACCTTTTCTTTCCTTGTTCTCTGGAAATGTGTAACATGTCCGGATGTGTGGGGAAGGGAAAAAACCTGATCCTTAATTGAGACGCATTAATGCGGATGCGATTGAACCCATGCAGGCGAATCAGTGCCGCCTAAAGCGGATAATATCTTGACATAAAAGAAGGAATTTCCCCAAACCACATGTTCGGGTAGTGTGTTGGTTGTACGGTGTTGGGGGTAGTGTAAGTTGGAAAATCCTAATATATGGAAGTGGGAAGGCCCAATCCTTAATCGAGACGCATTAATGCTGATGCGATTAAACCCGTACAAGAAAGTTAGTTCCGCCTAAAGAGAATAATATCTCTATATAGGAGAGGGAATTCCTAACACCTATGATTAGGGTTGTTGGATGGGTTCCTGTTATAACGAGAACCCAAAGAGGTATCTTGTTGGGATCCTCTGGGATGGATTTTGAATTCTGGAAGATGAGAATGTTTTAAGAGGTATCTGATGTAATGGCTCGGACCTCTCCGGCCCATTCCTTTTTCAAAAATAAGGTCACGAAGTGTTCTGGAGGGTAAAATAGACTTTTCCCACACTTTTCAGAATTTTGAAACTACATGCCGTGTAGTGTGAGTACACGTCGTGTTCCCCCTCACCGGGTATACCGCGTGTTCAAGGCTGTGTCCTTGCCGTGTGAAATAAACGAGTACACGCCGTGTAGCCAATACTACACGCCGTGTAGTCCCTCCCTGCGTATGCGTTACCCTCGAACCGTTTGTTGACCAGTCAACGGTCGTGTGCTGTGTTGGAGCTGTGTCCTTTCCGTGTGAAATAAATGAGTACACACCATGTAGCCAATACTACATGTCGTGTAGTCCCTCCTAGCGTACGCATTACCCTCAAACCATGTGTTGACCAGTCAATGGTCGCGTGCCGCGTTAAAGGTCATGTTGGAAGCCACATGGTGACTGTGTGAAATAGCCGAGTACACACAGTGTACCATAAAGTACACGCCGCGTACTTTGGTTTTTCTCACCAATAAAAGGAGGGGTCCCCTCCTCCTTTTCAACTCACCCCTCTATTCCCCATTCCTCTAAGAAGAGCTCTCCCAAGAGACTTGAAGGCTCCTTTTCATCCATAACTTCTTCGTCCGAGCTCTGATTTATGATCCATCAGCGGCCACGAGATCGTAACGATGAGGCAGAACTTCTGAGCTTGGATCCGTTGTCTTTCCTTCGGCTTTTCCTTTCCAACTTCCACCTGAGGAGGTTTTTCTGGGACTCGACAGAAGTGAGGGACGCCAATAGACATCTTCTAAAGTTGATCTGGGGGAGCGTTGTGATCAGAACTTGTTGAGGTAGGGATCTTACCTTCGTCTCTCTAGATTGTCCATCATCCAGGGTGGGTTTCCTCTTGTTTTCATGAGAAACTGTTGAAACACTAAACCAAGATAATAACTGGTTAAATAACGGGGATGGGGAAGTTGTTATGTTTATTTTTTATATCCTGTGATATTATGTTGTGAATTGAATAGGCTTATGCCTACTGAAAATCATGGTTGTTGGGGGCCTTTGCTTGCACAATTAAATGTTTCCCTATCTTTCTAGACCGTTTTTGTGGATGGAACTTTGTTGAATGTGGAAATTGGTTAATCATGTAAAGTTGTCTGATTAAATACATGGAACCCTTGTGTGATCACCCCGGTTGAACAAAATGGAATAATGAACATGTGGGTGTTGGCTTGGATACGTGGCATGTGATGGGGGTGTTTTGTGGGTTGTTCTGGATCGGGTGAGAAGTGGGGCTACGGTTGGCTTGGTTGTGGGTTGGTATGAATGTTATAGCGGGGCTGAAATAAAGGATATTAAAGGGATATTGATGTACGGGTTTCGGTGTGTTTGTGGTTATGGTGGTTGGTAGCGGGGCTGCAGGGATGGGCTTGAATGTGAAGAAACTATGGGTTGTGAATCATAAATAAAAGTGGAAGAGTTAATAAATGGTGCGGGGTACCCAATACTCTTGTTCTTATATACTACTACATGTTGTGATTGTGTTTTTGGTGAGTGTGTCTGGTGAGGTTGGGTGGATAGAATTCCTTGATAGGTTTTGGTTTCTTCTGTTGTTCTCACAGGACATTAGGTTGTCTCCCCACCTATGCATGAGAGCTTTAGGTTTCCCTACTGTGTATACTTTTATGCTCACCCTACGTTTACTTTCAGGTTTCTAGGAGGACTACCAGGGCCATGCGGGACCCTACTAGTCAGGACAGTTGGAGTTGTTGCAGTTGTTGTACTCTTGTTTCTTTTGGTATTGTTCTTTTGAGATTTCTTGTACTTGTACCTTATTTCAAAACTATTTAAACATGCATGTGAGATTGGTTTGGGTTTATTTCTATACACTTGTTCTTTTCCCTTTCGGTGGTTGACTTGTCCTATTTCTCGATCTTAAATAATAAAAAGGGTAATGCCTCCCATATTTGTGAAAATTCATACCCTTGGTTCTAATCGCCACCCCGGGGCCTACTGGAGGTGGGACTCGGGGGTCATTATCTCCCTTTCACCATTGCCAGCTCAGGAGGGGCATCTTTGGTGTGAGGGGGTCATGACAGAGTAAATTTGGTCAATTAGTCAATCAACACCCTAATCACACTATTTTATTGAGGTTCATGTTGTATCGAAATAAAAAATTCCATTGATATCTCATACCACTTATTAGTCATTAAATGAATGGATTAATGAAAACATGATGGATTTTGATTCTCAACTATGATCTGTTGACAAGTATAACAATAGGAAACAAAATCAGCAATGTATCATTTCATAAATAGTGACTAGAATCAATTAATAACATCATAAACATATTCGTCATACTTGGGTGAACCCACCACTATAAATGATAATAATACCCCATCAAAACCTTCCTCATAATAAATGGACAAAAAATCCATAAGAAAATGTTACCCTATGGAGAAAGAGATCTTTGACTGATGCTCTCCCCATAATATAAGAATACTTAATTCCTCAAAAACATCATTAAGTTTATTCTTCAAGAGAATAAACATTATAGGAGATGTTATAAAATTAATTCTAAAAAAACTATGTTTCATCTTATTGGACTCCCAAATGAATGTGAGAAAAGAGATGAATGATATTCCACTCCTATGATGATTCCTTCATTACCCAAGATGGTATATTCTGGATTAGATCATCAGAAACAACATTCCCATTGATAGTTATTTGATTAATTTCAATTTCAAAAGATTACAGGTACTATTCACAGTTTTTTTCTCTAATATTAAAATATTTCTAAAAGAATACATACCTCAAACTCCAATTATTGGATTAAATGTTAATCCTTTCAACGAAAAGGTTGTGTCACTAAATTTTAAGGGTGTGAATCACCTATGAAACTTCAATATCATGATTGGGATAGTTATTATCATAATAAAAAATCTTATGATAACTATAAGACACCATTTAATCACCCTACATATGAAAAAAAACCCAAACCAGAACCTAAATTATCATAAACGACCACATAATCCAACAAAGCTTCTCAAAGAGTCGATAATAGATTTTAGGTCAAATGGTTCTTCAACGCATCAAATGAAATATTTAATTTTTATTTATAAACTAACTTCACTCCCTTCTATGTAAATGTTGTGAAATGAGAATCCAACTTGGAGGATTCTTTCACAAACTAACGTTATTAACCTCATAAGACCAAAATTCTTCGAATCTCAAAGAAATTCCATACTTCTTACCAATACATGAAATTTTTCTCCTTTTTATGATCAACTAAGGAAATATATTCAAATACCATGTTACCAAAAAATGTCAAATCCGGAATACAAATTTGGATTTTAGATACCTTATCACAAAGTCAGCGATATCTCATGATACCCAAAACTACTCTAAATTGAACTACAAGATCCTCCACAGTTTTAGAGTAAACCAAGATGTCATATATGAATATCACACCAAAATAATTAATATATTACTGGAAAATCCTATTAATGAATTACATGAATACATCAAGAGTATTTTTAAGAAAAAACCATAACATGATACTCATAATGGACATACCTACTTTTGAAAATGTGTTTAGGGATAACAGACTCTTGGATGAAAATATTGTGATAACCAGACTAAAAACCAATATTATAGAACCATTCTGCCTCTTTCATTAGATAAAATAAATCATTTATACAAGAATTAAATCCTTTATTCATGACTATTACCTGATTAAGCATTCACTAGTTAACACATAATGAAAGGGTTATATCACCCTTCTAGAAAAAAGCAATGTTGTGGCCCAAGGTGACACATTGTGTTTAATAAAGCCTTTGGAAATAAATTCATAAAATTTATTATTTAACTCTTTCAATTTATCTTGTTCCATATAATAGGTTGGAATAGATATTAACTGAGTTTCATAAACCAATTTGATAGAAAACACTACCTCTTTCTTTGGTAATAAGACTTAAAAGTATGATGGGAAATCATATATAAGTTAATATGCTATCGAAGGAATATCACCTCATGAGTATTCAAACTTTAGTTCAAAATCATACATGGATATCATCCTACGCAAATTTATAATAGGAGGTATGTCTTGGCTGGACCTCCAGACCCATTATCCATAAAAATTGTTGGAATCTATATCTGTGGAAATATAGGAGACCAACCCATGATAATATATAATTTAGGCTTTATGATCCACTAAACAATCTATTATAATAATGGAATGTATAAAATTCATCTCAATAAACAAAAATTCCATAAAAACCTTGATATATAAAAAATATAAAACACAAGAGGGGAATCAAAAACCATACTCTCTCTTAGTTCCTAGAGGCACCACAATTTCCCTCACAAAAGGCATGAGCTCCATAGGAAGATTTAGAAAATCCATAGTGTGGGTTTATCTAAAAGAATGAGAGGTAATGGTATTAAATAAATAAAGCACTAATGATGACTTAATAGATATAATACCTCTAACTGTCATAGGACACACATCAGTACCCACTGGAGACTTTTCCACTGCATGAAGTTTATTTGTTCATAGTGCCTCTGGCTAGAACCCAATTATTCATAAATCATCATACTATGCAATTAATCCTCTTAGTATTGATGAGCCCCTAACAATATGTGTACTGGTAAAAACATGGTAAAACCTCTTCAAGTGACTCAAACATCTGTATGATATATAAATTTTTGGTTCCTCCACACAAGAACACTTTGAGTTACAAATTTTTGAACATCGAATAAAATTTAGTGGGCCTTTACTAGATACCATAGATAATTTGGAGAGAGTATAATATAAAATACCACCAATAAATATTTCTCCATGAGACTTAGTCTACTTCCTCTATCTCATAAAATAACCACTAAAACCACCATTAGGAGTCAATGGAACTCTAGTCAATGATGACTTACTATACATTTCAATATACAACATCAAATCCTTATCCAAAAAATTAACATATATGGTAAGATTCAATATAAAAACCTAAGATCAGGTATCTAATTTAAGATCCCTCTCAAACCTCAAGGCCTTTAACTTATTTCTCAACACCAGCTTAGGTGAAAACTGAGTATGTTCATAAAAATCATTGACATAATATTTCTCTATTCAATAAATTTGATGAATTTTGAGAGAAAACATTGAATTATCCAATAAAATCAACTTTGGATAATGTTTCTTTATAAAAGTTTTTTTATGTCTTTTCAATACAAGTCCCCATCCTTCTTATCCAAAACTAAAGAATAGCACTATATCCTTCAAGGCCCCTCAAACTTGAAGATGGAACATTTCACCTTAATAGAATTTGAAATCTCTATGAACTTAATGAGTCACTAAATCTTACCCAACTAGTCATTTGGTTTATGAGGATCATTTATACCTAGAAAAGATAGTGGATTATGATAAAGAAACTATGGTGCATGATATTTTTCTATTGTACCTTCAAGGTTCCACTCCTAGAGTCT
The DNA here is from genome assembly GCA_963277665.1 of Viscum album. NCBI lineage: Eukaryota > Viridiplantae > Streptophyta > Magnoliopsida > Santalales > Viscaceae > Viscum > Viscum album. The sequence continues at coordinate 623,568,069 of OY728132.1, read as the reverse complement.
AAGGACATGAGAGTCTCCATGGACCAATGAATGTACAACATGAACTAATAACTCTACTAGGTTCTAGAAAACATGAGGTTTTTATTGTTCTAGTTCATTAACAATGCCCTCTCTATGTCTAATCATTTTTTTTCTTAGGGGAACAATACTACAAAACATCAATAGTCTAAAAGAAAAAACATTCAAGAGACAAAAGATCATCAATTCTATTATTTAAGTCCCAAATTGGTTTTATAAAACACAAATATTAGTTTGGTAAAATTATAGAATTGGATTAAACAAATCCTCAATGTAACTTTTTTCAAACCATCCAAGGTATCTTAATTGTTATTATGATGATATCTGGTTATACACTCACTCGTAACCTTCCCCTTAAGTCCCAAAAATCCTATATCCTATCTTACAGGACATCCTAATCTGTATAGAAACAACCAAATGGAACTAAATCGGCCTTTGATACTAATTTTTTTATGAACCATCCCAAATAAATAGCTGAAATAGTACTTGAATTAGTCTTGACAGAACCCGAAGTGAGTTATCAATTCCCATGGGTTGGAGACAAGATCATTGGATTCCAAAATCAAATAATAGGGAATGATTTATCATAATAATAACCAAAAAAATTAAAATATCATATAGAAATCCATAAATTGTTGGTATAACAAACACTCATAAATAAAAAAAGTAACATAATTATTCAAGTACTAAACCCAAAGACAATATTGTAAAAAGATCTCCTCATATGAGGTGGATAAAAAACTTTATCTATCACCACCAAATCCAATGGTCATGGTTTCAAGAACTACAAACACCTCTATGATCGGATTTACATTTTCCTAGACCTAGCAGAAAAATTTCTAAAAACACCCAAAAGAAAAAGTTGGATGCGATAAAAACTAACCCAGTAGAATCCCACTAATAATTTCATAACAAAATCCCAATCAGTTAACCCAAATTTTTATAATTATAAATAAAAATTGGTATGGTAATATTATCACAAGTCCTAATAATTAATTATTTTCAAATCATTTTAATGGAAATTATATTATGGGTATAAATGTGTATTTCTATCAAATCAAACATGAATAGTAATTTATATCAAAACAGGAATGGATAGATCATTTCATTAAATAATGGAATATATAAATCATTTTTAATCATATAAAAAATGGTTTCAAAACTACAGTTGGTCAAATAAAGGCTCTAGGTTCCACACATTCTTAGTGAAATGCATCTTGAGGTGTGAACACATCCATAGATCTCAGACTTAGGGGGAATAGGGATCCATCCAAAATAATTGACCCCTTCCCCTCTACATGCTTAATTTTCATTTTCATCTTTATTTCTTCTCTATGTGGAAAAAATACATGACTTGAGTGTCTATCCAAGGAAACCAACCTAACTACTAAGTTAGTCATTTTCTTCAAATAAATCAAATCATACAATGGGTTATCATTTATTCCATCTTGTCTCATGTCATTTAAATGAATCATTTAAATCAGATTCATGTTCAAGTTTCAAAATGTGGAATTTCATTTAAACAACCAACATCAAATGGCCTTTATCAAAATTCAATCCTTTCAAAACAACTCAATTTATTTGAAATTCATAAAACATTTTGTTCCTTTATTTCACATGAATCATCATCAAAATTGTCCTTCAAATCATTAATTTTATTTCAAAAATCATTTTTCTATAAATTAAAAAACTATTTCTAAAACCACAATCAAATAGGTTCAACACAAATAATTCCTTTTAAAAAAACTTATCATGAATCTCTTATAATACTTTAAAAATTCAAGTTGAAATCCTTTTCAAATTAAGAAAGAAATAATAATTACAATTGATACGAATTACCTAATGAAACACCCTTACTCATGAATAGTATCATAAAACACCCAACAAGTTAATCAAAAAGAAATAAGGATCTAATATAATCAAGAGGTTTTCCCCAATGATTCCTTCATAACTATCAAGAAATACCATCCCCTAGTCATCTTACACCGATCTTCTAGAAATATGTAATAAGAACTGAACTGATAGGAACCTAATCACCCTCCACAAAAGTTGAAATATCCAAAACCCCTTACATAACACATAAAATATGTAATATGATCCAAAGGAAGGAGAACTATTATTTTAATAGTGGGAAAATGGGTTAATATATGCTTTAAAACTCTCTATTAAGATGACATTAGGCTGGAGTAACCATCTTGAATACTTAATCATATTTTCAGGTGTTTCAAAGTTAGAAACCCCCATCACCACACCCTATTCCATACCATGGTGAAAAATTCCTATCCATTATATGACTTTAAATGTCCTCCACCATACCCTAGTGGTGCCTTGTTTGTTTTAGTGGTTAGGGAGACACCCAATAGGCCATTCTTAGGACTACATCATAGTCTGTGCTTTTTGTCCAGTCTATTTGACATAGGGGACAGCCAGGTACAAAACGAATCATACTTGGGTATGGTTAATCATGTTTTTTAACTGGTAAAATGTATAGAAAACTATATTAATGATATAAACACTTCAAATTATTCCAAAACTAAAAATAAAAATGTTAGAATCAAAATAAAACAAGGTAAACCAAAGAAAATCCCTGAAAAAAAATGTTAGGCACCTAAACCATTAGTTTACTAAAGATATATTTTATGACACTCCATATATTATAATACATGGGTTATCTAGTGGAAAACCTATTTCATACCTCATGAAAATATTATGAGTCTCGATATAAGAATCTTACTCATACTATCCTTGAAATTTAATCACAACCTATAATACTCCATGTCTAACATCTGATAAAAATAACAAAAATTTTAATTTTAGAGGTCAATTATCATTAAACATCACGAAATATATATAAATATACACATAAATACAATCAACATTAAATAATTATAGTGTAACTATTTATTTTCATAAAACTAGATATTTTTTTCTTCTTAAAAGCTTTTAAGAAAACATAAAAAGGCATACATAAGTCCCTTCCCAACAAATGATATATGATAGACTGCCATATTTGTATTTTTTTGATACAATTTTATAGTTTTTTTGACTCAATACATCTATATGTAATCCCTTCCACACCTCTTCATTACCACTTGATAAAACCATCTCATAAAAATCTATAGAGAGTAACATCTATGAAGAAATAATGTTTAAATAATGGAGATACTTAAGAATCATATTCCTAATTTTAACTAATTTTATATTTTCAAATTACATTACTCTATAATATTTTTTTAATGATAATAAATTATGTTGTTTAATTAAAATTCATTCTATGGAAACTATCATAATTCTTTGACCTTATTCCCTCTAAAGTTTCCATTGTAATATTTTGATAAATAATGTAACTATTTAAATTATTTTTTTACCAACACATCCTAAAATAATTTAGGATCTGAAGTGAAATTATTTTTAAATTTTATTGGAATGGTCTTTTATTTTTTATCTTTTAACATTTAAAATTATACAGAGGCTCCCATTAGTCTCTTAGACACTGTATTCACCTCAAAAAAATATTTATAAGATATAGAAACTTCCTTAGGTAAGAAAATAATACTTATTTCCTCTTAGTATGGATATTTAATAGAAAATATATTTCTATGAAAATATATATAATTTTCCATGTGTTTGGATATTTTTAATGAAAATATTATTGTTCTATAAAATATACCACTGATGGTGGTAGAATCTTAATTCCTTATATTTTAACAAAATTATAGATAACAAATTTTATCCAAAATTAATTTTTTATGCATATTACCTTTTTTAAAAAATTTATAGAACCCAATGAATCATAAATCACATGAATTAATTTCATTATATAATATTTTTCGTAACAAATATTTATTAAAAACATCTCCTCTTATCACATAAGATAAAAGTGATAACTATACACATCATTTACTTATTCCCATCTGAGCATGATATATTTAATTACATTTAATTTTTTTATCTATTAGATCATTTCTTTTTCACATGAATGAAAACTACAAGCTCTACAAATTCATCACATGATTTTAAACTCTTATATATTTATAAAAATTTTCAATTTTACATTATGTATTACATAACCTATAAAATAGAATAAAAAACTTATATAACATCAATACTTGACTTGTATATTCTGTAGAGTATCAAAAACGCTTCGGATATTCAGTAAATTCTATAATATGGAAACATTATTGCTCCTTGCAAGAAACTCTAGGTTTGAATGAGCTTTATTTTCGTTTGGAAGAAACATTATTGGACACTCCAACTAACTTTTTTTATTCTTGTTTAAACATTTAAACAATATGTAATATCAACAAAACAGAAGAACCTTGACATCACATGCCATATTTTATATATTTTTAACCCTTTGAGAATATTAAGTAAAATTTTCTTGAAATTGTCCACATTTTCAAAATATTTCCATAGATGAAAAGAGAATGATTTCATAACTAGGAACATCCAGAGAGAATATATTCATTCCCACCTAATCAATGCTATACATAATCATATTATGTTTATGCATGAAAACTAAAGGTTCATAGTTCATTTTAAACCTAATGAAATTGAATGCTTAATTAAATCATTATATGATTATTATTTGAATCTTGATTTAAATATTTAATAATTTCAATAGTTGGTAATTTTGGATGGGTTTTCTGTAACACATATAATTTTTCTAACATAAAAACATTTCCTAAGATACAAATATTATATGTTTCTTACATTAGGATTTTTATTTTTAAGGGATGATTTCTATTTTTATTTGGATATTTTTGTTATTATTCATCAACAATAGAAGATTTTATTATACTAGTATCATGTTTGAAAAAGATTTAATAAGGAATTTTATAGAATGTTCACCCACTAAAACGATGACCCCTTTTAAAGTCCATCATATACGTTTGTGGGATAAGATTCATATTTCACTGTTCTTGGGGATATTTTGAATTTTCCAATTTGTAAGAACCTGTACCTGCTTTTTAGGTACGTTTTTCCTTTTTCTGGAGTTTTTGAGAAAAGATTAGATTCTGGAAATTTTTGAAGTACATGTTGTGTACTTTATGAGTACACACCATGTACTGCGATGCCACGCATGGCCATGTGTTGGCCATGTTTGGTACACACACATGATGTGTAAGGGCAATGTAGAGGCTGTTTAAAGAGGAGTACGGGAAATCCAGATACACACTGTGTATTTTCTTTTTATCATTAAACGGGTCGGGGTCACGTCTAATCGATAGAATTGTCTTCTTCTCTAGCTTCTTCAACTGAGAGAATCCCATAAGGCCACGGACATCCTCCGAGCCCTAGAGCCTCCGTCCGTTCTCCAAATCGACCATTGTCAATTGCATTGGAACCGCAGCGATGAGTTCTTCCTTCTTATTGAGTTTCATTCCATGATTTTCCCTCTTCCTCAAGATATTGTGGGTTGAGAATTTTCTACATTTTCTCAGATCTTCATCATTCTAAGGAGAATCAATCATTGTGGTTCATGTATATCGATCTCCTAGAATCTAGGTAGGTGGTTTGTGCCTTTCCGTTTGATGTCTTTGATTTTTATGTTCAATTTCCACCAATACCTGTGAATGGGGTATTGTGTGTTTACTATTTTTCCCCTGTTGTGTTTCCTTGCTTGTATGCTTGTGTAGAGTTAAAATTTGGTTACATATGTGGATAATTTCTATGCTTGGATTTTTTACCCATGCCTTGTTCTGTTTATTACCTTTGATCTTGTTCTGCCTTTGGCTGTTGTACCTACTTTCCATGCCTTGTGACTGTAGGATGGATCCCTATTTTATAACATGATTTTTATGCTATAGACTCATTATCCAAGTAGCATTGTTGGTTTACTTTGGCCATACAGAATTATTGATCACTAATTGGCATGGGTCCATGAGAACCTGGTGCTTTAGACTATAAGGGATAGACTGAGTGACCTTCCCAGAGAGTCTTGGATATTATAGACTACATGAGGGTAGACCGAGTGAGCTTCCTCTTGAAGTCTTGAGCTTATAGACTATAGGGGATGGACCGAGTGAGCTTCCTAGAGAGTCATGGATATTATAGACCACAAGAGGGTAGACCGAGTGAGCTTCCTCAGAGGGTATTTTTTTGTTTTTTTTTTGAATTCCTTCAACCGTTCCAATCTATAAAAGGAATTGACCGAGTGAGCATCCTTAGAGAGTCTGTGATAGACCTGAGGCTATAGGAGGAATTGACCGAGTGAGCTTCCTCAGATAGTCTCTAGACCTTGGGGCTATAAGGGTAATTGACCTCATGATCACCCCCAGAGAGTCCCTTACTACCTTAGACTATGAGGGGAATTGATGGAGTGTGCTTCCCTAGAGAGTCTTATAATTTCTTATGAACAAACCAGAGGGGTTAGATTGAGTGTGCTGCCCAGAGGGTTGTTGGTAATTTTTAGATAGGACCATAGGGGGGTGGCTGTGAGTACTCCCAGAGGGTTCCTTGTATGTGGTTAGCTATTTTCTTCACTGCTGCTTGTTGATTTTTGGATTGTTTACTGCTGTGTATTGTTGGTTACTGCTTACTGTTAACTGTTTATCGTACTTTACCTACCATATACTCACTGACTAATAGCCATAGATCTTTAGGTGGTTGCCTACAAGGATTTAGTCTCACACCCTGTTTGGGTCATGTTTTTTGTCCTAAAAAGATTATATTATTGTAGGTGTAGACAAGGGAAAGCGCTCTTTGACTTCTGGTACTTGACTTGCATTGGAGCTGGAGAGCATAGGACCAAGCCGAGGCTTGCAATACTGAGGAGTTTCTTATCTGTTTTTATTTTTAACCTTGGCTTAGTATTGTATTTAGCATTGTGAATTTTTTGGATACTTTCCTAGACATATGTATTATGAATCATTTCATATATATATATGTGTGTGCTCCAGTTTATTGTTTCAGATTTCCGCTGTTTACTGTTGTTGGATATTTACTGCTTCCGCTATTATTTTTTGTTTAATTGTTTCTCTTCGGATGTTTACTCTCCCAATGAGGGCATAGTTTCCCCACTATCACACCCAAGGCCCTTACTTCTAGTTGGCAGCCTCTGGCATTTAGGGAAATGCGCTTGAGGCCATGTGAACAGCCGGGTATGGGGCGCCTCTGGGTGGATTTTGGAACTAGGATGTTACAAAGTGGTATCAGAGTAATTATTTTCTCATGACCTACTATTTGGAGCCTTTTGGCCAGGGAAAGGACAGATTGGTTACTTGGAAATAAATGTTCCCAGGAGTAGCTAACCCATGTACATGGGAAATCCAATCTAACTCTCTTATTTCAATTTTCTGGTTTTGCTATGTTACAGTTGATTTATTTCACCTAGAGTGATTCACATGCTTTGTGCAGTTACCTTTGTTGCTATTACGGTTCTATTAATTTCGCAACCCGATGAGATGAGGGTATTCCATCTCATGCATCATATATGCACTTTTTAGAAATCACATTCCATGCATTATTTCCATTTCATCTAGGATACATTAGCGATTGCATGATGTTGTGATAGATTTTGTGTAGATTATGCATGCTATTGTGATATATGTTTTGGTAGAATCTCTGTTGTTTGGTATACAATTTGTTTATATAGAGATTTACTGGAATGAACGCCAAATTTTGATTCTTGAGGTGTTATGGGCGCTCATGAATCAGAACTTGGTGGATAATTGACTTGTGTGTGATTCCAAGCTTTGATTCATGGGGAGTATGGTCTTTCATGGATTTGAATTTGGAACCTTAACTCTTATTTCCTGTGTCTTCTGGGATTCGATGCAATTTTTGAGCTACTACCCATAAAAACCCAGAATACACGACATGTAATTTATAAATACATGCCGTGTAGTTTTCCAACAGTGTCACTTATTGTGTTGGCAGAAGCATGAGGTTGTGAAAAAACTTCAGGAACACACAGTGTACGTTAAGTACACGCCGTGTTTTAGTGAGCCGTGTACCCGATCATGTCACTAACAACATGGTCGGGGAAGCTCGTGTAAGTACACATCATGTTTGGTATGAACACGCCATGTATCCTTATTCTAAGTACCCGACCATGTCACGAACAACACGGGTCAGTGTTATCTTTTCATGTACATGCTGTGTTTGTTCGGAACATGCCTTGTACTCTCAGCTATGTAGCCGACCATGTAACTAATAACACAAGTAGTTGAAACTCGTCTGATACAGGATGTGTCTGAAGGGAACATGCCATGCAATCTTAGATTAAGAGGACCGTGTGGGTTAGCTTTGTAAGGAGACTCGAGCAGGGGAATAGAGTTCATGTACACGCTGTGTGTGGGGACAACACGCCATATGGGTTGGGCGTTACACGACAAGTTGTGGCAGAAGTACAGACCCATGTGAATGGCCTAAGAGAACACGTCATGTAGTTTTTATACACGTCTTGTAGTAATGTGTTGTAAAACTTGAATGTTTTTCTCTTATTTTACCTCTTGTACTCCTGCGTTTTCTGTCTCGGATAATCCAGATCTAAGGCATGATTTTGACCTTTTAGAGCTATGCCACCAAGACGTCCTCCAATTGTACGTCAGCTTCCAAACAGTGATCAGACACTAAATATGGCCAATCAGGGACCTCCTGCAGATCCTCTTGCTATTCCAACCTTGGCACCAGTAGTTATACCAGTTACGGGCGCCGATGCATAGTTCAGAGAGGGTTTCCTTTGGATGATGCAGACATTCCAGGGAGCATCGTCTCCTGCTCCGTCAATGGCTGATTTGATGTGGGTTTTTCAGCAGCAACATCCTTCTACATTCTCAGGGGATGGGGGACCCCAGGTTGTAGAGTCCTGGCTCGAAGTCACACTAACGATCTTTGAACATCTGGAGATACCTCTAGAGAAGAGGGTGAAGCTCATGATCTATATGCTCTGAGACTCTGCCAAGAGGTGGTGGGAGGTGATCTCACATTCAGGATGCCAACAGGGTATGACTTGGGAAGAGTTTTGGTGCACCTTCTATGATTACTTCTACCCGAAGACATTGAGGGCCGATCGAGCCCCAAATTTTATGATTCTGGAGAGGGGTACTCTTTCTGTGATGGAGAACTCGTCTCCCTTTACTAAGCTGTAGAGTTTCATGCCTATTTTAGGAGGAAATGAGTTGTTCCTTGCATGGAAGTTCGAGGATTGTTTGAGGAATGACATCCGCTCATAGGTGAACATCTTCAGGTAGACTTCTATATCATCTATTGTCAACCAAGCACTGATCACAGAGTGAAATCTGAGGGATTATAGGGCAGTGAGCCAGGGTGGTTCGACCTCCAGAGCTAGTGTTCCTCCTTCTGATAGCAGGAAGAGCCACAAGGAGCTGTCTCAAAGAGATCATAGTCGGTGGAGTGTATCTTTTGGTATCCAGGTAGTATGATACCAGTGCGGGAGAAGTGGGTAAACGAGGCCTCAGTTCTAGAGAGACCCGATGGAGTGCCAATCTTGCAGAAAGATGGGCCATCTACAGTGTTTTTGTTAGATCTTCTCACCTATAGCTGGTGGTAGGGGTTCTTCTATAACCCCGCGTTCAGGAGATGCATCGCCAGTTTCTCCCTGGTCTAGGAATTGGGGTTCTTCCAACCGTTCAGGCTGAGGTGGTGGTTGTAGTCGTGGGGGCCAGTCACCAGGTTACCAGCGACAACAAATTGGATCAGCTCAGGGTAGTCAGCCAGGGTCGTAGGGCTATGGTACAGGCCAGACTTTCGTTGTAGAGAAGACCCATCAAGAGCAGGATCCCGGACCTTCTACAGTTCAAGGTACGATCTTAGTAGCCTCTGTTTTATCTTCAGCTCTTTTCGATACTGGTGATGTGCATAGAATTATCTTTGTTGTTGTCATGGAGAGCCTTGGGCTCTTTATATCTTCCTTTTCCAGTACTTTGACTCCAAACACACTGTTGGGAACCAAAGCGGTTGGCGTACGTCAATGCGTAGAATGTCATCTTGAGGTTGTAGGGTGTCACTTTTTATGGTACCTCTATGTCCTAGAGATGATGAGCTATAATGTCATTCTCAAAATGTACTGGTTAGTTACCTTTCATGTATTCTCCGACTGCTATCACCGTAGAGTGAGTTTCGTATCACCAGAGGGTGAATCTTTTCTTCATAGAGGTGAGTGGGATGTCCTGGAGAGTCGAGCAGGACCCGAGCATCAGGGGCTTGGAGGAGTTACAACCCAGATTGCTAGTCTTTATTTGGATGACCAGGGGACTTCACATTTAGACTTTCCCCCCAATGGTGGACCATTTCAGAGACATCTTTCTAGAGGAATTTTCAGGATTTCCCCTGGAGTGTGTGGTAGACTTCTCAATTGAGCTCGTGCCAGGAGCGGCACCGGTGTCCATTACTCTTTATAGGATGGCCACACCTGAGTTGCAGGAGCTCAAGAAGCAGTTGAAGGAGTTGCAGGAAAAGGGTTTCATCAGACCCATTACTTCTCCTTGGGGTTTGCCTATCCTTTTTTCAAAGAAGGTAGACAGTACCCTCCGACATTATGTGGATTATCAGAAGTTGAACTAGTTGACAGTCAAGAAACGATATCCCTTTCCGAGGATAGACGACCTCTTTGATCAGCTACGAGGAGCCAGAGTGTTCTCAAATATTGAATTGAGATCTAGATATCATCAATTGTGCATTATACCATCATATATACCTCTTATAGCCTTCATAAGATGGTATGGTCTATACGAGTATATGGTTATGCCGTTCGGTCTCACGAAATCACAAGTAGTTTTCATAGCACTGATGAACCGAGTGTTCCATCCATACTTTTATTCCTTCGTCGTGGTCTTCATGGATGATATCTTAGTGTACTCTCACACTCGACAAAACCATTCCACACATCTTGAGATTGTTTTGAGTACACTGAGAGAGAATTAGATCTATGGTAAACTCTCTAAGTGCCACTTCTGGGTGGATCAGATTCACTTGTTGGGTCAGGTCTTCTTGGAGGCAGGAGTATTAGTGGACCCAGAAAAAGTGAGAGCTGTAGTTTCTTGGGAGTAACCGAATAATGTCTTTGAGGTGTGGAGTTTTCTAGGGATGGATGGATATTACAGGTGCTTTATTCATAATTTTCATGCCAAGCATCACCTCTGACATGTCTGACCAAGAAAGGGGTGAAGTTCTTATGGCCAGATTATTGTGAGTCAGCCTTTAAGGAGATGAAAGGGAGGTTGACGTCAGCACTGATACTAGTCTTTCTAGATCTAGGAAAGAGATATACAATTTACTATGATGCTTTGGGTATCGGACTGGGAGCTGTCCTTATGTAGGGAGATGGAGTCGTTGCGTACGGGTCTCGGCAGTTGAGGCCACATTAGAGGAACTACCCAACGCATGATCTAAAGTTAGCAGCTGTTGTTCATGACTTACGCTGTTAGAGACACTATGTTCTGGGAGAGCACTTTGTGGTTTTCATTGACCACAAGAGTCTCAAATACATCTTCACTTAGTGGGACCTGAATCTGAGACAGTATAGGTTGGTCAAGTATCTTCATTCCTTCAACATTGAAATTGCCTATACGCCTGGGAAGGGAAATGCAGTTGCTGATGCGCTAAGCAAAAGAACTCAGATACAGGTAGTTCAGGAGGCCAGCAGTGAGAGGCAGCTTAAGGATCTGTTCTCTGAGATGCATTTCGAGGTGCATGACAAACATGGACAAACTTTTCTATCTTCTGTATCTGTCACCTCTATACTTCTTGATTGGGTATGGATGAGGAAGCTATCAGACTCGAAAGGCTTAGTCTTGCAGGAGAGTGTGTCAGGAGAGGACCCTCTTCCCGGATGGACCATGGGCGAGGACAAGATCTTGTGGTTCCAGGGATGCATATGGGTGCCAGTAGACATACGCGAGGATCTGATGTGGGATTTTCATTTCTCAATTTGGGAAGTTCATCCTGGCGTCACCAAGATATATCACGATCTACACCATCAGTGTTGGTGGCCAGGTATGAAGAGGTATGTTGCTGGTTTTTTCATGAGGTGTTCTACTTGTTAGCAGGTTAAAGAAGAGCATCAGCGACCAGCAGGTCTTTTACAACAGTTATCCATTCCGGAGTGGAAATTTAATGATGTCACGATGGATTTTGTGATCGGGTTGCCAAGATCTCCTTGAGGGAATGATGCTATTTTGGTAGTCATCGACAGGCTTACAAAGGTTTCTCACTTCTTTCTGATCAAAAATTCCTTCAGTGTTGATGATCTGGGATGGTTATACATCTGTGAGATTGTACGTCTACATGGAGTTCCATACTCCCTTGTTTCAGAAAGGGATGCACATTTTACCTCTCGATTCTAGCAAGGGCTTCATAAGGCTTTGGGTACACAGGTACTTTTGAGTACGACATACCATCCCCAGACTGATGACCAGTCCGAGCGCACGATTCAGGTGCTTGAGGATATGCTCAGAGCTTGCATTCTAGACTTTGGAGGTTCTTGGGTGAAGCATATACCTCTTGTGGAGTTTTCCTACAACAATAGTTTTCAGGCGACTATTCATATGGCACCTTATGAGGCTTTGTACGGTAGGCCATGCCGATCACCTTTATGCTGGATGGAGGCAGGAGAGGAATCATTTTTGGGACCTTGTCTTGTTCCGGAGACCGCAAAGCAGATAGAGTTGATTCGGAAGGGGATGGATACAACACAATCTCGAGAGAAGTCTTATGCTGATCAATGAAGATGACCTCTAGAGTTCAAGGTCGGGGATCAGGTTTTCCTTTGTGTCACACCGAGGCTGGGACACAAGAGGATTCAGAGACAGGGTAATCTTTCACCACAGTACATCAGACCGTTTGAGGTGTTGGAGAGAGTTGGACTGGTTTCCTATCGGTTGCAGTTACCTCATAGGTACTGGGCTATGTATGAAGCCTTCCATGTTTATCACCTCCGACGTTACTTTTCAGACACGTCTCATGCATTTAAACGTGAGGAGGTTGTGCTCGAGGTGGATTCATTTTTTGAGGAGAATCCTATCCAGATTGTAGATCATAGTGTGAAGGTTCTCCATGGCCGGTATTTTCCTCTGGTATGTGTTCTATGGAAGCACGAGCGATTACAGGATGAGACTTCTGAGAGGGAAGCTAATGTACGATCGCACTGGCTGGAGTTGTTACAGGTTTCTTCTTCTGCACCTCGCTTGGGGAATTCAGGGAAGAATTTATTCAAGGGGGGAAGTTTGTAAGATCTTGGACCCTCTTTTCAGGTACATTTTTTTTTCTGGAGGTTTTGAGAAAAGAGGAGATTCTAGAAATTTTTGAAATACACACTGTGTACTTTATGAGTACACACCCTGTACTGCGACGCCGTGCAAGGCCGTGTGCTGGCCATGTTTAGGCCACACACATGGTGTGTAAGGGTGATGTGGAGGCCGCTTAAAGCGGAGTATGGAAAATCCAAGTACACACCGTGTACTTAAAAAGTACACGCTGTGTATTTTTTTTTTCATTAAACAGGTCGGGGTCACGTCTAATCAACAGAATTATCTTCTTCTCTAGCATCTTCGACCGAGAGCATCCCGTATGGCAGCGAAACTCCTCTGAGCCCTAGAGCCTCCATCTGTTCTCTAAATCGACTTCCGTCGATTGTGTTGGAACCAAAGCAGTGAGTTCTTCCTTCTTCTTGAGTTTCATTCCATGATTTTCCCTCTTCTTCAAGATATCATAGGTTGATAATTTTGGACGTTTTCTCAGATATTTGACATTCTAAAAATAATCAATCATCGTGGTTCACTTAAATCAATATCCTAGCATCCAGGTTGGTGGTTTGTGCCTTTATGTGCGATATCTTTTAGTTTTATGTGGAATTTCCACCAATACCTGTGAACGGGGTATTGCGTGTTTACTGTTTTTCCCATGTTGTGTACCTGACTTTCTTGTATTCTTGTGTAGAGGTAAATTTTGGTTACATATAAGGATAATTGTTGTGCTTGGATGTTTTACCCATGCCTTGTTCTGTTTACGACCTTTGGTCTTGTTCTGCCTTTGGCTATTGTACCTACTTTCCATGCCTTGTGACCGTAGGATGGGGCCCTGTTTTCTGACATGCTTGTTATGCTATAGACTGGTTATCCAACTAGATTTGTATGTTTTATTTGGCCATATATCATTATTAATCATTAATTGGCATGGTTCCAGGAGAACCTGGTGCTTTATACTATAAGGGATAGACCTAGTGAGCTTCCCAGAGAGTCTTGGATATTATAGACTACAGGAGGGTGGACTGAGTGAGCTTCTTCAGGAAGTCTTGAGCTTATAGACTACAATGGATGGACCTAGTGAGCTTCCCAGAGAGTCTTGGATATTATAAACCACACGAGGGTAGACCGAGTGAGCTTCCTGATAGGGTCTTTGTTTGTTTTGTTTGAATTCCTTCAACCATTCCATGATATAGAAGGAATTGACTGAGTTAGATTCCATAGAGAGTCTATGATAGACCTGAGGCTATATGAGGAATTAACCGAGTGGGCTTCCTTAGAGAATCTATAGACCTTGGGTATATAAGTGGAATTGACCATGTGATCACCCCCAGAGAGTCCCTAACTACCTTAGACTATGAGGGGAATTTACTGAGCGTGCTTCCTCAGAGAGTATTATAATTTTGTATGACCAAACCAGAGGGGTTAGACTGAGTGTGCTACCCATAGGGTTTTTAGTACTTTTCAGATAGGACCAGAGGGGGTGGCTATGAGTACTTCCCAGAGGGTTCCCTATTTGTGATTAGCTATTTCCGTCACTGCTTCTTATTAGTTTTTGGATTTTTTACTGCTGTGTATTGCCGATTATTGCTTACTAGTTACCGTACTTTACTGTCCATATACTCTCTGACTTCTAGGCACAGATATTCAGGTGGTTTCCTATTGGTATTCAATCTCACAACATATTTAGGTCACGCTTTTGGGCCCAAACAGATTATATTGTTGCAGGTGTAGACAAGGGCAAGCGCCCTTCGACTTTAGGTACTTGACTTGCATTAGAGCAGGAGAGAATAAGACCAAGATGAGGCTTACGATGCAAAGGATTTGCCTATCTGTTTTTCTTTTTCACCTTGGATTTGTATTTTATTCAGCATTGTGACTTGTTTGGATGCTTTCCAAGACAAATGTATTATGAATCATTTCATATATATATGTGCGTGCTCTAGTTTATTGTTTTTGACTTCCGATGTTTACCTTTGTTGGATATTTACTGCTTCTATTATTGGTTGTTGTTTAATTGTTTCCCTTCCATTGTATACTCTGTCAATGAGGGTATAGTTTCCCCACTATCACACCCAAGGCCCTCACTGCTAGTCAGCAGCCTCTTGTGTTTGGGGAAATGCGCTTGAGGCCATGTGACCAACCATGTACGAGGTGCCTCTGGGTGGCTTCCGGAATTTGGATGTTACACAATAAATTGGATATTTATTTATGGAATCAAAATAATCATATAATATATTACTCTTGAACAGTTGAGAGGACAACACTTTGTCAAATATATCATAGGGATAAACTAAACTATATTTCCCTGGTAACCTAATCCAATTAGGGACTCTTAGCTAAGTTTAACCCGATTAATTATTCATGAACATGTACTTAATCCTCTTAGGATAACCCATTACTTGATTTACTTACCCACAATAATCTATGGTCACCCATATTTAGTATGACTTACCTGGTTAGATGATCGAGGTATTGATAAGTGTTAACTTTGGAAGGAATTTTACACATTGTATTTTGAAGGGGATTTAATAACACCCTCTTATATCATGTATTAACTTAAAATGTATTCATGATTCTAATGATTTAGTTTTGAATCATATCCCTTCCACTAAACCAATAATTTAAAACCATATTGATGTGTAACTATTTACACAACTCAATGCTTCTATTACTTACCCAAATTAAAAACCAACTATATTCAAACATATCCAAATGTATCCTCTATATAAGGTATATAAAACCATTTAATATAAATGTTTGAAATCACATGAGATCAATAACGCACAGATTAGTAAGCCTTGAGACACAAATAATCAACCCTCACTTTTAGAGACACGACATAACCCTCCATGCTAGTAAACTGTTTGAGAAAAAGTCCCTCAACCAAGGGAAACTTTACTCAATAGAGACATAAATTAAATCACAACACTAACAACTAATATTTATAAAATACAATTAAATATTTAAAATAGCTTCATAACTCAATACAATCAAATGTTAATGTAGTAGAAAGCTAATTACATTATCATACCTTGAATGTATCTCCTTAGATGCATTTATTCTAATCTCAAGATGTTTTTTAAACAACATTATAATAAATCATAATCATAAAAATTCATCTTATAATAATTATATTTATTAATAAAAAGTTAATATATTTTAAATAAATGAAATATTCAAGTATTTAAACAATAGATAAACATTTAGAATCATTTCATAAATAAAACTAATGATAAACACTTTATAATTTATCCAAACATTATAGACATTCATTAATATTGATTTTAAATATTTAATATTCATATATAATATGAAATCTTTAAAATCACTCATTATATGAAATTTTCCTCAAATATATGATACTGGTTGAATTATAAACTTTTTATAAAACACCATATTTTATCTAAACACTTTACATAATCTTAATGTTGCAAATTCAATATTATTTATCCCTTGGTCAAATATATTATAAAAACTCAATTTCGTGTGGTTTAAATAATTCCAAAATATGGAATTTAATTGTAATAGTGACAATTATTTAATTTTGGAAAGATCATAATTTAAATAATAAACCTTTTTATTTTTGCCTTATTTTTTAATTTACAAACATTTCATAAATCATCCTTATAATTTCTAAAAAGAATTATTTCTAGATTATAAGGCATTACATATAATGTGAAAAAGGTATTTTTAATAATAACCTCTTTATAATTATTATTTATTTAATAAATTTTTCTTAAAAATGTATTAATTAATTATAATTTTTTTAAACAATCCTTTTATAAACACCATTAAAAATAAATATATATCTTATTAAACCTTTTCCATTCTTTATAGAATATTTAAAAATTATCTAAATTAATTCATAATTGAAATAATGAGAAAAATATTTTTTATCAATGAATATCATTTTTAATTCCTTTGATGTGTGGTAATATATCCTAGCATGGCGTAAAAATAAAACTATTCCTAATATCGAAATATATTTAATTTGGTAGCCTAAAATAACATTAAAACAAAATTTATGAATTATTAACCTATATTATCCCACATGACATTATCTTAGTTCATTGTGACTTTATGTGGGATTTACATACAAATTTTTCTATGATATGTCATAATATATGATTAAATAATGTGTTATGTAATACTAATCATATGGATAATGTTATAATAGTCCAAGTCCTATATAAGGAGGGAAATAATTCTATGTAGGATTTGTACACGAATCTCTATGTTTGTATAGGAATAACATGATGGTCCATGAGAGATTAAATAAGATTAATCTCACATGACACAAGTGTGTGTAAGAATCAATTGATGCATTATATGATTAAATTCACACAAGATAAGATTTTAATGACATTAAAATAATTTTTTATTATGTAATATGTAGATAAACTCAGAATAAACTAGAACCTATCATCAGTAGTGATAACAACCCATCTGCTGCAATCATAATAAATAAAACACACAATATCATTTAAAAATATACAGTTATATGTTTTTTATCCAAAAACATGGATTCTAAATTTTCTATATGATTCCACTATTCAAATATCATGGTTAGGATATGATACCACTATTGGATTTTCTAGTATCAAAAGAGAATCATTAAAAATTGAAAAATCCATTTAGAAACCCAAAAACTCAAGAATAACATGGAAGATACCTAAAACCATGAATTATAAAATAAATAACTCTTATGTATACATTTCATCATTTAATGCCTTTATTGTTGTATTATACATTTTTTTAATAAAGATCCATTAAGGGAAGACAACACACTCCCCTCTCTATGAAATTTCCATTAGATTCACTAAATCATTCGACTCGTTTGAGAAGGATATTATCAAAACCCATAAAATTCCAATGCCTCACTCAATAAAAGTGTAGGAGAGAAGAAATCTTATGGTAAGTGGGAGTATCAATAATATCTTAGGTAGGATATAATATCCTAATACTAACACATGAAATTTTATTGGTTATATATTTTTTCGGTAAACTCCCATGTGTTAACTCACAAGTTTGTAAAATATGAGTTAATGTGTAAGGCCCCAGCCTTAATCCTTACTTAATCTTGAGTTATTACAAGATTACACATTGAGGATATTTTCAGGTTTAGAGTTTTAGAGAATTAGATCATGAAACTTGCATTACATTCCATATTTAAACAAAGTGGTTACATAAAAGACAGTATTCATTCTTCCCATAAACAGAAACATATTTAAAATAAAACATGGATTCTTTCTTGACACATCCTTGACACTATCATCACATCATGTACCTTTCCCTTGACCTATGAAAAACATTTCCAAAACATCATATGAGCATAAAAAGCTCAGTAAGGGTTATAAAAATATGGAAAGTAAACATGAGTTCATATATACATAAGAATGAAATCATACTTTACCCATAAAACATAGGCACTTTAACGTACCTCATCAAATCATGAATAAATCATAGAAATCATAAGACATAAAGGTAACTTGAGGCATTCATAACATTCTTATGTAGGGAGTAACCCTCTTGGTTACGTTTGGAATACCCATCACAATATATTCCCTAAATCTCTTCAAAGAAACCTTAACATTTCACTCCTTCGCGTTACCCAATGCATTGGAGAGCTATATCGGGCTCACCCGCCCTTTGTTTATCACGGAACCACCCATATTCATAACAATGCCCAAGAACCATAACATAATATTATCACATAAAACATGCATAAAGGAAACATAACATTTCCACATTTCAATAACAAGATATCAATACAACACATTGATATAAATACATTATGAAAACCATTTTCAATACCAAAATAAAAGAAAAGTAAAACATGGTATTTATTTTTCTTTTAAAAAGATGGTATGGCATGTAGAGGAATCTGAAAGTCAAATAATGGTCACGGCGGCGGAGAAGTTGTTGTCGCCACATACGTACGACAAAAACATTCCCTTTTGTCGTTTAATAAAAACTTCGTATAAAAAAGATTCCTTTTGAATAAACGTAAAAGTCAAAGGGGTTTATACACCATATAAAAGAAGGTTGTTTATAAAACAGAATTTGCCTCAATAAAAGGAGATTGAGACGAAGTCCCTTACAAAGACGGTATCCTTGGTTCAAGGATAAATCAATTACATAATTATGTGTGACAAACTAGTACACCAAATATAAGTGGATATTAAGTGTAAAATAATCAAAGGTCATTCACACATATTCAAAGGATGACATATTCAATAACAACATGTTGAACCCAAAGAAATCGAAATTGGGTTAAGAAGTTCCCTTGACAGCCTAACGGCGTCACATCAAAAAAAGGGTATCTCATCACTTGGACATAAAATTTACTTCAATAAGGATATATGAGAACATATCCCAACATAACAACATGTAAATTAAAAGACCCAACAAAAGAAGTCTTTTAAAAAGAGGAGGGTGAAAGGTTCCCTTACCGACATGGGTATCTTTCGAAACATACGCCCCGTGAAAGAAGGACAATACAACATTGATGTAAATACTCATAAATGAAAGTATATTACACAAATATTAGAACAATGGATAGTAAATACACCAATAAAAGGAAATTGTGGCAAATGTAGCATAAATCTCATGGGAATAAAAGTGAGATAAAAAATCCCTTACGAAAACTCGGCAGCCTAACGACGCCACTAAAAACTTCCAAAAATGGATTGATGAGATAAAATAGGGTCTCTCATCATATTAAAATAAAATGTACAGAAATAGGAATATAAAATAGCATCCCCCATAATAACAAAGTGGAGCTTAAAAGAAGTGACATAAAGGAGAGTACTTAAAAAGAAAGAGAGAGGTTAGATCTCATACGAAAATTCGGCAGCCTAACGGCGCCACTCAAAACATCCAAAATGGATTGATGAGAAAGAATAAGGTCCCTCATCATATGAAAATAAAAATTACAGTAAGATTAATATAAAAGAATATCCCAATCACAAGAAATATTAGCTTTAGAAAGAATGACATAAAAGAGTGTACTTAAAAAGAAAGAGAGGAGTAAGATCCCTTACCTCAAGTCCAACTTGTCTTGTTCGTTTCTTTATATTCCTGAATAATAAAATTTGGTCAATTAATAATCGCCTAAGTTCCTCCTTTAGAGTTTATTATTCATTTCATATCACATATTATAATTTTATAAAAATTGTTTAATAATGTTAGTTCATATCAGACGTTTTGCCGATGTTTGGTACATGAGTCAAAAATGAACTTGTTTGAAAAAAGATTCCCCATGTAGTTATAAGTAAATAATTTCCAGAATAGTATTAATGATTAAAATATCATATATATCCAGTAAATATTCATTTTATACTATTCCATATCATTTGGATATAAAAAAACGAAAAGCACCGTTCATGGAGACTGTAGTTCGTGCGTACGCATGAACACTACTTTCATTTTTTTTGTCATATTAATGGAATTAAAACAAAATGAGAGATATATATATATGTTATAATTCCAGAATGATATTCATAATATATATTCAATATATTACA
The DNA here is from genome assembly GCA_963277665.1 of Viscum album. Classification (NCBI taxonomy): domain Eukaryota; kingdom Viridiplantae; phylum Streptophyta; class Magnoliopsida; order Santalales; family Viscaceae; genus Viscum; species Viscum album. Next base: position 623,547,314 of record OY728132.1, on the reverse strand, counting down.
TATATATCCATTATATATATGTACTTATAATATCACATAACATTTTGAGATAAGAAATGAAATGTACCGTTCATGGAGATGGTAAGCCGTACGTACGCATGAACGCTACTTCCATTTCTATTTCATATTTAATGGAATTAAAACATAATGATACATAATAGTATTTTAATTCCAGTATGGTATCATATATAATATCATTAAATATATCCTTTATACGTACCACATATGGTATTAACGAATCAAATCATTTTGAGGGGGCGGTAGTCCGCACTTCCTTAAATGAAGATATCGCGTTTACCTATAATGGAAACCATAAAGGTACGCCATAAATGAAAAATACCGAAGCTTAAGTAATACATAAAAATATTATATATCATATATAAATATAGTGTCATATTAATGGCCACCTTTGAAGGTGTTAGAAGAATGTTGAACAATCATCGTTTCGGGAGGCAGAAATTCTCCATCCACGGAAACAGTATGTTCTTTAACCATTAGATGTAGGTGTGTGTAAGTGTAGCTCGAATAATTATTATAACAACATACTAGTATATTGAAGATACTGGATTTGTTATGAAATAAATTAATAAAAAGTGTTTAGGGGGTTGGAGAAGCAAAATAAAACAAAAGGACACAAGTGAAGACATTACCTTAAAATCGGGTAACTCCCTTTGGTTTGAGCTCAAAGGCTTCCTTGGGAAGACTTATGCCCAAAGTTAGGATTCAAGGAGTAATATAGGGAAGTGGAGAGACAAAATGGGCAGGGGTTGGCCGATCCAAAGGCTTTGGTAGTGTGGGTAAGGTGGTAGAGGTGCGGGCCTTTTATAAGAGGAGAGGAGGGGCACTCTTGTAATGTTACAAAATGTTACTTTATTTTCAAATGAGTTTCGGATTTTAAAGGTCCAAAATTAATTTATTTCTAGGACAAGGTGATAAGGTTTCGAAATCCACTCATAAAATAGGTTTTTGACATGGTTAGGTATTAGATATTACATTATCTTTCCATTTTATTTAAATCGTTAAATAATGAGGTCATCGCTGCATCATCATGATGCCATAAATAATTTAATTTATTTAATGTCTAAAAATTATAAAAAAATACTATGATGTAGGAAATCTTTTTATCTTTCTAATGACTAGTTATAGTCAAATATATGACTTGTATAACCCCATGTAAAAATTGTTTTAGTAAAACACTTCATGTTTGTGTCATTTTTACTTTAACATTAAATAAACAGATATTTATGTCATTTCCCAACCAAAGTGGCTCCATGGGGTCCCCAAGTTGACCCATGGATTGTCTTGGTCGGCCATGACACATCCTATGAGGGTAGGACATGTGTCTAGGTCATTTCATTTTATTAAAACATTATTCTTACCATAAACTACACTAATTACCTCTAATCGCGATTAAAAACTTAATAAGTTACTATTCACCAAAAAATTATTTTTATCTCATTGAACCACATTTTACTTCTTAATGACAACCATGTATGTCGGATTTTTAAAATTCAAAACACAAAGATGGAAAATTTTCATTTTAACGGAAAAATCAGTTTTTATAAGTAGCACTTAGTGGTTTCACTATTCATCAAAAATTGAAGTTTTTCAGAAAAATCCCAAAAATTCACCCTAAGCTATATTTGATATTACGAATTCAAAAATGAAGTATATTTTATAAAATTCAAAACATATAAGTCACATTAATTAATTTAATAATTAATTCCCGCTGTCAGAGCAAATAGCGTGTTTTTATGAAATAATAAGTATCAAAAGATTGACACTAGTTTAAGTCTGATTTCAAAGTGAAATTAATTCCAACGACCACTATTGGATTTAATGGTAAAAATATATTCTAATTTCACTTTAAAACCAATTCCAAAGATAATCTAATCATATAAATAAATTAGATTAAAAAGATGTTTTGAATTAAAATATAACATTTTACACTATTCATTAAAAATGAACTTTATCGGAAAGATACCAAAAATTTACACAAAGTAAATTTTGATGTCCCAATTATTAAGAAGAGTTTTATTTGGTCCAATAGAATTTATAAGAGTTAACAAAACTATATTTAATGACGGTTCGCCATCAAAAGGCGATAAGTGAACCTTTAGTGAAAACTAGGGCATATACGCCTAAAATTGAATTCTTTTCGTATTTTAAGAATTTATCTTTTATTAGATAAATGTAAAAACATTTAAAAACATATATAATCATATTTTAGTTATTTCTATCCATTCCCGCCAATACAACAGCTACATGTTAACTACCATTTAAAATAATATTATTTTATTATTAGAGTGCAACGTAAGATTCCCAAGAAACTCGTTGTTGCGTGTTGGGTATGCCATCGAGCATAGCGTCCCCTTTAAATTCATATTAATATTTTATTCACAAATATAGATAAATATGAAAATCTTATATTATTTATTTACCTGGGGTGTTACATCCTTCCCCCCTTTTGGGAATTGCGTCCTCACAATTTTTAAAATTGAGCTTGGAAACATCCTTGAAAGTCCCACATCGGAACAAGAGTCGGCAAAAAAATCACTTTAAAATAAAGGAAGATAAGTACAGGGGTCACCCGAGTTAACCCATACTAGGATTCCATGTATAAAAACATGGACATGGAAGAAAAATCAAAGGGTCATGTTCTTGAGGGAGAGTGATAGTAAACATGTCTAGGAGAAGGTTAACCATAAGAAAATCACAAACTTGTGATGGGTTAAACGGTATTCGATTCCCCAGAAGGAAAAGTTAATAGACAACATTTTCGTTTTATGTTACTTTTTATGGAGGAATTTATTCATAAGGAAACATAATCACTTATCATGTTGACTTTCAACTTTTACTAGATTCCTTAATCAAACTCATATTTGTTTCCAAAATACGAGTATTTAGGGAGACTTGTTCTTATTAAGAGTACTAAAATAAACTTCTAGATAATCACCTAATCCACCAAAGAGAACTATATATATCCCATGTCATTAGGCTTTAACCAAATCCAAAACCAAAAAGGTTAGTACAAGGTCAGATAATCCAGAAAAGGATAACCCATTAAAAAGAAAATCTATGCTTAATCTCCAAAAATTGTCCAACAAAACCCAAAGTTCAACGAGGACCATCTGATAAACAATTTGTCCAAAAAAAATTTCAAAGTAAACCAATCTAAGATTGAAACCAAAATATTTGAAGGATTTAGTCATATAGACTTCCAAGTTAAATCGAAACATTTATCTCCAAATAACATCAATTGCTCCTAAAGTCTCGTATTGGAAAGTAATTAACCTAATCACATATCCTCCATGATAGGTTAATCACTTTCATAAATAACCCAAAATCAACTTACTCTTAATTCATAAAATCATATAACTAAAAAGAATCAGTCAAACTAACCAGGGACTTCACGTAGTCCAGTGGTAGGCGATAAATACCAGTCGCACTTTGGTTGTGGGTTTGATTCCCAGAGCTTTGTCCAACGCGACGGGTAGTCACACGGTCTGCGTGTTTTCCTTTTTCCAAAACTATATAATTCTCAAATAATTCCCCAAAAGGGATAAAATCATCAAAAATAACCATAACATAATTTAACCTCAATTTTATCTCATGCCTTTTACTTCAATCATAACATATAGTAACCCATAATTACCTCAAAAGTAAGGATCATATAAACCCAAATGGTTCTTTATAACTATGTCCACAAAAGAAAAGATAACTATTCCTTGAATAAAATTTACATATATTAAACATCGGGGTTACACCTAATATAAAAAGTCTTCTAATGTAACCCCATCATCAAAAGGGACTTAATACTCTTAAGAATTTCACCATAACTCTTAAATCCCTTATATGTTGACATATTACTCATTCAACATTCTCCATGATCCATTAACCATTACATTCCAACTTATTCCGAAATACCTCTTTCCTACAAACAAAATCATGAATCATATCCTAAGATTCCAAAATAGGAAAACAATAGTCATGAAATAATACATAACTTTGATTGGTCATTGTTAGTTTCTTCATCCTCAATCAGAATGGCATTAGGTATTGGTAAACGAACATTTGTACGCTCTTGGTGATCCCATTCATGAAACTTCTTCATAGGACATGTGTTTGCATAATGACCATGCACACCACATTTAAAACATTCAATTGATCCCTCAGAAAGAAATTCTTTCCCTTTCCTCGAGTCAACTGGATGCTTCCTTTTTCCATGGCAGGTTCATGCTTTATGACCTTCATTTCCACATCTATAGCATATTTTTGTCCCTTTGAAACATTTTCCTAGGTGTTTCTTTCCACATCTTTCACACATAGGTTTTTGAACACACTTACCTTTATGATTATTACTTGTACTTCCGTAGGGATTTTTTTCTCGCATATATGATGCCTTAGAGAAATCACCAAGGTTTAGGTGGTCAATCATGACTTCAGATAGTTGGTTGAGGATAATCACAAGAGTTCTCATTGAAGCTCCCATATCATTCAGTTTCTTGCTCAAAAAATTGTCATAGTTTCCTTCCCATCCACTGTTACTTTGGTGCCTTCTAGATCCATCCATTTACTAAAACCAAAAAGGTCAGTGTGAGTATATCAAAAAACCATCATGTACTAATGAGGAATATAAACACTAAGATATACTTACTCATTCACTTTATCTAAAACTAGGACTCTTTCTGAAATCCTAACCATTATGGTAATGTCACTTATGCTTAAAGAATAACCTAACCTCTAAAGTTATCTAAACCGGCCTTTGATACCAACTGTAAGGCCCCAGCCTTAAACCTTACTTAATCTTGAGTTATTACAAGATTACACATTAAGGATCTTTTCATGTTTAGAGTTTTAGAGAATTAGATCATGAAACTTGCATTACATTCCACATTTAAACAAAGTGGTTACATAAAAGACAGTATTCATTCTCCCCATCAACGGAAACATATTTAAAATAAAACATGGATTTTTTCTTGAAACATCCTTGACACTATCATCACATCATGTACCTTTCCCTTGACCTGTGAAAAACATTTCAAAAACTTGGGATGAGCATAAAAAGCTCAGTAAGGGTTATAAAAATATGGAAAGGAAACATGAGTTCATATATACATAAGAATGAAATCATACTTTACACATAAAACATAGGCACTTTAACATACCTCATAAAATCATGAATAAATCATTGAAATCATAAGACATAAAGGTAACTTGAGGCATTCATAACATTCTTACGTAGGGAGTAACCCTCTTGGTTACGTTTGGAATACCCATCACAGTATATTCCCTAAATCTCTTCGGAGAAACCTTAACGTTTCACTCCTTCGCGTTACCCAATTCATTGGAGAGCTATATCGGGCTCACCCGCCCTTAGTTTATCATGGAACCACCCGTCTTCATAACAATTCCCAAGAACCATAACATAATCTTATCACATAAAACATGCATAAAGGAAACATAACATTTCCACCTTTCAATAACAAGATATCAATACAACACATTGATATAAATATATTATGAAAACCATTTTCAATAACAAAATAAAAGAAAAGTAAAACATGGTATTTATTTTTGTTTTAAAAAGATGGTATGGCTTGTAGAGGAAGCTGAAACTCAAATAATGGTCACGACGGCGGAGAAGTCATTGTCGCCACATACGTACGACAAAAACATTCCTTTTTGTCGTTTAATAAACACTTCGTATAAAAAAGATTCTTTTTGAATAAACGTAAATGTCAAAGGGGTTTATACACCGTATAAAATAAGGTTGTTTATAAAACAGAATTTGCCTCAATGAAAGGAGATTGAGACGAAGTCCCTTACATAGACGGTATCCTTGGTTTAAGGATAAATCAATTACATAATTATGTGTGACAAACGAATACACCAAATATAAGTGGATATTAAGTGTAAAATAATCAAAGGTCATTCACACATATTCAAAGGATGACATATTCAATAACTACATGTTGAACCCAAAGAAATCGATATTGGGTTAAGAAGTTCCCTTGACAGCCTAACAGCGTCACATCAAAAAAAGGGTATCTCATCACTCAGACATAAAATTTACATCAATAAGGATATATAAGAACATATCCCAACATAACAATATGTAAATTAAAAGACCCAACAAAAGAATTCTTTTAAAAAGAGGAGGGTGAAAGGTTCCCTTACCGACATGGGTATCTTTCGAAACATACGCCCTGTGAAAGAAGGGCAATACAACATTGATGTAAATACTCATAAACGAAAGTATATTAAACAAAGAGTAGAAAAATGGATATTAAATACACCACTCAAAGGAAATAGTGTAAAATGTAGCATAAATCTCACCGAAATAAAAGTGAGATGAAAAATCCCTTACGAAAACTCGGCAGCCTAACAACGCCACTTAAAACTTCCAAAAATGGATTGATGAGATCAAATAGGGTCTCTCATCATATTAAAATAAAATTTACAGCAATAGTAATATAAAAGAACATCCCCCATCATAACAAAGTGGATCTTAAAAGAATTGACATAAAGGAGAGTACTTAAAAAGAAAGTGAGAGGTTAGATCTCTTACGAAAATTCGGCAGCCTAACGGTGCCACTCAAAACTTCCAAAATGGATTGATGAGAGAGAATAGGGTCTCTCATCATATGAAAATAAAAATTACAGTAAGAGTAATATAAAATAACATCCCAATCAGATGAAAGATGAGCTTTAGAAGGAATGACATAAAAGAGTGTACTTAAAAAGAAAGAGAGGAGTAAGATCCCTTACCTCAAGTCCAACTTGTCTTGTTCGTTTCTTTATATTCCTGAATAATAAACTTTGGTCAATTAATAATTGCGTAAGTAACTCTTTTAGAGATTATTATTCAGTTAATATCACATATTATAATGTTATAATAATTGTTTAATAATGTTAGTTCATATCAGACGTTTTTGCTGATGTTTGGTACATGAGTCAAAAATGAACTTGTTTGAAAAAAGATTTCCCATGTAGTTATAAGTAAATAATTTCCAGAATAGTATTAATGATTAAAATATCATATATATCCAGTAAATATTCATTTTATACTATTCCATATCATTTGGAGATAAAAAAAATGAAAAGCACCATTCATGGAGACGGTAGGCCGTACGTACGCATGAACGCTACTTTCATTTTTTTGTCGTATTAATGGAATTAAAACAAAATGAGAGATATATATATGTCATAATTCCAGAATGATATTAATAATTTATATGTAATATATTACATATATATCCATTATATATATGTACTTATAATATCACATAACATTTTGAGATAAGAAATGAAATGTACCGTTCATGGAGACGGTAAGCCGTACGTATGCATGAACGCTACTTCCATTTCTATTTCATATTTAATGGAATTAAAACATAATGATACATAATAGTATTTTAATTCCAGTATGGTATCATATATATTATCATTAAATATATCCTTTATACGTCCCACATATGGTATTAACGAATCAAATCATTTTGAGGGGGCGGTTGTCCGCACTTCCTTAAATGAAGATATCACGTTTACCCATAATGGAAACCATAAAGGTACGCCATAAATGAAAAATACAGAAGATTAAGTAAAACATAAACATATTATATATCATATATAAATATAGTTTCATCTTAATGGCCACCTTTTAATGTGTTAGAAGAATGTTGAACAATCATCGTTTCGGGAGGCAGAAATTCGCCATCCACGGAAACAGTAAGTTCTTTAACCAATAGATTTAGGTGTGTGTAAGTGTAGCTCGAATAATTATTATAAAAACATCCTAGTATATTTAAGATACTGGATTTGTTACAAAATAAATTAATAAAAAGAGTTTAGGGGGTTAGAGAAGAAAAATAAAACAAAAGGAGACAAGTGAAGACATTACCTTAAAATCAGGTAACTCCCTTTGGTTTGAGCTCAAAGGCTTCCTTGGAAAGACTTATGCCCAAAGTGTGGCTTCAAGGAGTAATAGATGGAAGTGGAGACAAAAAATGGGCAGGGGTTGGCCGATCCAAAGGCTTTGGGAGTGTGGGTAAGGAGGTAGAGGTGGGGGCCTTTTATAAGAGGAGAGGAGGGGCACTCTTGTAATGTTACAAAATGTTACTTTATTTTCAAAAGCGTTTCAGATTTTAAAGGTCCCACATTGATGTATTTCTAGGATATGGTGATAAGGGTTCTAAATACACTCATTAAATAGGTTTTGGACATGTTTAGGTCATAGATATTACATTATCTTTCCATTTTATTTAAATCGTTAAATAATGAGGTCATCGATGCATCATCATGATGTCATAAATAATTTAATTTATTTAATGGATAAAAATTTTAAAAAAATACTATGATGTAGGAAATATTTTTAGCTTTATAATTACTTTTTATAGTAAAAAATATGACTTGTATAACCCCATGTAAAAATTGTTTTAGTAAAACATCTCATGTTTGTGTAATTTTTACATTAACATTAAATAAAAAGATATTTATGTCATTTCCCAACCAAAGTGGCTCCATGGGGTACCCAAGTTGATCCATAGATTGTTTTGGTCAGCCAGGACACATCCAATGAGGGTAGGAAATTTTTCTAGGTCATTTCATTTTATTAAAACATTATTCATACCATAAACTACACTAATTACCTCTAATCGCGATTAAAAACTTAATAAGTTACTATTCACCAAAAAATTATTTTTATCCCATTGAACCACATTTTACTTCATAATGACAACCATGTATGTCGTATTTTTGAAATTCAAAATAAAAATATGGAAAAATTTCATTTAAACAGAAAAATCAGTTTTTATAAGTACCACTTAGTGGTTTCACTATTAATCAAAAATTGAAGTTTTTCAGAAACATCCCAAAAATTCACCCTAAGCTATATTTGATATTCTGAATTCAAAAATGAAGTATATTTTACAAAATTCAAAACATATAAGTCACATTAATTAATTTAATAATTAATTCTAGCTGTTAGAGTAAATAGCGTGTTTTTATGAAACAATAAGTATCAAAAGATTGACACTAGTTTAAGTCTGATTTCAAAGTGAAATTAATTCCAACGACCACTATTGAATTTAATGATAAAAATATATTCTAATTTCACTTTAAAACCAATTCAAAATATAATATAATCATATAAATAAATTAGATTAAAAAGAGGTTTTGAGTTAAAATACAACATTTTACACTATTCATTAAAAAATGAACTTTATCGGAAAGATACCAAAAATTTACACAAAGTAAATTTTGATGTCCCAATTATTAATAAGAGTTTTATTTGGTCCAATAGAATTTATAAGAGTGAACAAAACTATATTTAATGATGGTTCGCCATCAAAAGGCGATAAGTGAACCTTTAGTGAAAACTAGGGCATATACGCCTAAAATTTATTTCTTTCCTTATTTTAAGCCTTTATCTTTTATTAGATAAATGTAAAAACATTTAAAAACGTATATAATCATATTTTAGTTATTTCTATCCATTCCCGCCAATGCAACAGCTACATGTTAACTAACATTTAAAATTATATTATTTTATTATTAGAGTGCAACGTAAGATTCCCAAGAAACTCGTTGTTGCGTGTTGGGTTTGCCATCGAGCATATCGTCCCCTTTAAAGTCATATTAATATTTTTTTCAAAAATATGGATAAATATGAAAATGTCATATTCTTTATTTACCTGGGGTGTTACATCCTTCCCCCTTTTTGGGAATTGCGTCCTCGCAATTTTTAAAATTGATCTTGGAAACATCCCTGAAAGTCCCACATCGGAACAAGAGTCGGTAAAACAATCACTTTAAAATAAAGGAAGATAAGTACAGAGGTCACCCAAGTTAACCCATACTAGGATTTCATGAATAAAAACATGGACATGGAAGAAAAAGCAAAGGGTCATGTTCTTGAGGGAGAGTGATATTAAACATGTCTAGGAGAAAGTTAACCATAAGAAAATCACAAACTTGTGATGGGTTAAAAGGTATTCAATTCCCTAGTAGGAAAAGTTAATAGACAACATTTTTGTTTTAAGTTACTTTTTATGGAGGAATTTATTCATAAGGAAACATAATCACTTATCATGTTGACTTTCAACTTTTACTAGATTCCTTAATCAAACTCATATTTTTTTCCAAAAGATGAGTATTTAGGGAGACTTGTTCGCATTAAGAGTACTATAATAAACTTATAGAGAATCACCTAATCCACCAAAGATAACTATATATATCCCATGTCATTAGGCTTTAACCAAATCCAAAACCAAAAAGGTTAGTACAAGGTTAGATAATCCAGAAAAGGATAACCCATTAAAAAGAAAATCTATGCTTAATCTCCAAAAATTGTCCAACAAAACCCAAAGTTCAACGAGGACCATCTGATAAACAATTTGTCCAAAAAAAATTTCAATGTAAACCAATCTAATATTGAAACCCAAATATTTGAAGGATTTATTCATATAGACTTTCATGTTAAATCGAAACATTTATCTCCAAATAACATCAGTTGCTCCTAAAGTCTCGTATTGGAAAGTAATTAACCTAATCACATATCCTCCATGATAGGTTAATCACTTTCATAAATAACCCAAAATCAACTTACTCTTAATTCATAAAATCATATAACTAAAAAGAATCAGTCAAACTAACCAGGGACTTCACGTAGTCCAATGGTAGGTGATAAATACCAGTCGCACTTTGGTTGTGGGTTTGATTCCCAGAGCATTGTCCGACGCGACGGGTAGTCACACGGTCTGCGTGTTTTCCTTTTTCCAAAACTATATAATTCTCAAATAATTCCCCAAAAGGGATAAAATCATCAAAAATAACCATAACATAATTTAACCTCAATTTTATCTCATGCCTTTTACTTCAATCATAACATATAGTAACCCATAATTACCTAAAAAGTAAGGATCATATAAACCCAAATGGTTCTTTATAACTATGTCCACAAAAGAAAAGATAACTATTCCTTGAATAAAATTTACATATATTAAACATCGGGGTTACACCTAATATAAAAAGTCTTCTAATGTAACCCCATCATCAAAAGGGACTTAATACTCTTAAGAATTTCACCATAACTCTTGAAGCCCTAATATGTTGACATCTTACTCATTCAACATTCTTCATGATCCATTAACCATTCCTTTCCAACTTATTCCTAAATACCTCTTTCCTACAAACAAAATCATGAATCATATCCTAAGATTCCAAAATAGGAAAACAATAGTCATGAAATAATACATAACTTTGATTGGTCATTGTGAGTTTCTTCATCCTTAATCGGAATGGCATTAGGTATTGGTAAACGAACATTTGTACGCTCTTGGTGATCCCATTAACGAAACTTCTTCATAGGACATGTGTTTTCATAATGAACTTGCACACCACATTTAAAACATTAAATTGATCCCTCAGAAAGAAATTCTTTCCCTTTCCTCGAGTCAACTGGATGCTTCCTTTTTCCATGGCAGGTTCATGCTTTATGACCTTCATTTCCACATCTATAGCATATTTCTGTCCCTTTGAAACATTTTCCTAGGTGTTTCTTTCCACATCTTTGACACATAGGTTTTTGAACACACTTACCTTTATGATTATTACTTGTACTTCCGTAGGGATTTTTTTCTCGCATATATGATGCCTTAGAGAAATAACCAAGGTTTAGGTGGTCAATCATGACTTCAGATAGTTGGTTGAGGATAATCACAAGAGTTCTCATTGCAGGTCCCATATCATTCAGTTTCTTGCTCAAAAAACTGTCACAGTTTCCTTCCCATCCACTGTTACTTTGGTGCCTGCTAGATCCATCCATTTACTAAAACCAAAAAGGTCAGTGTGAGTATATCAAAAAACCATCATGTACTAATGAGGAAGATAAACACTAAGATATACTTACTCATTCACTTTATCTAAAACTAGGACTCTTTCTGAAATCCTAACCATTATGGTAATGTCACTTATGCTTAAAGAATAACCTAACCTCTAAAGTTATCTAAATCGGCCTTTGATACCAACTGTAAGGCCCCAACCTTAAACCTTACATAATCTTGAGTTATTACAACATTACACATTGAGGATCTTTTCATGTTTAGAGTTTTAGAGAATTAGATCATGAAACATGCATTACATTCCACATTTAAACAAAGTGGTTACATAAAAGACAGTATTCATTCTTCCCATCAACGGAAACATATTTAAAATAAAACATGGATTCTTTCTTGAAACATCCTTGACACTATCATCACATCATGTACCTTTCCCTTGACCTGTGAAAAACATTTCAAAAACTTGGGATGAGTATAAAAAGCTTAGTAAGGGTTATAAAAATATGGAAAGGAAACATGAGTTCATATATACATAAGAATGAAATCATACTTTACACATAAAACATAGGCACTTTAACATACCTCATCAAATCATGAATAAATCATAGAAATAATAAGACATAAAGGTAACTTGAGGCATTAATAACATTCTTACGTAGGGAGTAACCCTCTTGGTTACGTTTGGAATACCCATCACAGTATATTCCCTAAATCTCTTCGGAGAAACCTTAACGTTTCACTCCTTCATATTACCCAATTCATTGGAGGGATATATCGGGCTCACCCGCCCTTAGTTTATCACGGAACCACCCGTCTTCATAACAATGCCCAAGAACCATAACATAATCTTATCACATAAAACATGCATAAAAAAAACATAACATTTCCACCTTTCAATAACAAGATATCAATACAACACATTGATATAAATATATTATGAAAAACATTTTCAATACCAAAAGAAAAGAAAAGTAAAACATGGTATTTATTTTTGTTTTAAAAAGATGGTATGGCTTGTAGAGGAAGCTGAAACTCAAATAATGGTCACGACGGCGGAGAAGTCGTTGTCGCCACATACGTACGACAAAAACATTCCTTTTTGTCGTTTAATAAACACTTCTTATAAAAAACATTCCTTTTGAATAAACGTAAATGTCAAAGGGGTTTATACACCGTATAAAATAAGGTTGTGTATAAAATAGAATCTTCCTCAATGAAAGGAGATTGAGACGAAGTCCCTTACATAGACGGTATCCTTGGTTTAAGGATAAATCAATTACATAATTATGTGTGACAAACGAATACACCAAATATAATTGGATATTAAGTGTAAAATAATCAAAGGTCATTCACACATATTCAAAGGATGACATATTCAATAACTACATGTTGAACCCAAAGAAATCGAGATTGGGTTAAGAAGTTCCCTTGACAGCCTAACGGCGTCACATCAAAAAAAGGGTATCTCATCACTTGGACATAAACTTTACATCAATAAGGATATATAAGAATATATCCCAACATAACAATATGTAAATTAAAAGACCCAACAAAAGAAGTCTTTTAAAAAGAGTAGGGTGAAAGGTTCCCTTACCGACATGGGTATCTTTCGAAACATACGCCCTGTGAAAGAAGGGCAATACAACATTTATGTAAATACTCATAAACGAAAGTATATTAAAAAAGAGTAGAACAATGGATATTAAATACACAACTCAAAGGAAATTGTGGAAAATGTAGCATAAATCTCACCGGAATAAAAGTGAGATGAAAAATCCCTTACGAAAACTCGGCAGCCTAACATCGCCACTTAAAACTTCCAAAAATGGATTGATGAGATCAAATAGGGTCTCTCATCATATTAAAATAAAATTTACAGCAAGATGAATATAAAATAACATCCCCCATCATAAAAAATATGATCTTAAAATAATTGACATAAAGGAGAGTACTTAAAAAGAAAGTGAGAGGTTAGATCTCTTACGAAAATTCGGCAGCCTAACGGTGCCACTCAAAACTTCCAAAATGGATTGATGAGAGAGAATAGGGTCTCTCATCATATGAAAATAAAAATTACAGTAAGAGTAATATAAAAGAACATCCCAATCAGAAGAAAGATGAGCTTTAGAAGGAATGACATAAAAGAGTGTACTTAAAAAGAAAGAGAGGAGTAAGATCCCTTACCTCAAGTCCAACTTGTCTTGTTTGTTTATTTATATTCCTGAATAATAAACATTGATCAATTAATAATTGCCTAAGTAACTCCTTTAGATATTATTATTCAGTTTATATCACATATTATAATTTTATAATAATTGTTTAATAATGTTAGTTCATATCAGACGTTTTTGCCGATGTTTGGTACATGAGTCAAAAATGAACTTGTTTGAAAAAAGATTGCCCATGTAGTTATAAGTAAATAATTTCCAGAATAGTATTAATGATTAAAATATCATATATATCCAGTAAATATTCATTTTATACTATTCCATATCATTTGGAGATTAAAAAAAAAAGAAAAGCACCGTTCATGGAGACGGTAGGCCGTACGTACGCATGAACGCTACTTTCATTTTTTTGTCATATTAATGGAATTAAAACAAAATGAGAGATATATATGTGTCATAATTACATAATGATATTCATAATTTATATGTAATATATTACATATATATCCATTATATATATGTACTTATAATATCACATAACATTTTTAGATAAGAAATGAAATGTACCGTTCATGGAGACGGTAAGTCGTACGTATGCATGAACGCTACTTCCATTTCTATTTCATATTTAATGGAATTAAAACATAATGATACATAATAGTATTTTAATTCCAGTATGGTATCATATATAATATCATTAAATATATCCTTTATATGTGCCACATTTGGTATTAACGAATCAAATCATTTTGAGGGGGCGGTAGTTCGCACTTCCTTAAATGAAGATATCACGTTTACCCATAATGGAAACCATAAAGGTACGCTATAAATGAAAAATACAGAAGATTAAGTAAAACATAAACATATTAGATATCATATATAAATATAGTTTCATATTAATGTCCACCTTTTAAGGTGTTAGAAGAATGTTGAACAATCATCGTTTCGGGAGGCAGAAATTCGCCATCCACGGAAACAGTAAGTTCTTTAACCATTAGATTTAGGTGTGTGTAAGTGTAGCTCGAATAATTATTATAAAAACATCCTAGTATATTTAAGATACTGGATTTGTTACAAAATAAATTAATAAAAAGAGTTTAGGGGGTTGGAGAAGAAAAATAAAACAAAAGGAGACAAGTGAAGACATTACCTTAAAATCAGGTAAGTCCCTTTGGTTTGAGCTCAAAGGCTTCCTTGGAAAGACTTATGCCCAAAGTGTGTCTTAAAGGAGTAATAGAGGGAAGTGGAGATAAAAAATGGGCAGGGGTTGACCGATCCAAAGGTTTTGGGAGTGTGGGTAAGGAGGTAGAGGTGGGGGCCTTTTATAAGAGGAGAGGAGGGGCACTCTTGTAATGTTACAAAATGTTACTTTATTTTCAAAAGCGTTTCAGATTTTAAAGGTCCCACATTGATGTATTTCTAGGATATGGTGATAAGGGTTCTAAATCCACTCATACAATAGGTTTTGTACATGTTTAGGTCATAGATATTACATTATCTTTCCATTTTATTTAAATCGTTAAATAATGAGGTCATCGCTGCATCATCATGATGTCATAAATAATTTAATTTATTTAATGGCTAAAAATTATAAAAAAATACTATGATGTAGGAAATCTTTTTAGATTTATAATGAAATTTTATAGACAAAAATATTACTTGTATAACCCCATTTAAAAATTGTTTTTGTAAAACATCTCATGTTTGTGTAATTTTTACATTAACATTAAATAAAAAGATATTTATGTCATTTCCCAACCAAAGTGGCTCCATGGGGTACCCAAGTTGATCCATCGATTGTTTTGGTCAGCCAGGACACATCCAATGAATGTAGGACATTTTTCTAGGTCATTTCATTTTATTAAAACATTATTCATACCATAAACTACACTAATTACCTCTAATCGCGATTAAAAACTTAATAAGTTACTATTCACCAAAAAATTATTTTTATCCCATTGAACCCCATTTTACATCTTAATGACAACCATGTATGTCGGATTTTTGAAATTCAAAATACAAAGATGGAAAAATTTCATTTAAACGGAAAAATCAGTTTTTATAAGTACCACTTAGTGGTTTCACTATTAATCAAAAATTGATGTTTTTCAGAAAAATCCAAAAAATTCACCCTAAGCTATATTTGATATTCTGAATTAAAAAATGAAGTATATTTTACAAAATTCAAAACATATAAGTCACATTAATTAATTTAGTAATTAATTCCCGCTGTTAGAGTAAATAGCGTGTTTTTATGAAACAATAAGTATCAAAAGATTGACACTAGTTTAAGTCTGATTTCAAAGTGAAATTAATTCCAACGACCACTATTGAATTTAATGGTAAAAATATATTCTAATTTCACTTTAAAACCAATTCAAAAGATAATATAATCATATAAATAAATTAGATTAAAAAGAGGTTTTGAGTTAAAATACAACATTTTACACTATTCATTAAAAAATGAACTTTATCGGAAAGATACCAAAAATTTACACAAAGTAAATTTTGATGTCCCAATTATTAATAAGAGTTTTATTTGGTCCAATAGAATGTATAAGAGTGAACAAAACTATATTTAATTACGGTTCACCATCAAAAGGCGATAAGTGAACTTTTAGTGAAAACTAGGGCATATACGCCTAAAATTGAATTCTTTCCGTATTTTAAGCCTTTATATTTTTTTAGATAAATGTAAAAACATTTAAAAACATATATAATCATATTTTAGTTATTTCTATCCATTCCCTCCAATACAACGGCTACATGTTAACTACCATTTAAAATAATATTATTTTATTATTAGAGTGCAACGTAAGATTCCCAAGAAACTCGTTGTTGTGTGTTGGGAATGCCATCGAGCATAGCGTCCCCTTTAATGTCATATTAATATTTTATTCACAAATATGGATAAATATGAAAATGTCATATTCTTTATTTACCTGGGGTGTTACATATTGTTATTTCAAACATATTAATTCATCCCATGAATACATGACTTCCTATTATGATTTATCTTATGAAACCCAAAATAATAATAGTAGTTATAGTAATGACGAAGAAAATTTTATAATATAACATTTGGATAGCCATGGATGAGCCTTCAAGGTCAGTAAAATCAACATTTTTTTGCTAATGATGTATTTGTATATTTTCAAATGATATAGCCAAAAAAATCATCCTATGATTTTAAGGTTTCAGTGAATATATCCTTCCCCAACATCACTTATATTGACGTTGGACAATACTAATAAATCTTTGAGGCCTATTCCACCTACCATAACCCATCATTTATAGCTTATTTACTAATAACATGGATTTTCTTCACTTTTGTGCTAATAAATTGAGGATCCATAGGAGTAAGTTCCATTGCTTCTCCTCCTCGACCGACACGAAATCTTCTATATGGAATAATTATATAACACATAAAATTACTAATTTATTATCAAATAATTTATTAATTGATAATTTTCTTAAAAAAATATTTCCATACAATGTTTTGGTATTTTTATATCCTGTTACCTTTGGCCAATACAATTTTCCACCATTTAATCACAACAATTATGAAAAGTTTGAACATATCACTTAAAAAACTTTTGAGAAACCAAATATAGCTAGGTAATTATAAATCCCTTATCATAAAAGGAAATCCGATTTTTAAACCATGTTAATGTGATGAAATTATTTCCATGCCTATCATGGTGAATTAAATTTTGAAATTTTTGGACCATAATGGGTAAACATGACACAAATAAAAACATCCAACATTATCGTCATCAATCTATCATTTACACAAACATTCTAGTAAATCAAAATTTTATACAAATTTGTTAGATGGTCCTTTTCATGTGAACATTTCATGTCCCAACCATTATATTATCCATTTATGTAATACCCTAAACCTTATCAAGTTATGGAACCTGTTCAATTTGTTGAAAACCATGTGTTTCTTAGCTCTTTTGGTCAGTTAGAGGTGAAAGTAGGGTCCCTAAAGTAATTTTTGATAGTTATCCATCAATTCGTGTTTGTAATCTATTGTAAGTAGCTCGAAATGATGCAATACGTGAGGGTTTCATTGTAGAAAGTGGTTATGTCGGATTAATTTATTGTGGATATTCATGGACCACACTATAGCTCAGGGATTTGTGGTGTGGATGGTGTTGCGTAAGGATTAATTCATCTATTGTAAGACTAATTTTCTATTGGGGTTAAAAGATACACTTTTAAATATCTCACCATATGCAGCTCTGACCATTAAAAGTGCTAGAAAAAAGGTGATGATAAAGGAGCACTTTTATCAGCACTCATAAAAAGCATTGATAAAGTTACCTTTTATCAGTGAAAAAAATCTTTGATAACTTTGTACCCTTTGGCAATGCTTTTTTCTAGTGCTAATAAGGGTCCCCATTTATCAGTGATTTTCTTAGTGGTGAGAACATTGTCACCTTTATCAATGCTTTTTTCTAGTGCTTATAATGGTGGTAGTGAGTAATTTAATCTTTATATAAATATTTATATATTTTTAAATAATCTTTATATTACTATAAGTATATATATGTAAATATAATATGTAAATAATATTTATAGAATGTTTAATAAAAAATGAATCTTCTATTCATAATTTTATATATGTAAACTTATCAAATTTATGTTAGTCACAACATTTAATAGTGTACTTATATATATTAATTATAAAATGTGTATATAGTTAAAATAAATTTAATATTTTATTATTTTGTTTAAAAAACTATATAATATGTAGATGAATATATTTATTTAAATATATATTTATATTGATATTAAATAATTTCAAATATATGTACATGTACAACTGTATGTATGTGTGTGTATGTGTGTATGTGTGTGTGTAGATGTTCATATAAACATATGTATGTCTGTCACGTGTGCATGTTTGTGTAAATGTTACGAGTTTACTTTATAATATTTTTGTAATCTATTATATTTTATTTATTCATGTAATAATATATATTCATTAAAAAGGTTAAAAATATATTTAATCATTTTTAATATTTATTTATACATATATATATATTCTATATATTAAATAATAATATTTATAATAAAAATTTAATTTTTATTAATATACATTAATTATAAAATGCATGTATATAATTAATATAAATATGTTATATTGATATATATAATTTTAATAATTTAAACAATTCTATGAATATAAATGATGTGTTGTTAATATGAGATATTTGAACTTATATATGTATAACATGTCTATGTGTATGCATTATGTTGTTTGTGTGTGTGTGTGTAAATATTGCACACATACAAATGTATGTATGTGTATATATATATATACACATGTACATGGAGTGTAAATATATATATATAACATGTGTACATGTGTATGTATGACATGTACGTAAATAGTTATATATATATATATATATTATTTGAAAAAAGTGTTATAAAACTATTAATAAATAGATATATATTTAAATAACTATAAAATTATAATAAATATATTTTAATAATAAATATAATGTTTTATTTATAGTTATATATATTTATATATTATTATATATAATAATGTAATTATAAATAATTATATAAATATATATAATTTTATAAATATATTATAGAAATATAAACAAATATTTATATATATATTTATAAGTAATTATAATTTCAATTAAATAATTTTTTTTAAAATAATTATAAAATATTAGTAAATATATTATTTATATTTATAAATATATATAATTATTTATTAATAAATATATATAATTATATAATAATATATATATAATATAAAAATATTTATAAATATTTATAAATATTTATAAATACATTTATTTTTTATTATAATTATCATTATAATTAAATTATTAAATAATTAATTATTATAAAATTATAATAAATATATTTAAATAGTAAATATATTTAAATAATAAATATATTTAAATAATAAATATATTTAAATAATAAATATATTTAAATAATAAATATATTTATTATATACATAATTATATAAATATATTTATTTATTGAAAAATATTTATAATTGTCTAAAAATATTTTTAAATATATAAAATTATAGTTATAGTTATAAAAATAAATAATTAATTAATTATTTAAATAAATATTAAATCATATTAAATATATTTATATAAATAATATATTTATCATATTTATAATTATATATATCACAGGTACTTAGGGATACAATTACAACTAAACATAGAAATTCAACGCACGCAACCTGAAAGAGAAGGTCATAGCCCCCCGAGAGATAACCCACCCATTTGATTGACCAAAGGCCATGTCAACATGATGTCAATTAGAAATCCTATAGCCTAGGTGCCCAGCACATGTAGCTATTTTTTACTCTACACAGCTGTGCGGGTCCACCGCCTTAATCTAGCCATCATGGACACCACATGCCCATTTGAGGAGTCGTCTCGCTGTCGTGCCACTGACTTCCACTCGTCTTGCTCACACTACCACCATGAGCCATCATCCACACTAGCTGCTACCCTCGTCGTGCTCGTGCCACTTTTTAGAGACCCATGCATGTGATGTCGCAAGCCAACCAATATCTGGGTGAAAATCCAAACAAAAATTGATGCTGCTCGGATTTGAACCCGGGTTTGTGATGCATGATTACCGGGTTTGTAATGCATGATTACAGGGTTTGTAATTTCCACTAGGATACAAACCCAACTAAAAATGTTTATATGGGTAGTGAGGTATATGTGGGCGTCACATCACGCCTGTCCTGGGCCCAACCCACCACCCGTGCGTCACACGCCCCCAGCTAATTTTGAATGTAGCATTTTATAATTATATATATTTATATATTAATATATATAAATATGTATAAATTATTTTTAAATATATTTATCTTTAATTATAATAAATATATTTAAATAATAAATATTTTTAATATGTTTATAAATATATATTATTTTATATATTAATAAATAAATAAATATAAATATATATAATTATATATATATATTAGGTTCTTAGGGGTACAATTAAATTAAACACACACAAACCACACACAAAGGACAGAAGGGCAGATCGTAGCCCCATTAAGAGATAACACACCCATAAAGACTTCTTTATTCATTACATGTCCTGAACGCCCATTGGGCATGAAACCCATAACACATCCCAAAGACCAACAAACTGCCCTGAAGGCCCAGTGCATCGTCATGCCTATATCATACTATGTGTGTCACCAAGCTAGCATCATACCCGTGTCACCGCCTGCCTGCATCATGCGTCATGCCAGTGTCAAGTCAATGTTTTCTCCAAGGATGATCGTACTCAACCCGATATTGTTAGGCATAAGGAGCTCTTTTCCCTCTATTCTCTAAGATTGACGGTTAATTTGGTTAAGGATGTTTTTAAAAACAGCTGAAATTATGGGGATCTATCTATATCCCACATCGATGTTTCTATTTTTTGGAAGTGTAGAACGGTGCCTGTCATAGAGACATACATCATAGGGAGCCTTTCCCACTAGTGGGGATGGCTATTTGATTCCTGTGTAGGTTTCAGCCCAATTTCTTGGATGGTAATTGTGTTAGTTTCGTGGGCCTATGGGTCGTGCATTTATGGGGGCCCTTAGGTCTCTTTTTTTTGTGGGTCTTTATTTGGCCACTTTTTTGGGGGGTATTTTTTGTGCCCCATCACTGTATATTTGTAATTTACATTTTTTAACAAAATATTTTGTGGAACATGACCTATAACTCGTGGTCTCCACCGCTTTGTTATAATTATATATATATATATTTATATATTTATAATTATAAATAAATAAATATATTTAAAAAATATATAAAATTATAATAAATATATTTATTATATTTAAAATTATTTAATATAGTAATAAATATACTATAAGGGTTTAGTCGTGTATTTGGAGACCAAATCCATGACCCTAAATATATTAATTAAAAAAAATTACAAGGAAAGAATGGAAAATAGTCAAACAAAACATGAAATTCACACATCAAAGTGAAATCCAATTCAAACAGTCAACTCTTATCTCCCAAATTCAAGGGGTATTTACCTATACCCTTTGGGTGTTGAAGACTTCACCATTTTTTGGCCATTTTTTGGGGTTCATATTCATTATCCGATGGTGATTCAGAAGAGGCCTCCGGAATATGAAAAATCTTAAATTTCCAAGTTAATTCCTTAAAATACATCATTAGATTTAATCAAAATCCCTCTTCAATGTAAACTTAAAGAAACTTTTGAACTATTACATAATCATTAAAGCCAAATATTTTTTATCATCACTTACTATTTTATCACAGATCAAATCCATACCCGATATTTTAAATATAACCCTAACAATTTCCTCCTCTATCAGGCCTTAAAATCATTCACTGAACCGAACCATATCTGCCGATCATCATCAATATTCTTGATGAATATATCCTCTCAAGATCTATGGTATGTGAATATTTTATCTCTTCTTTAAGAAAGATATTCTTTTATCTTGGTCTTTATTCCCAATCCTTTAAATTGATTTAGATCTTTACCATGAATAACATAATTATCCCTACTCCTCTACCTTGTTTCAGATCTTTACCATAAATGGAATGAACCAACATTGTTTTAGATCTGTAGTTTCATGATGTTGGAGATTAATTATCAATTCTTTATTTCCCTTGTCTAGTCGGCCATGTTTAATTCAGTTTAGGCCCATCTTGACTGAGTTCCCGGTGTTTTGGGGTATTCTGGAGGCAGTGTTCAATTCTCCTTGGGTGTTTTATATCGCTATAGTTCCATATTGATTCCACCATTAAACTCTCCAATCACGCATTCTAGATCCCGTCTTGTTCTATTTTTAGTTCATCAGTGGTTAAGGATCAAACAATGCTATTGTCTGGTCTCTTATTCACTATTCTTGTTCAATGTTTAATAATTATATCATGAGGTGAACAATATTTTAGTGATAGAGAGGTCATTATTTCATCTGTTTGGTGGAGTTAAAATTGTATGACCCCTCTCAGTTTTTTTTATTTTAGGGAGATTTAGATGTTTTTCTTATAGATTATTTGTATATAAATATTTATAAATAATTTATAAATAATTTTGATTATAGATAATTTTTGTTATACTCAATTTTTATAATATTGAATTAATAATTTAAATAATTAATTTATAATTAATTTTGATTTAATAATTATTTTGAATTAATATCTTTGAATTAATATTTATTTTTGAAAGAATGGAAATTGGGTGTTATATTAATAAATTTTAATTATATATATATATATTTTAAATGTGCATATCATTTTTACCATTTATCATATTTTATAGTATTTTTTATTTATTGACATATTTAACTATCTTCACATGTAATAGTTTTTACCAATAAATGATGTTTAATCTCAATAATTTTTTATATCTTGATTCAAAATATGGAATGTATGTTTTAAATCAAACTATATATATATATATATAAATGAATTATTAATTTAAAACATATAATGTTTTTTAAATTTATGTTTTTTAGAAATACTTCTTTATTATAAAATATTTTATTTTAAATTCTCAAACATCCTTTTTTATTTCAAAATTACTAATTATTTTGTTATATACATATAAAAACATATACAATCTATTTTTTAAAATCAACCATTTAATTAAAATAAATTTTATTTTCAATTACAAATATTAATTTAATAAAATAATTTTTCCTATAAAATACATTTTAAAATTATTAAAACAAATTTTTATTAAATAAATAGTTACACATAAATAAATCCATAAATTTTAGTTACATAATACCTATATAAATCTATATAGGACCAGAGTGTGATATAGTCCATGGTGGTACTTTCAAGTGGTGATTTAGATAACACAGATCTCATAATGATCTCTACTAATTTGAAATTATCCCACATGTGAGTTTGTTCCAACCACATTTATTCTAGTTCGATTTAATCATTGTATAAGAAAAACCATAGTGATTATACTTTCTTTCAAATATTAACCATATTCTCCTCATTTGAGATGTTTTTACTTCCTGATTCCATAAATTCATCATTTTATGTAAATTTCCTAATTTGATTACCCTTATTTACATTCTCCATATCCACTATTTTCTTTTAACATATAAAAATAGTGTATTATATTTTTAAAATATATATTACAAAAGTTAAAAATAAGGGTTACATCTATCAGTTATCTAGTGCCCAACTACCATTATTAAGTCAATCACAATTTGTCTACTCAATCGAAAATATAATGAAAATTTTCACCACATCTATTATATTACCTTTACAAATAATTATATTTATAATTATATAAATATTTTTAATGATATATATATAATATTTATTTATTTAAAAAAAATACAATTTAAAATTATAATATTTTTTTATTAGAATAATTGAGTATTGGATAACTATATTTTTAATAAGGGTTAATTTTTCATATTTCCAAAATATTATTTAGGGAAAATTTTAACTAAATAATAGTACAATTAAGTAATTATAAAGTTTGAACATGTATAATGTTACCATCATTTATAAAAAACATGAAAATAATAAATGTTTGCTTATAATTCATCCTGAAGAAAAAATGACTTCTAAATAACCCATAAAATCCATACGAGATAAATTAATAATTCATTACTAACAAAAATAGTTCATATTTACTTAAATCCATTCAAATATATAGGTATTTTATCATATAACTAAGGGAATATATGAGGAAAGAGGTGTATGGATACTGAAATAATTACAAAGAATCAATTTTTATTTAAAGGAAGAGAATTCAACAACCACTTTGAGCTACAAACCAACATAGAACTAATATAAAAAAGGAATTGTATTGTTTTTTTATATGATGTATGAAAATAGAAAAGGGAAAAAATTTATTACCTTGGTATCATCCAATAAAACCACCCCTACCCGGGAAAATTTATGATTAAGGAGACAACTATCATCCTCAACATCGTCATCTCCTGAATAGGTATTATTGATTTTTTTCCTCAAACTTTTCTTCCATCTCTTCTAGACTAGCACCTATGTTTCTTGACCCACTTTGAGAGGTAGTCATTCCATAACAAGTATCGGTGATCATTGTGGATGAATTTAGAGTATAAATCCAACCACCAATGGGGTAATTATTCTCTTAAATTCAATTACCCATTTCCTTTAAAGAATGAGAAATTATTTGAAACATCCAAATACTTTATTCCCCTAATTTTAAAGGCCCCTTTTGTGTATTAATTTATTCTATTAAAAATTAATATTATATAATAAAATATGATGGTTATGAATCATAAATGAATAAAGACCAATACTATGACAAAAGAGTATGAATATGGGGTGATAGAGTTCATCAAGTTGACACAAGATCATGCAAATGTACCTTCTCAAATCCTTTATATGTGTTAACACTATTGTTATTCAAGAAAAATTAGTCTAGAAGATTTATAAGAACACTTGAGCTATCATGTAACAGATTTATGTTAATGTTGTTATATTAAACATGAATAGTAAGTGAATGTAGCTAGTGAATGGGATAACTCTGTGTTTTATGTATCATTTTATATGATTAAAAGTGTGGAAAATAAAGAAGACCATATCTTGGATGTGATTACAAGTGTGAATGGTGATGAAGATCATATTGTCAAAATGACGATGACAGTTTAAGAATAACTTCATGATTATATATATTTATTTGGTAAGTTAAAGAGTTGTGCAAAGACACCAATGTATACTAGTTTTACTAAATATACAGTATTTTCATCCATACTGATTCTATATAATTTAAAAGTTGAAAATGGTTGCAGTGACACCTGTTTTCCATAACTTTATAACTTGAATTATATT